>JASMMZ010000003.1:38194843-38301440 GCA_038502455.1 Anisogramma anomala | reverse complement strand
AAAAAAAAAAAAAAAAAAAAAAAAAACTTCATAAAAATAATCAACTTAACTTTTAATAATTTCATCTAAATCATATCAATCACCCGGTCTATATTTCGTATCTATCATGCAAACCTTTTGTTTAAATGGTTAAAATCTTCATCCGTTAGATCTTATGCTTATACTGTAATCGATAGGTCGTAAAATGATTTTAACTAGTATAGAGTAACGATATAGCTACTATAGGCGCGTTATCCTAAGTATCATCAAGCCTTAGCCACGTTAATTTTGTAAATTATGGTCAAATTAATGCTCTGGCTCTCTTGAAGAAAACTAAAGCCGGTATTCACACTTAGCATATGGATTAATGATCCGTTAATATCAAATTAATTGCCCTTTACCAAAGTCGTATCCGGCTAACCATTTCAAAACTTAAAGTCCTTAATCTCCTTCTATTATGATGCGATAAATCCAGCAATTTCGACGAAAAAGGAATCGTTAATTTGAATACCTACTAAGCCGAAATCCCTTTTTTACGTTACAAGCAAGTACGGGTTTTATATTAAAAACGTCATGTCCAATTGTACTTAAAGTGCGATTCATAGGTTATAAACCAATAAACTCCTATCTCAGCCAGAATATATAATAGTTTAATACGTCGTATTACTGTCACCGAAATGTACGTAATATGTAGTTCCTTTGGTAACATCAGTAATACGATCTGCTGTAAATCGGTCGTTAACTACGCGCGTTTACTTTATATTACAGTTATTAAGGTGTCACGACTCAAGCATGATAGCGGGTCAGGAAGCAAGCCAGTGTGTAGCTGAGCAAAAAGTCCAACACATCAGGCGGGGAATACCTTTCCTTTGTTAGCGGAAATGACTAAACCAATCACGTGATTAGGATCAGTGGGATCAGCACTGATCCAAGTGATCCAGTACTGAAAAAGGTATGAAGGCACGGATATATAAGGACACGGTCATCACCACATAGATAGCATTTCCTTCATATCTCTTCAGTCGTCAATCTAAGTATTAAGTCTCAGTATATTCTAAATAGCGTCACGGCTTTTGATCATTACTTGCACGATTGCGATATTGTTCACTCAGCACCCCTATTACCTTCTTGATAACATAAACCCTCTGACACCTTCTATATACTCACGGGTATTTAGTGTGATCATTATATAAGGGTCAACTTTCTTTAATCTTAGCTAGTAAACCTGCCGCCTAAATGACTATTAAACGATAACTAATCTTTCAAATCGTGAGCGACTACGCAAAAATACAGTCTTTACTTTTACTACTGTATCCTTAAATAATTTGGCGTAGATTTTCATACAGCTGCCCCATAATCTTGCCTTTAATCTCGTGTATAATTCTCAATTCAAAAATCGTGATATTAGGGTCGTAAAAGTTAAAATCAGCTTTAGGCATAAATTTCATAACCCTTTGAATTAAAAAGCTATTAATCTTAACACTATCGTTTTTTTTTAAAAAAAGTTTTACCAGAGATTGTACTAATGCCTTATTTCCGTAGCTTGAATACCAAGTCTTCATCGGTTTTTTATTTCCCGTTTACCAAAGTAATATTATAAATACGGCCCAGTGTCTATTTCTTATACTTAATATTTATTTTCTTTGGTGTTCGTCTGCACCATCGGCATTCTATTGGCTTGTCAATAACAAATGGAGGAGAGTCGTTTGAGCTTATTCGATTTGTTTAAATGTCTCTTTCGCCATCATTAATCTGCCTAATGTAATACTTAACTTAGGTTATGCAAAAAGTCATAGGGCTGTTAGTAGTGTCAATAATTATTTTAAGGTTAGTTATACTTAAGATATTTTATACGTTAGCACGTTTACCTAGCTTCCACAGCATAAGAACTTCACTTTGCAATAGAAAAGAAAAAACGTCGATTATAGTAGAGATTTTTCTGGTATTAAAGTATCATTAAATCAACGTCTTTTTAATTCCTTTTGTAATTTTTTTAGTGTTTCTCCGTAGGTTACAACTCTTTTTTAGGTATTTACTGATAGTAAATATCTACTCGTAAAATGTAAATACGCTTTAAATACCAGTAAAGTTGGTACCAGGCCTTCAATATCCATAGTGTTATTTAATCCCTTTACCTCTATTTAAAAAAGTGCCTCCTAGCCTGTAAAACTTCTAATTTCTAACGTAAGGATATCGTACGTTTGGAAGAGTAACGCGTATACTCTCCCAACCTTTCTAAAACTTTAATGAGCCTTTACAAGTACCTATTAACACTGGATTACTATCATATTAACATTTTCCTAAAACTACGCCGCCGTAAGTTAGTATCGATATTGTAGACGACGATGTTCAGTAGGTTTCAATACATATTAATTCACAACATTCTTAACTTTTGCCATATATCCTTTATAGACAAGGACTTTAAAAACTTAGCTTTAGGAAAAGATTTTACGGAGTGAATGATATAAAGAACAGGCTTATTTTTCAAATATAACACATCAATAAATATTTTGTGGTTAAAGTTCTTATCATTATTTAGTGTATATTTAAAGAAATTTAAGGGTTTAGACATACGTTTGACAAAAAGGGCGAAGCTTTTCCAAAGCGTTTAAAGTGAAATATTTCACGTCTTAATACTTTACGGACTTCAAGACTTTAAAAACCCTATTGATAGCTAAGTGGTTAAAGCGCAGATATAGTTAACGAATTTTTGACTTTGTTAGATTCAATACCGTTGCCTTCAGATCTTAAAAATAAAACCACATATATCCTTACTTAAAGACAAGGGGATTTTTTTTTTGCCGTTATTAACTAGCTTATTAACATTAAATTCAAAGAAAACGCCAAAAGTCTTTATATTTTTCAATAAAAAGAAAAAAGAGGTACGGGATTTGTGAATAAAGAATGTTATTCACCTAATAAAAGTCTAAACTATAGGTGTCTTTTATAAAAATAAATACTCGCCTCAACCAAAGCGAACTTTAACTTTACTATAATTTTGATAATTAGTCTTTATAATAGTAATGCTGTACTTTCATTATATTACGCATTGTTAATAGCTTTCCGTTAAGTAAACTAATTACCCTAATATTTAGCATAATACCTTAAAACGTATTGTTCGTGTAATAATCGTGAAGGTCCAAGGTGTATCAAGAATGAGAGGTTTAGTTAGGATAAAGGTCAAGATCTTCACCACTTAAGTGGTATAGAAAGGCATAATCGGCTAGTTATTAGGCCTCGTTAAGAGCAATATCTTTATCCCACTTGATTTACTAAAGAAAATTGTCGCCGTTAAGTAATTGTTTACTCTCGAAGCTTATCATGTAATCAAAGTAATCTGACCTAGAAGTAATAGGCTACCAAGTAGAATATATTACCTGTTTATTATTATGTTCGGTCGAATGGTAACGAGTTAATCAACAGCTGGACTTACTACAAATTTAACATTGTTAACCACTATTACGACGATAGTTCTTATAGTTAATAAGTCTGCTTAATTGTTACCACCATTAGCGCTAATGTAATCATAGCTTTCAAATCGACGCCATTCAATCAGATTTTGAAAGTTAAGGTCGTTCGTAGTTACCATCAATATAGTATTATAATACGAGGTTTTCTTCATTCACATTGAAAAATATCATTAATTTAAGGGTATATACCAAGCGAATTTGGCGTAAGAGTTATTACGGTTGCAAGCGAAAAATTCAATTAGCTTAAAAAGCTCTTATAGGTAGTATTTAGGCGTTATAAGGTTTATTGAAACTCTTTAACGCGCGTCAAAGATGTCTCTACCTGCTAGCGGAGCGTAGCTTAGCTAACGTAGGCCTTTTGTATTGTTTTCTAGTATAAAATCAACTTATGAGACATTTAATTTAAAACATCTATCGGTATTTCGTCCATATTCTTCATTACTATCATTGTCGTTCACCTTGCAATTTCCTAGTTCGTATTATATTATGCGTGATGGATATTGTATTCGAATTCATTATTTATACTGTCGTAAATATTTAAAAAGATTGTTATACTCGTTAAAAATAGTTATATAATAATCCTTAACGTACCATATAATAATTTCGAAAAATAATAAGTAAAAACTAAAAGGTGGGACCTCTATTCACTTACAAATGTTTAAAGAAGGTATTATCTTCGTGAAAAAAGGATAAGGCTTCCTATTATACTTCTTTATATGATTTGAAATTTTGGCAAAGTTTATAAAAAAACGTATAGTTAATATTAATTATTTTAACAGGTTTAAAAAGAAGATGTAAAGGTACTATGGCCGGAGCCGTCGCTCAAGGTGGTCGTATTCTGTCTATAAACTTTGATGAAGAAAAAGAAGGGGGAGAAGTTCCTGCTATGGAGCTAAGATGGTACAGCCCTTCCTCCAGTCATGTAACGTGTTCTTAAGCGACTTTCTACCTGTTTTAGAGCATCGTAGGAGCGAGTAGAACTATCAGGGTTGGATCCTTGGTAAATACTAGCTAGGAATTAGCTTGTAACATTACCCCTAAAAACACTCCTGTCGTTCCTTCTCCCCCTCCCCTCCCCCCCCCTTTTTTATTGAAGTTGACGTGTAAGGCGCCGTAAGAATAAAGAAGGTACGCGTACCTTTTAAAATAATACGGTTCCGTGTGGAAGGCACCAGACCAACGTTATGTGGAAGAGGTTTTAGCGGCCTCCCTTCCCTATAAATAATCCGTAAAACTCCAATTGTAAAGATAAAACTTCTTTTTTCTTTTAACCTTTAACCTTTTTCTTACGGCGTTAGTACTTATAGTCACTAGTATAGAACCTGTTTGTTTTGTAATCTTAGCATCCCCTTTATTGTTAACTTTACGATAAATCTTTAGCTTATCGCCGAAGTGGATAAGGTTATTAGAGATGTAGGTTACATGTTCTAAGGTTATTTGGTCTTCATCAACGAGTATGAAGTTCCTTTCCTTAAGGGCTATTGACATGTATTCCGACGGAATTCGAGAGTATATATGTTTTGAATACGTTTATAAAATGGCGTATAATCCTAGGAAGTTTTGCCAAGAGACTAAGGATAAGTGGTTTTAATAGCTGTGAGGGAGTTGCTAACGAGTAGCTAGATACTGGGGCTCGGTACCGTTTTTGTTTCGTTGGAGTTACGGGTCGTAGTTTTGGTTATACGTGTACGACGTTCAATTTAAACTCAGATATAAATAAAGCTGTTGAGGAGTTATTGGAGGCGGGTCTGGCGTTTAACGCTCAGGATCAAGGTAAGTCTACATACCATAAGCCGCTTTCTGGGTGCTAATAACCAGCTAAAAAGCGTATAGACTTAGGTAATCGCTGTTAAAAAGGCCATAAGAGTCCATAGCGCCACGTAGCGTAAGGTTAATACCTGAGGCGGTAGGGAGTTTTGTCCCCACTAGTCCTGTATAATTTGGGGGCCTATAAATCATCCTGTTAATGGACGAGGAACGTAGTACTTAGATAGGTTTCTTATAAACCGATTTAAACGTAGCGGGATGCGGTTAAACAGCAGCTAGAGAGCGCTGTTGAAATCAATACGAAATATTGTTAAGGTTTCAGAGTGTATTAACGTTAATCTGGGTCATATAGATACTAAACAAAGTTAGTTTGTTGAAATGGGTAAAAAATACTAGGTGAGGATTCGTACCAGGACTTCAAGGATATGTTTAAGTTTATGTAATTAGGTTGCCCGGTTATAGTCGTTTGCTTTTCTTTTTTGTTAATATTAATACGTTTATTTGGTATCCAGTTACTAGCGGCTTATACGCCGATCCGCTTGGTAAAGTAAAGTGTAAAATTACACCTGCCTACGGGTTAGGTGTAAGAGCTTATCGTTATGTTTAGCTGGTCTGTAACGCGATTCAAAGGTATCGAGTGTTACGGTATTAGAGAAGTTTAAAAGCAGCTTTTACGTTAGGTGTATATAACATACCTATTTAACTAAAACTTACCATTTCGGTTAGTTGAAAAGTTGGGTACATTCGACTTATGGTATATTACGGGCTCGTAATATAGTTTCGATTTGGTATTTTGGTTTTTCCTCATTATCGTCGTCTTTAACAATTGTTATTTACGGTGAAATGTTTTGAGTTTGCTGGCTTATGAGCGGATCCGAAGCGGCTCGAATAAGTTAATTTAAATAAAATCGAGGATGTTTCCCGTCCGATACGTTAAATTCAATAACGAGGGAGTCGATTATACGCGTTACCTGGTACTTATTATAAAGCTAGTTTAAAATTTTGGAGAATTCGTTTAGCTTATAGTTTTTATAGAGAAGCTAAATGTCGTCGCCGATTCGAAAACGTTCCGAGGGAAAGCGCCACTTATTAGCGGCTTCTTTTATACGTTGT
The DNA here is from genome assembly GCA_038502455.1 of Anisogramma anomala. Lineage (NCBI taxonomy): Eukaryota > Fungi > Ascomycota > Sordariomycetes > Diaporthales > Gnomoniaceae > Anisogramma > Anisogramma anomala. Next base: position 38,295,111 of record JASMMZ010000003.1, on the reverse strand, counting down.
TTTGTAGCCGCTATTACAGTTTATACAAATTTTATAATTTCGCGGATCCGTTAAATAAAGTTTTTAGTCTTTACGCGTAATGTCGTCATCGAAACAAAAAAAACGTTATACCGGTTAGATAAAATCGACGTAATGACTATATGTTATAAAAAATGGGTTAATATAGATAGTCGTTGTACCCTTATTATTTAGTATTATTTTATAACCGAGTAATAAATGGCTTTAATCGAGTTGTATATAAACGATGAATAAGCGTAAATACGTAAATATTTTTTAATTTACGCGTTCGGTTATGCCGTTAGTTTTGAAGAAAAAGGCGGTGTTTAGGCGTTACTTCACCCTAGTTTGGTCATAAAGTCGTTTCCAAAACCTATTTGTCCAATTTGAACTACAGTCATTAATAAACGTACGCAGAAAACCATAAAACCGCTAATAACAACTGAAAAATCGTTTCGCATAAGCCTTGGCGTTTATAGTAGTTATATCCTTAAGGGTAACGGCTTTATTTAAATGTTCAGTAATAACTATGAGGTAACGTGGGTCGCTTTTGTATTTCTAAGGTAAATTAACTATAAAGTCAACGTAAAGCTCGCTTTAAAGCTGCTAAGCAACCGGAAGGGGTTTGAGAAACCCTTTTTGACTGTGTCTCCAATAGGTTATACGGCTATAATCGTTGTAGTTATGGTAAAAGAGGCGGACCGTACGATATAATCCTGGCTAAAAATACGTTTTGGAAAGGATAGCGATAGTAGCCTCGCGGCCTAGTGTAATGATCACACTAAATACCCGTGAGTATATAGAAGGTGTCAGAGGGTTTATGTTAGCAGTAAGGTAGCAGAGGTAACAAAAGGTGCAATATCAAGACTGTGTTCGTGCGAGTGATGATCAGAAGCCGTGAGGCTATTCAGGGTAGACTGAATACTTAGATTGACAACTGAAGAGCTATGAAGGAAATACTATCTGTGTGGTGCTGACCGTGTCCTTATATCCTCAATCCTTCATACGTCTTCAGTACTGTATAATGTGGATAGCTTGGATAACCTCCGATCCAATATATCCGACATATCCTTGGCATGTCCTTGGATAGCTTGGATAACCTCATATCCAACATATCCAACATATCCTTGGCATTGACCCTAACCCTGGGTCTGCTGACATAAGAGATGTTCCCCGCCTGATGTGTTAGACTTCAGGCGTCTCAGTGGCGTAGTTTCCTTGCTAGCCTGTTTTCCTAACTTAACCGCTGTCTGGGTCATGACACTTAGGTGGTCGGTAAGGAGCGAATTATAGGTAACTTAAATTAGCGCGGTAGTAAGCGGCTCGTAAGCAGGTATCTTACTGCGGTTGCGAAACTTTAAAACTTTATCGTCGTTTACTCGGTATTTCGAAATTAAAACCTTTAACGTACGGTCGTTGTCGGTACAGATATCCGTTAGGAAGTGTCGGTCACCTATACGTACCATACGAATTGGTTAAGTGTAAGTGGTGTCGCGTGTAATAGCAGTATCCTAAAAAATTTAATGTTCGACGTTAGTAAAGAGATTACGGCTTTTTGGAATTGATTCGCCGGCGACGGTTAACCAGGAGACGTATATACGTGGAAGCGGTTTAAAAGCCGATTTTTTGGAACGTAATAACTGGAGTTTTCGGCTTAGGTAACGTAGGTCCGAAAGGCTTTTAGGAATATTCTGATTTCGTCGTAATGATGTATCAGGTTATACGTGATCCGTTACTTTGTTATATACTAACCAGAAGCGAAATTTCGAAAGGCGTTTAAACTAACGGATTTGTCGTTCGGAAAAACGTCGTGTCGTTATAAAGTATTTTAAGTTTTTATAGTCCGTTAGGATAGTAAACGGTCACGCTGTGCCTCGGAGCTCTGCGTTCTATATTTTTAAGTAGCTTATAATCCTAAGTAACTTTTTATCGTGGATTTCGTAGTTTTATTCTGCGGGGTATAAGCGACGGGAGTAATAAGTTATTAGGTGTAGGTTACAGTGGTTGTTACGTTAAAAGAGGTAGCTTTTTAGGGCCTAATCAGAATAGTCAGCTTCGAGGAAGGTATTGCGGTCGGGATCCTATTAGGCGAGTACGCGTTCGGAGAGAAAGCTAAGCTTAAACTTTTTAAAAATAGCTTTTTTTAAGGCCTTAATAAAATGGAGTACTTTTACGGGTTAGCTGTACTAATGGTCCGATAATCATCGAATAATTATGGATAAAATGGCGATAGAAATTTACGAACCCTCAAAAGTCCCGTATTCCCAAAACCGTGGTGGGAGCCACCTATTCCTGGATAACACGTAGCTTTTCTTGGTTTATATAAACGTTGACGCCGTCTTCGATAACGAATCGTACATAGTTAGTCTTTTAAATACCGAACTCGTATTTGGAAATATCTAAGCAAATCTTGCGGCACTTAATACAATAAAAATTTGTTAAAGTTGAGTAATATAATCGTCGAAGATGCCGTTGAAGTAAACGAGAATGTTAACGAAATAAGCGGAATGAGAATTATCGAGGAAAAGGCGTAACAAATTATCAATATATCGTTAAAAGGTAATGGGGGCGCTAAAAAAACCGAAGGGAGTAACGATTTACTTAAAAAATCCAAAACGTATACGAAATGTAATTTTCCATTTATTTCTCTCCTTGATATGGAGCTTGTAAAAAGAAGTTTTAATATTCAACTTAGTAAGTTACTTGGCTTACGATATATTTATAAACGTCTTTTTCATAAGAGGGAGCGCGTAACGATTTGCTTTCGTAATAGCATTAAGTTTACAATCATCGATATAAAATCGTAACCCTTTTCAGGGTTTTTTTATAAAAAGGACTAGGGCACCCGTTAAGAAGCTTCTTATTTAAATATAACCTTAATTAAGTAATTTGGTTAACGTCTTACGTAATACAAGGAGCTCCTTATGCGATATACCGTATAAAGAGACCTACGGTATTTCCAAAGGTTAGCTTTGGTTATCAGTACGAAGGTGAATCTCGTAATCCGCTTTAAAACAGTAAAGGGGTAGTTTGCTAACGAGGGATTTATCGAATAGGGGTGTAAATTCCCCAAGATCGGTAGGAAGTTTATCGTAAATGGAGATAATTAATTACGGAGCGAGTACTTTATTAATATTTTCGAGGGAAACGGCGGCGAGTTACGTGGTAGCGGTTTGCTTCTTACGGGCCTGTCGTAAGATAACGTAAAACGTAGCGGCGCCAACCCTTTTCGGCACTTTCAAGACGGGAAAAAAACCTCGTTTCCAAACACGGTGGTAACCGGCTCACCCTAAAAGTAATATATATTTCGCAGAGTCATAGGTAACTTTTGGGTATTCTATTTAGGGCTTATCTAAAATAACTTCGTATTATAAAGAAAGGACTACGTAAGTCTATATCCGGTAACGGTATCCGTCGAGGTCGACGTTTGGAAATGTTATAAAGAAAATAAGTTATAGGGGAAATCCAGATGTGTAAAACGTAGTTTCGCTAAGTTATTGTAGGGGAATAGAGAAGCGCGGTAACTTTAAGCGGTCAATAAGCTATTTATTCGCGGAGTTATAACATTTATAACCTATTTCTACTAAAACGTATATAAAACAAATGGAATTACAAAGTAAATATATTATAAACAGAAATTTATTTAAAAGTTGGGGCAGAGCCATTAGGTTAAATTAAAGTCCTGCTAACTTTTATACGCAACTGTATATAGGAGTTACGCTTTTCCCTCTTCTAAATAGATAGGGGTTTCGGCCGAAATAAGATAAATTCTTATAAATGCTTTATCGTTAAAATCGCTTGGGCGTTACGCAAGGTTTTATAGGTAAGTACGGATCCGGTAGCCATTCTCTTCGTAGCGTAAGCATAGCCTGAGGTCCTTATAGCGGGAGAGTTTCGCGTAGTTAACCTAAATGGCGCGTCGCTTAAAAGCGGCTCGAAAGGCGTTTACTCCAGTTATAATAACATTGCCTTAGCTATCTCGAACGGACGTATTACTGTCGTTATTCCTACCACTGAAGGCGCCTCCGGTGGCGACTGTACCAGTACCGCCGTAACGAGTACGGATATTATAAAGGCGCCCGTCGATAATTCAAGCGCGGGCGACCTATTTATTATAGTCCGCCCGCATATGGAAGTGTAGTAACTTATTGTCGAGTATATTATTAATAGCTCTCTTTAAAATAGCGAATTTAGCGGCAAATTTCTAGGTTATACCGCCGGTTTTCGCGAGTAAAACCTTTTAAATGTTAAAGAAAACGTAAAATCGTTTACGAACTCCCTACTTTATATTTGTAAGCTGAGCAATAGCTACTTCAACCGCGTTAGGGTCGTAGTAATAGGCACGAAACATAGTTATTAAGGCGTCGGGATCGCTAATACCGTTATTACCTCCGCGGGCGTAGTAGCTTTTTATAACGGCTTTCATAGGGCCTTTTAGATATTGAAAGATAACGTAAAATTGGTCTCTTTTGGTACTGATAAGCTTTCGGTCCCGACGTAATTTACGTATAATCGTGTTATGACCCAAGCACGTTGGCGGGTCAGGAAACAGGCTAGCATGTAGCTGAGCTACCGGTGAGCCTCAGTGAGCACCGGTGAGCCTCAGTGAGCTACCGGTGAGCCTCAGTGAGTACCGGTGAGCCGCAGTGAGTACCGGTAAGCCTCAGTGAGCACCGGTGAGCCTCAGCACTGAAGATGGTATGAAGGCCGCAGGATATAAGGACACGGCCATCACCAAATAGATAGTATTTCCTTCATAGCTCTTCAGTTGTCAATCTAAGTATTCAGTCTCATTATATTCTGAATAGCCTCACGGGTTTTGATCATTACTTGCACAGTTGTGATATTGTTCACTCAGCATCTCTACTACTTTCTTGATAACATAAACCCTGTGACACCTTCTATATACTCACGGGTATTTAGTGTAATCATTATAAATCGTAGCTTTTTATACCAGGAATCGTGTTTTAATACTGGAAAATTTAACCAGCTAGTTAATTAGTTTACTTTTAGGTCAGTAACGCCCATTAAAAGGAGCTCTAGTATCGTAGTCGGAGTCGGAGGAGTCGTCGTTCTTTAGGGAGCTGGTACGGTCTCCGGTAGGGAATGGTATGATAGCGGCATTGTTTGTAGCGTACGTAAGGGAAACCTCCTGAAAAGGAAGTTAACCCGAAGACATAAGCGTATTAGCAGCTTCGAGATGTCGGATTATATTCGTTAAAGCGTTTAATGTATTAGTATTTTGTTATTTTAAATATAGGACGTGTTTCTAAGCGGCTTGGTTTCATTCAACGAGTTTTATACATAAAGCGTCGGTAAATCGTTCGTGTTAAGTCGTAAGGTAATCGTATTAAGCCTTTAAAGCGCTTTGAAGCTACTCCTTAACGCGTACATTAAGGAATTTCTTCAGGGCTTAGGGGTTTAGATTCGGTGGGTCGGAAGATAAAAATATGGCCTTAGGATATAGCCGCTAAGGAGTAGCTAAGATACTGTCGGGTAGAGAATCGAGGTTTATATGTAAAGAGATTATAGCTGGAGCTGTCGCTTAAGGTGGTTGGATTCTGTTTATAAACCTCAATAAAGAGGAAGAAGGGGAAGAATTTCCTCCTAAGGAGCGGCTATGGAGCTAAGATAGTATAGCCCTTCCCCTAGTTATGTTTCGTGTCCTTAAGCGGCTCTCTCCCTACTTTAGAGCATCGTAGGAGCGAGTAGAACTACCAGAGTTGAATCCCTAGTAAATACTAGCCAGTCATTAGCCTGTAATAAAAGGCCGCGATAGTAGTCACTATCTTCGTTAGAGTTTCCTATTAATTTAAACCCTCAAGCTTTCGAATCAAATTATTGAGGGTAATTATCAGTCGTTTAACTGGAGGGGTAACGTCATATAGTAAAACCTATAATAAACTCGCGCATATAGGCTTATTCACCATAGAAAACTTCGCTTTAAAGAATTTGGCGATTTTTATGAAAAGGTTAAAAGGCAAGAGGGACTTAACTGTAAGAAGATTTTTAAAGGACTTAACAATCTTATTTAATTAATTTTTGGATAACGACGACTCTAATACCTCTTGTTATATTAGCTTCCATTACTTTATATACTTTACCACCGCTAAAAACATACTCTGCATTATCATATGAAGGTGCTAAGCAATCGAACAGATCATTAGATTCTTTATCATCGGTATATAAAAAGGCTTAAATTAACGATGGAATAAGGAAAAGTCTTTCTAGACGTTTATTAAATCGCAAATGGTTGTCAACATACTATCCCTTTAGACATGGATCTTGAAAATAATCCGTAAATTAGGCCAGATTAAAAAAGGTTGTACTAATTTGATTAAATTTTATTTTTATACGTAAACTTCTCGTCGATCAAATTCTATGTTTGACTTAAACTTAACGGCTTTCTAAATTGCTTTCCACTTATTAATTATCTGATAGTCGAAAAACTCACGATACTTACGAATAACGCGGTCACCGGTATTTTTTTTTCCCGCCGTCTCATTCTAGGATATAGCAACCAATGAAGTTAACCAAATATCTTTTGGTTAAGTCTTCATCGGCATTTTAGCCTCAAAAGTCTTTATAGTAGTATTTAAAAAAAATGATTCGAAAGCTTCAATTATCTTTATTCATTATTAAATAGGTGTCATTTTGGGGTTTGAGCTTATGTAAAATTTAGTTAACGAAAGAATTGGTAATTCGAATATGTAGAGACTTAAAAAGTAAATATAACGTCGTGCGACATAGCTTTCTTAACGCGACTTGGTAATTCTCATGGGTTTCGCTCAAAAAAACAATCTTGATAATTAAAATAACATAAAAAAACAAATAAAAGAGTAAAGTAAGGGGGAATCTCAATATTTAGGGAAAAGGTTTGGTATGGAAAGTAATATTAGAAGTCTTTTATTAACGAAAATCGAAGTTTAAAAGTTGTAAGCCGCAAAACCTAGTTGTTTTTACACTTATAACACTTATAATAATATACACTTAAACGTTTACCAACTTATCGATTGGAGACTTTTTACGGTCAATTTACACGCTCTTTGAAAAGAATATTATGAAGATTTATTTGTATTTTCAACAACTCTACCATTATTACCTCTAAACTGCCGTAAAACCGACGCATCCTGAAATTTTTTTCTACTTACTATCGCGACAACCGACGCAATAATAAAGGCTCTTCGAAAGAATCTTTCCTCCCCCTTAACCGCCGTTTAACGTAGAACGTATCTAGAAAGTAGCTTCTTCTTCTACTTATATTATCTGTGCTTAACCTAATAAACACTTCTAAGTATTAGTAGGTCTTACCTATAATAGGCATTTGGACCTTGCAACGTTGTCAATTTAATTAGTCGAGGTTACAGTAGTATTACAATAGTTAAGTGGTGGATTTATATTTCTATGTTTTTCATACCGCTAGCCGGTCTATACAGTAATTTGTATAGCCAATTGCTTGGCCTATACCCTAGTTGGAATCAGAGACTCCACAATCAACTGAATTGAAGTCAATACAGTCAACTTTACTGCCTAGAAAGTTGACTCACTGTACTGCAATTAACCTGCGAAAAATGTCAATCAATATTGTTCCAACAATAGTAAATCTTAGATATATCATCAATGTTTTCCATTAATAGTATGGATGTTAGAATATTGACTGTACCAGTATACACAGATATTGGAACAGCAGTTAATTGCAATACAGTCATGGCAACTATACTAACTGTAAGTTGATGGTACTAACTGCAAGTTAACTTCAATATTTGTAAGTTAGCTATATAGACTACAAGTTAAGTACTGAAGGTGCATAATTCAGACTAAGGCATATGCTAAGTAATTTACCATACAAATTAGTTTACAAATCGACTAGTGGTTTGTCGACCTTAGAAGTAATCATCTTACTACCTTCAATGCAATACCAGTTACTTCGACCTAAGATTCGAATCGACTTCGTTGTAACGATAAAAGCCTATAAATACTAATTAATACTGTTCAGGTTAAGCACAGATAAGTTAGGCTGAGGAAAAAGTTACTTTCGAGTTGTTACGCTTTGTATGGGAAAGGTAGAGGAAAGATTTTTGCCAAGTATTCTTATAAGTTACGTAATTAGTAGTGGCAACAAATAGGAAAAGTTTTCAAACTGTATAGTTGTTTTCGGCTGTTTATAAGTAGCGATGGTATTGCTATTAACAATATTAAAAAATCTTTATTACAGAAGTTTTAAGGGAAAACGTGAATATTGACCGTCTAACGTCTTAGAATCAATCGTTGAAAAGCGACTCCGTCACAAAAGTTGGCAAGCCGTTAAAACTAAGAGTATAAATTGCAAGTTAAAAATGACTAAGTAATAAAACCTCGTTAAGCAATATATCTGGCATATAAAAAACTACAACTTACAAAATATAGTCTTATATTAATCTTTTTTATTTCCTCATTTCAATCTTTGTCTTCACTCGATAATTCAACGTTTAATCTTTAAAATAGCGCCCGAAAACGCCAAAATCAATATTTTTACCAACTCCGTTAGAAGGGAAGAAATGAAAATTCTTGAAACTGTATTGGTTACATATTTTGACAATGTATATACTACCATTTCAGGTAGATACTACTATAGCTATCATGCGTGAGGAAGCACGCTAGCAGAGTGTATAGTAGGGGTCACGGCTCAAGTAAAAGTATCTAAGCTTTCATTTGAGGCGTGCACTCTCTAAGTGCTTCTTCTCCATCTTGCATCCATCTTTATTGTCGCCTTTGAACACTATATTATCTTCTTTATACATTTACATACAGACCTCACCAATAGACAACCACCTTTGGTTCACTAACTCTGACGAAATTGTTACATTAACGTATATTACTAACGGAATTATCCGCTTCATGTTCGACTTAAACCTAATTGAAACCAATTGAAATCGTATTACAGTCGACGAATTTCACAAATGATTTAATAATTAGACTTTAAACATATGAAATAATGAAGATAAACAGGCTAAGTTACGTTTTAAGCCCTGGCTATATAATCTCGAGATGAATATTGTTGTTGAATGAGATGAAAAAGGTAATATTGCAAATATTTAATAGGGATACGATATGAATAATGACTTTTAATCGATATTTAATAATAAATTTGGAGGTATCGCCAACGACAAAGTTCTTTAATACTTTTACATACGTTCGCAAGGTCATGATTAAGTCTAAATTAGTTTATTCAACTCCCGAACTTAAGTACTCTAACGCTTTGGCGTTGTTGGTAAGGGTACCGACTAAATTAATCCGTACGAGGTAAATTATTCAACGGACTAATCGATTAGAAAAAGGTCTTTTAAAAATCAATCTAAGGTTAATGAAATTGTTACTAAGTTTACGAAAAAAATACGTTGTATAGCACGTACAATTACAACAAATTCATTAATAACATTAGACTCGATTACTGAGAAGGAGTAGTTTTACGCGCGAATTTACTACAGGTACGATTACTGGCTTTTCCCTTTAAAATTATGCCAAAAATAACTAATTTTTCCATTAATACAAAACTTGATACCTTTAACACCCTTTGTTTAAAAACATAAAGGATTTATAAGACTCGTATATTACTTTTCCCCCTAACAATTTTGTTATGGTTAATATGGATGACGTAATGATTGGAACTTTGGTAAAAATTTGGGTTAGTAGAAAAATTATGATAGTAAGTTATATTATCTTTTTGATATGAAGTTACGATTTTCCAATATTTTTCGTTCAATGGATAATGAACTATTAGTTATTAATCCATTATTAATTAATATTTTTACTGGTTAAGACAATGATCAATAATTTCGATTCTTAATGAATTGTTCGTCGTTTCGATTTTTTTTCGATAATATCCAAACTCAATTAAAATACGACATTAACTTCGTACAATACTATATAAATTGGATTACAACTAACTAATTCCATATATAAAAGTATAAAAAAGATTCGGAAAGAAAAATGATCCCATTAAATTGGATGCTTGATATATTTATACTTTGTTCATAAGAGATGGGAATTGTAAAAGTTGGTAGATATATTCTACTATAGCAATTCTGCCAAGTTGTTACGTATTACAAAGAGTTTGAATACGCTCTATAATATCTTGACGATACCAATGAAGGCTTATTTAGATAATTGCGTACCTTGTTTGCGATAGTGATAGCATGGTTGCTTAAGTCAAGTATAATATATATTTAAATTTATCACTTTAGCGACGACGACGAGAACCCCGCATTTACCGATTATATGAATCGTAAGTATGAAAAGCCAACGTAATTCGGTTAGCAAAACTTTTGAAATTATAAATATTAACGGAAACATACGTAAAAAGAAGGATATTTTGGTTTAATTTCTTTCAGTCAGCCCCGTCAATTTATTTATAACAACTTCCAATGATTTCAAACCCATGAATAAAAAAGCTTTTGGTTATTACGTCATACTATTACCGAATATCAATCTAAACAAGAAATATATTATACGGAATATCGTTTTATATCGAATTGGGAATATATTAACCGATTTATCAAATTTGGATTCACTGGAGCAAATGATGAAAATATATGCCTTAAGCTATTAGCTGGCATAAAAATATAAACTCCGCCCCTAAAGCAACGTAATAACTAACTAACAACGTTTTTTATATTACTGAAAAACGAAAGCTCTTCTCATTATCACACAATAAAACGATTCCGGGCCTACGCACTTTTTTACCATTTTTAATCGTTACACAAAGTAAATATTCTAAGGTATTGTGCCGGACATTAGAGAAATATGATAATTCATAAAAGATTATTCATAATATGTCTTATTATGAAGGGATAATAATATGATTACGGAAGTTAACCATATGAACATTAATATAACCAAATTTTAATTTAGCTTTGATAAATAACCTTCCCCATATGGATTTACTAATGTAACTATGAACTTTTTTTTTCAATTCGAAATAACCTTACAATTTCCTCTTTTACCCTCAGAATATAGAAAACATTGGCGTTGACGTGAATATTCGAACGAACAATTCTGTTAAAGTTAACAACTAAAGGTTTCTACCCAACTTAAAATAAAAACATTTATAATTTGACTTTTCATAATTACAAGTAACGATAATAAACCTTAAAAAGTCTAAAAATCATTACCTACTTTGACATCTTAATTATCCAACAAATAATATATTATACAAAGTCATTGTAGCAATAGGTTACAAAAACGAAGAATTTTCAACATGAGAGGAAATTGAAAACAGAATTATTACTACTTTCACATATACTTCTGAAACCGTATCAAATTTGAATTTACATTTATAAATTAAGATTTTAACTTTCTAGTTTCCTTTAGTATATTTTTTTGGACGGCGAACTTTCAAATTAAGTAGTGAACTACTTCACCACTTTTTTCATCTTTACATTGTTTAAAAAATATTTAAGAGATAAAACATTAAAAACCTATATACTATGTCGATTGAAACATATACTAAACCTTAAAACGTTATATTTCACGTTGCTAACGCCAACTATGCTGCGAAGAAAGAATCAAATTAACGTTATATCAATAAAGATTTCATATAACTAACTTCCCATTAATACCTACCAAGGTATTGAAAAAGTTGAAACGATACACTCACTTTTACACAAAACCTACAATATCGACACATTGTAATTTCATAATTTAATAAGTCTAAAGTTAAGATTAAAGATCATAATGAAAATACCCAATAATATTATTGATTCCAATTGTTAAATATCAATTTTTCACTTATTTGAATCGTATCCAACTATGATGACGGAATCGCGAAAATAGTTAAGTATTTAAACACAAGGTTAGTCATATTATAAAACTCGATGCGAACCAAGGAGAAAATCCAAACGCTTCCAGATAAACTATGATCTCAATACTGAAAATGAATTAACGATGATGAACATTTTGTATTTATATGTTTCAAGAAAGACTTTACAGAAATATACAAGGTAAATGATATAAATTTTATAACATATTACGCATAGTCTATGCAATAATTCTAATTGAAAAACATATTAGTTCCATCGCTTTCTATATTAGGTACGTTAAACCGTATAAATAAATCCTCAAATCCTATGAAAATGCTTAAACCCAGAGGATTAGCTAATAAATACTTTTAAACCAGATCGTTGAAAAGCCAATAAAACGACCAATACATGGAAAACTACCCAAGATGAGAATTTATACTAAAGAGAAGAATGACTACAAGAACTATAAAGATGGAAAACAGTAAACTACAGTCTATATATTACAAAACGAAAAGTTGAATAGAAACTAGCCTTTAAGCTATGTGTTAAAGAAATTATGAATACAAGAATGAAGATATTCAAGTAAAATAACCGAATCAAGATAAACGGCTTCTTCATTTGTGATACAATGATTATTATTTCGTTAATATAATTCAAAGGGTATGACGTAACTATCTTTAAGTTAAAAATAGTTTATAAAGTCAAACGTAAAACCTCTCATTGGCTATTTGATAAGTTAATTCGTATTGTTTAAGAATATGGTAATAAAGTTAACAGCTTAATTTGCACCTACTCGCTCACGATTCAATGGAATATCCAATGATTAGTCATCGTAAACATGAATTTAATAGCTGGCGTAAAGGGAATGTTTGATTCCAATAACCGTAATATTACTTAATATTACGCGAACGTATACATAATCCGTACCTAATTTTTAACGAATTCTATTGTTTAAACCACTACAGGTTTTCAGGGATAAATTTCCTATTCATAAGGTAATACAATAGATTACACGTGTTCATAAACTCATTAAAATAGGTAATAATTGTTACATACTGGTACCTACACTAATGGTTATTAGGGATCTAGCTCTAGCGGTTGCCATGCCCCTACGATGCTGTGAAGATATTTAGAAACATGCCCTTATACCTGTCATGAAACCAGGCCACCATTTTTCTATTTTTTTGTAATAGCTCGTTTAAAAGGTTATCTATTTCCTTTTCTTTATCAAGGACTATAAATTATATCTGACCATATTGAACGACAGATTTCATTCAATCACTTGACAAATAATCCTCGATATTATTTTCTAATGGTATCTTCACTACTTATAAAAGGTTATAACCTGAATCTATGTATTTCAACATTTCAAACTTGAACCCCCAAACTTTAAAGTAATTTCTCAACATATATATGAAGTAGAAACTTTAACATGTTTAAAAAACGTAATATGACTATTTCATTACCTAATATGAGCGATTATTGAACCCTTCAGTCTAAACCTCATTCAACGGGATTCAACTGTTTGTAAATACTTTTGATGTATGGAATAACGCATCACCGAACATACTAATAGAGTTAATATATATAATCCGGCGGTTCAAATCTATTAATGATACACTTATGTGTTCGAAGGAATCCTCCCTCCCTAAAAGGGTTCCGGTTCTACGTTACCTATAAACAAAAAAAATATCACATCGTTTTTCACCAGAAATCGCGTTTATTTATCAGAAGATAACGACAACCCGAGTTCCTGTGACTCCCACTACGATATTAATACCCAAATCGATAATGATAACAGTTAAAACACCAAACGCGAACCTTTCTACTAACTAGTTAAATTATCCGATAATAAGCTACACTTTCCAGTATATAAAACCACTATATTATTAAAATTACATAAATACTAGAAGTATATCGATGTAAGGAAAAATCATTATAACATTAAATTTGATAATGTAAGGGCTTTAAGAATACTATGATCGACAATTACTACGTTCGAAATAAGGATAGTGGTATTAACGACCCTAACGCCTTGATAATAATACTTCGTGTATATAACTACAACATAAACGCTACGAAAAACATTATCGCCTGGTTTACATATTTATAATAAAAGGATTATAAACGATTTTACGTCTTTTTAATGCTTGGAAGGCTTTACTTACTAAAGCTAGAGGTATAGATTAGGAATCCGCCGCTAAACTCACTATCAAAAAAAAAATATTAATGATACATTGACCAACGCGTTTCATCCTCAATATACCCTTAAGTTATAACCAATATGTCGCCTGAGTTTAAATTATGAAGAAATAAATTCGTAACCTTAGCATTCGATAAGGTAATAGCAATTACGATAGTAATATTAGTACGGGCGGTATTACCTATAACGATAGTAGTGATAACAACGCGCCCGTATGCAATATTTAGAGAAATATTATTAAATCCGTCGTAAACTATTTTTGAACCAACACAAAATAAAGCGTTACCTAAATCAACCATTCGGAACTTTCTCATTGTAAAACCCTTAGCTTGTACCTAAAATACGACGCGAATAGTTATTGTATTCGTACTTACCTACTAAATCCCGCGTAACATATCAGGAAATCTAGTACTAAAGTTGATATAAATATTCACCTTAACTTTACCGACAATTTTATCGACTTTTAAAATGGAAAAGTGTAACTTTTATACATAGTCGCGTATAGAGAAGTTCTATTTCGACCCGATAGTTTACCTCAAGCTATTAATTAATTTTTAGATCGTATTCAATTTACATTATAATTATATTGAATTTATCAAACTTCTGATGAATTTATATTACCAATATTATAACGTTACGAATGAACAGTTTAACCGCTAAGTTAAGTTATCTCGTGTTTCTTTTTCACTTTTACTATTGAACTAAATTAACTTTTACTTACCTAAAACCAGCTTACAGCTTATTCTTTATAACTAATTTGAATGTTAAACTCAATAAGAACCGGCATCAAATTTTTGCCTTTATTATTCCTTATTTATAATACAGCGTTATTTTTAGTGAATTTTAAATAAAATATAAATAGGTAACTTACTTCGCTCTAAAACATTTATTACTTCTACATTGAGCAAATAAATACTGTATATAGAAATAGGGTTTTATGTCGATATAAAATAAACTTAAAGATATTAATTACTTTGAATTTTATATTATAATCGTTGAATCTCAAAAGAACTTAACCGTTAATATACAGCTCGACGCTATTGCTTTCCAAAACTTGAATAACTTATTAATTTTAAATCTACCTGTTACTGTTAACAACAAGCATCTTTATACCTTTGAGGAGTTCTTGCTTTTATGCGACAAAGTGATTAGGGACAACCTACTTTTTTACCGCTCTAAAGCCGATCACGAAATGATCCTTAAAATAAAAATTACGGAAAGTGTTGGTAGGGCTTTAGATCTTACAACGTTGTCGATTCGATTGATCGAAGCAACAGTAGTATTGCATGGTCAAGTAGTGGATGTATTGTTCTAGGTTTGGTAGACCGCTAGCCGGTTTGTGCAGTAATTTGTATGGTCAATTTCTTGGCCTGTACACTAGTGTAAAGTGGGGTCGTAGGCACTTGACTTGTAGTTAATACTGTAGACTTATAAAATAATACACACAATTTGCAGTTAGTATAGTCATCTTTACTCAACTTTACCTCAATTAAAGTTGACTTACTGTATTATAATTACTACTATTTAAAAACTGGCAGCTTTTTATTTTGTGCGCGTACGCCAGTGTAGTTGACTAATATTTTCCAGTAAGCGCTAAACTGCAACGTCGTTAACTGGCTAGACCCCTATTAATTTTTATCGACCTCTATACCGAATTGGATCTATTTGTACTTAAATCAACCTCTAGTTGCCATTAATTTCCTTGTGGCTTCGAGATCCGCCTTTATCAACTCCTATAAAAAGTTCTTTCGCTAAATACCCAGGAAAACCTCCAATTTGGCCGTGCCAATTAAAAAAGTCGCTATTATTAATCCCTTGACAGTCTTACAGTTCTTTAACACATCTCTGACCGTCGCTACATATTCTAGGCTTATTGGGCGACCTATTAAGATAGCTTTCAATTCGTATAGTTAGTCTATTGATATTTATAAACCTTTCAAGGGTTTTATTTAACAATGCGTTCGTTATGGTATTTGCAGTAGTTTCTTTTCTATTAATCCATCTAAACTCCTTAATTTCCCTCCCTTTGTAGGCTTCACGGAGTGTTATTAAATCTATTATCAGGCGTTTTTCGCTATTGGATACGAGCTTCGAAAAGCATTAGCATAATCTCCTCAATTCGTTACAAACTATTACCGGGAAAAGAAGGGTTTTTAACTGCTTGTTAATAACGTTAAGGGTTTCCTATAATACGATACCTACATCGAAGTCCAATATTATGCCGTAGACCTCCAAAGCCAGCAAACTTCGTGTAATCCTTTTGTATTTGACAGAGGTTTACTGGATTAGGTTTCTAATAATACTAAATTGGTCCTCCCGCCTATCCTTATTAATGAGGGTTATTAGTAAGTCGATTTGTAACAAAAAGTCGGTGTTATTTGTAAACGACTTATCCGTGAAAATTATTTACTTAACCCTCGATAGATATATTAAAACCATATTAATCCCTTGGTCTAGGTTTAGCATTTGCTATCCAAGCCTTTTATTGGGTCGGTTAAAGTCGTCATTTTTTAGATCTTGTATTTATAACGATATAGATAGGTCGTATAAGGCATTCGGTTGGCATATGATGGCAATATAGCTGCCACAGGTACGTTGTTTCAGATACCGCTGGGCTTTGGTTACGTTAGTTTTGTCGATTATGGCTAAATTAGTACCTTAACGCTTTTGATGAAAGCTAAGGCCGGCATTAATACTAAATATACGGATTAACGATTTCTTAAAGTTAAATTGACTGCCTTTCGCCAAAATAGTGACTGGTTAATAATTTTGAAACTTAAAATCTTTAAATACTTATTATTCTGATACTATAAAGCTAGCTATTTTGATAAGGAGGGTATCGTTAATTTACATACCTATTAAACCGAAGTCGCTTCTTTACATTACCAGTAAATACGGGTCGTATTTTAAAAGCTTTATACCTAGTCGTAATATACAGTGCGATTAATAGGTTAAAAAGCAGTAAATACCTGTTTTAGCTGATCTTTATAAAGGTTTGATACATGGTATTATCGTTTTTAGGGGGTAAATAGACCGTAATTCCCATGCAAATTTCAACAGTATAATCCTTTATAGATCTGTGGCTAATTACGTGTAGGCTTACGTTATATATCGGTTATTAAGCGTGAATTTTCATTTAATTTTGGTTAGAAAACTTGTTGCCAGAGCGATTACCAATCGTTAGTTGATTTTCTACATCGTTATCGATTGCGTCAGGATTTCGTTTTTGCTTTTATTACCGTATCCTCAGGCGATTAAACGTGACTTTTCGTATGGCCGCCCCGTGGTCTTACATTTAACCTCGTAGATAATTCTCGACTTGAAGATCGTAATATTTGGATCTTAGAGATTGAAATCGGCCTTCGATACGAATTATACAATTCTTCGAGTTAGTAAGCCGTTGATTTCAACCTTGTTGCTTTCCTTAAAAAGGTTGCCAGAGGTTTTAATAATACTTTATACTCGGAGCTTTAATATCAAATTTTCGTTCTTTTTTTTTATATTTATCCAAATAATATTATAAATGCGGCCCGGTATGTATTCTTCCTCTTTAATACTCTTTTACTTCGGGGGTCGTTCGCATCAGCGGAGTTTTATTAGCTTGTTGATAACAGATGGAGTGGGTTCATATTGGCTCGGTCGTTTGGTTTTAACGTCTTTATCGTCAGTAACTTTAATATATTGTTTAATCTAGGTAGTACGAAACATTATAGGGCCGTGAGTTTTAACAACTTCTTTAGAGTTAGAAATACTTAAGATGTTATATAGGAATTCTTATTTTCCCGGCTCCCTTTATATAAGGACTTTACTTTAAAACTGTAGAGTAAATACATCCCGTTTATTAACATTTACTAAGAGGTTCGAAAAACGGGAAATTTACTTCAGTTTCAAACCTCGAACTCTAAACAAGTTTTGGAATGTTCCTCATTAAATTTTTACATATCGAGGTTAAGGTTTGAAGGGAAACAAGTATGATTAAAGCTCGAACAATGGTATTAACAACATATAAACTGAATTTATAGCAGTATATAATTACTTATTAATATGTTCCTAGTCGTACCTTTATTCTATTTTTTTTTCAGTTCTTCAATATAATTTATGAGAATTATGCGCTATCTTTCAAACGTATTTAAAACTGGTTTTCTTTCTAATCTTCTAGGAGTATATGTTTATATTACGAATTAACGGGTTTATATGTTTTTTAGTAAACCTTAATCGACTTTGAAATAGTACAACTGCAGTGTCGGATGGTCTTATCTACCTTAATATTTCGAATAACATCTATTTTGGTGGTAGGGATGATATTAATAACAAAGAAAAAAAACATTGGAGGAATTCAAGTTATTCATTCGTGTGATAAAGCGAAAGGGCGTATGATATTACTGTTTGAATACGCCGTGGTTATTAAGAAAGGAAAGTTTTCATATTTTGGGGGGGATTACGGGGATCATTCATATAAAGGGAGGTAGGAGGCTAAGGCAGGCGCCTTCCATGCCATGTCAAAACTATCGATGGCAATAACCTTCCACGCGATTCTATAACGTTCTGAACTGCTCCTAAATAGTTAACATACCTTTTAAAACGGTCTATGGAAAAGTAGCGCCTTCCACCACCTTTTACAATTCACTAGCGCTTTCTACCATCTTTTACAAAGCGTCGGAACTTGAAGGGGCAAACTGGAGGTAATGTTATAGGCTGGTTCCTAAGCTAATAGTCACTAAGGATCCAGTCCTGTAGATTGACATGCTTTTACGATACTTTGGAGCTGTTCAGAAGTATGTCCTTACATTTGTTACGTGACCGGAACACACTTTTCTGTAGTTCCGTAGCAGCTCATTAGCAGAGATTTGTCCCTCTTTTTCTTCATCTAGGATTATAGATAGTATTCGACCGCCTTAAGCTACACCTCTGGCTTAGTACCTTGAAATTCATTGATTTTTCACGTTTCAAATGTTTTTGAAAGATATCATAGGTATACAGACATTAAAGTTAAATATATGCTTGTTGATTATGTAGGGTGAAACGCTCTGTTTAATTAGTATACATATATATGATAAGCATTTTCTTGGATATAATAGGTTTATGACGTTTAAATTTAATATCATCTAAGACTCAAGCTTTTTGAGATAAAAGTTGACTGAAACGTTGGCTGAAAATATACGATCAGGTTTAAATGGAATGTTAATTTATATTCTTAGTGTTGACGATAAGAATATTATTAACTTTAATTTGCATTGAGAAAGATAAGTGATAACCCTGACGAAAATTCACATAATTAACGAAATAAGACCGCGACGTTAACTCAAAAAAAAAGTTCGAGTGGCTTATATCGTTAGGTTGTGTTGATCAGAGTTATTTTACGATTTGTCGATTGTTTACAAGATAAATTTAAAATTCATATGACAATAATTTGAACAAGTGAATTGAAGGTATTAAGTAATAAATGGGTACTTTAGACCAAGAAATTAATATATTTTCGGTCGACATAACTACGGCGTAGTTGATAATTTTTACAAAGAGCTCTTTTTACTAAAAACATTCACTCTATACTCCAGATCTAATTTTTGAATATTTTTAACGAAACTATATACGAAAGACAGTGTACGACTATCGGAAATATCTTATATTGAATATCGGGGAAACATAAACGTATAATATAAAACGTGTTGATAATTGTGTTTTATAGCATCATGTCAGGATTTATCATTAGTATAATATTTGAAGGAACGATAAGGATTATTTCTAAAAAGTTGAAACTACCTCCAATACCTATCCATGTTTATATTACCTTCCGAAGCCTCTATGAATGCCTCTTCAAACTCGGCACAACTTATAAAGATCGTCCAGTAATAAATTTTATAATATGAAGAAAATACATAAAATTTTGGAGATTGAATAATTTAGCCCAATTGATAGGGAAAACAATCAATTTTACGCTTGAATCAAAGTCACATTTAATAACTCCTTAAACAATTGTGCAAATAGGAATAATCTGATAATATTAATCAAGAAACATAAAATTATCTAGTTTATAACGAGAAGAAATAGGAATACCATAACTAAATAAAAGTCTGTTAGCGTAGTAATGCGCATGGAAACCGTATTCAAACCCATTATCAAAAGCTACAAGACTAATATTATATAAGTTTGTAATCAAGGACTTGTATATGGGAAATGAAGTAGTTAACGTTTGTAATTGTAAACTAAGGGATTATAATTAAGATTAATTTAAATGCGAAATATGTTGAATTTAATCGAGGCTTTTTCCCCAGAGATAGGATAAACTTTAGCTATTAACATAAATTCATTATTTGTTACATTTGTTGGCATTTACAAAAAAAAAATCGCTATTACAGAAACAACAGTTCATAACAATAAAAAAATTACTTTGAAGACTATCAGTTAGTAACACCAACGATAATTTAACTATATTAACAGTAATTAAAGTTAATAAAGTGCTCAATTCAAGTAAGGGTACGGGACAAATAGTTACCCGTAGAGATTACTGTACAGACCGGCTAGCAGTATTCTCAACTTAGATATAATCACATCACCACATTCAATATAATACTAGTTACTTTGAGCAGAGATTCTAATCGACCATGTTGCAACGATAAAAACCTACCAATGTTGGGATCGTAGTATAGGATCAATTCATTGATGAAATGTGTAATATTTGACAATGAAAGAGGCAGGGACTAGAACTAGGAGCTCAGCTTAATGTGAAAGATATGGAGGCAGAGATATGTGCCTTCCCAAACTTATTTCTATACCAGTCCTCATACATGCTATTGTTGAAACAGTTTTACATTTAACGATTAAAGAGGAAGAAACTAGAACTAAGAGCTCAACTGAGCATTTAAGATATAGAGGCATGAATACGTACCTTCCCAAACTTATTGTTGTACCAGTCTTCAAACATGCTAATACCCTTATGTAGGTACAACACCTACGAGCACTTCTGACAAAAGTTAGCAGGAGAGTTGGTTAATACGATATGTGTTCAGGTACGAATTACAATGGGATGGTAACAAGATTAACATGAAATGGCGTCGGAGTCGTGAAGAGAAAGGAAATGGTATTAAAAGGGGAAAAGCGAGAGCGTATATTTTACGGAGTGGCTGCGGAAACGGTGTCAATTGACGGTACGCCTTAGGAGTATGCTATATCTCGAAAACCGATGAATTTATTGAAAAGGTCTTTCAAGATGGAAATGAAGGCAGGATATCAACCCGAAAAACTTTCGGTCGTTTAACTAGTCAAAGTTACAACATAAGCATTATCGTAAATTAAAGTGAAAAATTATCTTCACGAGGCATATAAACCTAAAGATATAGATATCAAATAAGTATTTTCAAAGTATTACATAGGGATTAGTACGTATATATAACTCTTTATAAATCTTCATAAAAAAAAGGCGTGGCTTTTGCACTTTGGGTGTACCCACCGAGCAAAAAACCATAACAATCCTACGTATAATAAACTAGAGCTTACTTCAATCGAACGACGCAGTTTAAGAGGAGTTTAATATAAAGTATATAAACGTTTTGAACCTATGTAAAGAGTAGCTACCCCTTACCATAGATATAGCTAAAAATGAAAACTTCACACATAAAGCGAGCGGTTGATATATTATCTATTAGTTACAAAATGACCATAATTTTATATACCATTATTTTGATATAGTGGCTCATCTTTTCCATCGGGAATATTTGAGGTATTATAACAAATTCTTTTAGTTTATCGTAGTACCTCAATTAATAACACGATGTGGTACTAAGTTGAATCTCAATCGTAGGTTGAACTATAACATATTTGGGTATCGAGTTTATATAACTGGTAATACCTGGGTGTTACCCCTGATTTAAAAGAAATTTTCTATTCTCTGATAGTATTGCCATACGATTCGATTGTATTTGTTGGAATAGAGTTAAAGTTCTGTATAGTTAAAGTTAACTGCATTGGTTGAAAATCAATTTCAGTAAAGTGCACGATTCAATGTGAGGTATAGGCCAAGCAATTACCTATACAGAGTAGTGTGAAAACCAGATAGCTATCTTCCAAATTTAGTAGAAACAACAATCTACCATCTAAACACTACAATAATATTGTTACTTTGACCACACTTCAAATAAAAAACTTTATATACTCTTAAATAGTATCAAACCTATTAAGTAATTATTAGTTAAAAAAATTAGGTAGCGAAAAACCATTTCATGGTTATGCTTTATATTGATTAAAAGAAAAAGAAAAGAATCTTACGAAAAGCTCCATCAAAATGATTTAATTATAATGAAATTGAGTAAAAACAACTTTTCAATTCAATCTAGATTTATGGAAATTTAAAAGTAACAACGATATCACAATTAACAACACCCAAAAAACTTAATTTAAACCCTTCTTAAAAAAACGTTAAGCTTAAACGCCAAAAATTTCAAAACTTCACAAAGAGATCAACATATTACCAAAACTTCCAAAGTTAAAAAAAAAACGACTAAATATATACTACTACTATAACTACTGAAGATCATCAATCACAAATCGCTAAATACAAAACCATTAACAAATAAATACTTCGATGGCTAACAATATACAACCTCACCTTCTACATCAATATTTTTCTTACAATACCAAAAGGTTATTATTGAACTATATTAACAAGCACCAAAATCATCAAGTCGCAAACACACAAACATACCGATCCTACACGGAAAATTTCTTAATCGTAAGAAATAACTATGTCACGCAATATCAAATCACAGCTAAATCGTTAGGTTTCCACCCCTATTTAAATTAACGTCAATATACTGGCTAAAATATCAAAATAGCGAGCGACCAAAACGAATACTAGAAATTAAATGTCACAAACTTCGCTTTGTCAAGTAATACAATAATAATTACGGGTGTAAAATTATTGAAGAAACTTCAATTAAAAAACATATTACTAGATTCGTTTATTCATATATTATTTTGTTGAAATCGGGAGAAAAGTTCAGTCAAGGGGTCTGCACCATCCATAACTTCCGTAAATTCTTCAATTACGAGAATATTAACACGTAAAAAATAAGCCAAAATGAAGTTAGAATTTAGTCGATAACAAACGTTTTTGAACGATGAATTTTAATCCCACATAAACCAAGAAATTAATTGGCAAAATACTTTTTGAAACAGCATGATGAAATTAGTAGCATCAAATTCCTTAAATTCAAAATCCTCAGCCTTAAAATCCTAAAAGAAAAAGAAAATATATTACTAATAACTACCAATGTCTCTATATATATCTCAGAAAACCACACTATGATCCCTAAATATGTTAAGTCGTCAACCCCATCGATGATAACCGCGTATACTTCATTGATAAAAAATCCATTAATTAGCTAGGTAGTCCAACCCCTACTCGAGACAACACGAATTACGTATTTAGAGCAGAAAGAACACGTAAAATAGCTATTAATAATAAAAAACAATAAATCGACATCGAAACGATTGAACGTTTAGTTTAAGAAAAAGAACTTGAAAATAGGTGAAGTCGTAGCGGCAATCCCTTCAGTTGATCAATCAGTAAGTGCATTCGAGGCGTGACTACATAATACCAAAATTAACGTTACTATTTTGAGAAAAGATACGCTTACACACGTAAAACCATTAAGAGCCATACCAAAAGACTTTACCCATTGAATTGAATTGCTAGAAAAGACCTTCATTACCGAAACTTTCAAATCCCTAAATTTAAATTGATTGCAAAGGATACTATAGGAAACTTGGATTATTATCGTGACATACCTCACAGATAAATTAAATAATCAATTTTTACGACGAATCTTTACAGACTTTTCCATAATCAGAAATAGTATAAAACGTAAAGATGATAACCCTATGACCCGTTTAACATGAAGATAACGTTATTTCTCAATATATACAAATGAATAAAATTTTAATCTTCCGATTTCTACTAATTATTTCTATGGATTATTATAGAGAACACCAAGAATTACTACTTATAACCTCCAAACCAAATACGAATTTTCAGTAATATCTATGACAGATTGAATAATACACGTAGAATACAACATCCAACTTACGAAATACCACACAAACTAAACAATAATACGTTGAATAAAGATTGTAGTAAAAGAAGTATATATAATTAACCATATTTTTAACTTTAACAATTTTATACTCTATTAACGAGATATGAGAAGAACATACATTGAAAAAGATACATTTTGCACATATATTCGTATAACTTCTATATGTATTAAGGAGTTTCAATACGTCGAACAACGTTGAACACTACCTATAAAGGCTTTTAAAACTAGTCAAGATCTTAAATTCCAACTATAATGTCACGTATACCAAATTCAATTAATATGTTTCTCCAAAACAATAGTTTTCTCACTAAAACGATTAAAAACTTGAAATCCCATACTATATCAACCAAAAATACGGTACATCAAAATACAGAAACCCGTGATTAAATTTAATAAACAACAAAATTTGCTAGTAATAATAACGTAGCCAAAGCCTAAACGACTACGGTAACTATGGAGACTATTTTTATAATAAAAACAACAAATTTTAGACTCATAACAATTTTGGCCGATGGTCAAGTTATTACCCCACTGCTAAACGATACAAACGACAGGTAATATATCACACTTAATACCCTACTAAGTTTGCAAAAGACTACTTAAACCGCGTCGCAAACTGAGAGAGCTAAAATACATCACAAAATATAAACAACCCGTTATAACTAATAGCATAATATAAAAATAATACTTCTAAAACAATCAAATAATTAGCCGGACATACTATTTCATACTGTTTAACAAACGAAGACCCATACCTTTCTTATAAATATCAAGACCTTGAAATTTTTTATTCATTTAAACTTTGTAATCATTACGCAAAGTATACGTTCGAAACAAAATGATAAACATATGGGTAATAAGATGTTTGATAACAAGGTATTCGAAATACATCGCATTACAATGGGAAAGTACCAATATCACAAAAATCAAGCATTAAAATATGAGTAAAATAAATATATGCTTTCGAGAAAGTGAGATATTATCATTATCCGAATCAATAGTTATACAAACAATCGTTAAACCGATTATATTTTACGCTAAAAAACCCAAATATGATATTCATTTTTCATTTGAAAAACAGAAAAATTTCGGTATCTATATTACTATTAATTCTGATTAATTAGTTGAATAAGGCCTGACGATTCTTCCCGGCTACAAATATAAATACTTGTAGTCTCATTTTGAAAAACCAAAGACAATGGTATTTAACTTGGAAAAATAAAACATTCTTTCAGTATACTGACGTTTTAATTATACAGCCGTTTATGAGCTATATAAAGTTTTTCTATTTGTAATACATCGATATATGAAATAATTCATATTGAATGTTATCTAAACGCTTCAATACTATTGTTTAATTTACACTTAGATACCCAAAATATTAAAGTTTATTTAAATAGAAGATGAGGACTCTAATTGTAAAATATCACCTAATATATATCATTGATATAATAAACCTTTTTTTACGTTATACATTAGGTAACCGCAATTTGCAACACTAAATTCCTCATCTTATTGTCGATGAAAAAATATTAAAAAGAATTAGGGGTATTGTAAATCAACATGTACCTCCGCTTCGCAAAGTTTATCGCCTACAAATTTAGAATAAACTTTAAAATTATAAAGTTCCAAGTTAATAACAACATTATAGGGATTCAGAGCAAACATATATTAATTGAAGTCTTTCAAAGCATTGACAAGGTTGAAAAAAAAACACACTACCTCGAATAGTGTATGACGTTTTTATGTTAAAAATTGAAAATTCTAAGAATCAATAGGTACGCTGTTAAATTTCGGTAAAGAGCTTGAATAACACCGTAAGGTGTAATGACCTAATATCAATTTTACTAGTTTTTGAAATGTATCCTTATTTGATAAGTAAATTTTCTCTATTATGAAAGACTTGAAACAAGTTTACGGCGTACATCAAGCATTGAAGGGAATTTCGGAAGGAATCAACAAAACGTCGAATCCATAATACCATTCATACCAAAAACTATTTATCGGAATTTAAAGCAGTATTTTGGATACTATAAAGCGAAGTCTTTATGCATCTTGAGCTATGCATATGAAATAAACGATTCAAGATTTTAAGTATCAATAATCCAAAAGTAATTGCTAAAACTGCTAACAGTCTTATAAGATTTCGAGTAATATAGGTAAACCATACACTAGAGCAACGAACGAAAAAAAAAAAAAAAAAACCTAGCGAATCAGATAATACAACTCACCTTCACTAATAATTAACAAGCCCAAAATGTGTTGGCGGGGAAAAAGACTACTAAAAAGAAGGAATAATAAAAATTAGTATAAGAAATATAGATCAGTTTGTATATACAAAACAACTGAATTCAATAAAAAAGAGAAACACTACCAGAACCTAATAAATAATTACTGTTTGCAAAGAATTATTGAAACTCCAGGCAAATATTTTAAAAACAATAAGTTTGAAGTTACCAGATTCTTGATAAAAGGAATTATACAATCCGTAACAAAATGCAACTATAACTTTGATGATATTAATATCACAATTTTAAAAGGTTTTTTTAAGTTTTTTTTTTTTTTTTTTACAAAATCAAAGGCATAACAATTGATGAACCATACAAAATATAACGTTATATTGACTGAAATACGATAATAAAGGCAAAAACTGAATTTTTACGTAATTGCTTTCAATTTGAAGTATAGGCATCACCTTTGATGATCAATATAAAAAGAAAATTCGCTATAAATGGTCGTTACATCACTTCAACGTATATAAAATCAGGGACTAATCTACAAATATTTATATTATTGGAGTTACCTCAAGAATTCTATGGTCATTACCTACTAAAAACAGTTATACAATACGTTTAAGAACTATGTAGAATGACTACAACAGATATCTATTAGTTCCTAACCTACAAGTCGCATTTTCAATCCAAAATATGAATCAAATCCCTAACTTACGATCTGTTACGAGTGATTGTATAAACGTATGAAAATTTCATCATTGTGGGCATATAAACTGATAATAAACTCTTCATTGGAACTATCAGCTTCGTAACAATCAAATAACGTGGGATTAAGGACTGAAAAGTTTCGAATTACAAAACTATTACAAATTTGACTAAAGGTAAACACCTCAATTTTAACGAATTATCAATCCATATATATGATTAATGATAATTATACCAAATACATCAATTTCCTCCAAAAAGGGAAAAATATTAGCCTAACTAAAATCGATGAGACTGTAAAGGGACTGAGGCTAGAGCTGTCGCTCAAAGTGGTTAGATTCTGTCCATAAACCTCGATGAAGAAGAAGAAGAAGGAGAAGTCTCTGCTAGGGAGAGGCTATGAAGCTAATATGGTATAGCCCTCTCCCCAGTTATGTGACGTGTCCTTAAGCGGCTCTCTCTCTGCTCTAGAGCATCGTAGGAGCGTGCAGAACTACTAGGGTTGGATACCTGGTAATATTAGCTAGGCACTAGCCTGTAACATTACCCCCAAAGACACTCTTATCATTCCTTCCCTCGTTTTTTTTATGTAATATTGTGGTACAACATGCCGTAAGTATAAGAAAGATACGCGCGTCTTTTAAAATAACAAGGTTCTATATAAAAAGCACTAGGCTAACGTTAAGTGAAAGGTAATTTAGCGCCTCTCCTTTTAATAAATAATCTCTAAAGTCCTAATTACAAAAGATAAATTCTTTTCCCTCTTACCATTTAACTTTTCAATATAGTATTATGTTATAACCCAAGCACGTTAGCGGGTCAAGAAACAGGCCAGCATGCAGCTGAGCTACTGAGAGCCTGAAGTACATCCAACACATCAGGTGGAAAACATCTCTTTGTCAGCACAAGACTAGGCAACCCTCCAGGGTTAGGGTTATCTAGATCACAAGTGCTCACTGAGCCTCAGTGAGCACCAGTGATCCTCAGTACTGAAGATGGTATGAAAGCCATAGGATATAAGGACACGGTCAGCACCACATAGATAGTATTTCCTTCATATCTCTTCAGTTGTCAATCTAAGTATTCAGTCTACATATCTGAATAGCCTAACGGCTAATGATCATCCTACGGCACGAATACACATCTTCTTGGTATTGCATCTTTGTTACCTCTGCTACCTTACTGCTAACATAAACCCTCTGACACCTTCTATTTACTCACGAGTATTTAGTGTGATCATTATATATTAGTGTTTATAATTATCAGTATAACACTTGTTTATTTTATAATTTTAATTCTTTTAATTATTCTTTTAATAACGTTACGATCACTCCTTAGTTTGCCGCTAAGTTTGAAAAAGTTATTAAAGATATGGGTTATATGCTTTAAAGTTATTTAGTCTTTGCTAACGAGTATAATATTTTTCTCAAAGGCTATTGATATGTATTCTAACGGGATTCGAAAATGAATATGTTTCGAATACCTTTATAAAATAACGTATAATCTTAGAAAGTTTTGTTAAAAAAATTAAGGGTAAGTGATTCTAATAGCTACAAAGGAGCTGTTAACGAGTAATTAGATATTAGGACCCGGTGTAATGATCACACTAAATACCCGTGAGTATGTAGAAGGTGTCCAGGGGGTTTATGTTAGCAGTAAGGTAGCAGAGGTAACAAAAGGTGCAATATCAAGACTGTATTCGTGCGAGTGATGATCAGAAGCCGTGAGGCTATTCAGGGTAGACTGAATACTTAGATTGACAACTGAAGAGCTATGAAGGAAATACTATCTATCTTGGTAATGAAAGTGTCCTTATATATCCGCGCCTTCATACGTCTTCAGTGTAGGCTCGACTGGCTCGATACCGAGTCCATCGAGTCTCACACCATGCTGACCCTAACCCTTGTATACGGTGTGTCTGTTGTGGATCCCTGGTGCCTGCCGAGAGGCTGTGTCCAACCGATTTCCTTTGTTATCTGCTGCGGGGCCGCCGCTGGTGCGCCCTGCAGATGTTGGGTCATAACACCCGGTACCACCTTTGTTTCGTTAAGGTTACGGGTCGTAGTTTTAGTTATACGTGTACGTCGTTGAATTTTAACCCCAATATGAAAAAGGCTGTTAAAGAGTTGTCAGAAGCGTATTTAGCGTTCGACTTTCAGGATCGAGGTAAGTTTACTTATTAAAAGCCGTTCTTTAGGTGTTAACGAGCGGCTAGAAAACATATAAACTTAGGTAATCGCCGCCAAATAAACTATAAAAGTTCGTCGCACTACGTAGCCTAAGGTTAATACCCGAGGTAAGGGGGGAGGGTTATCCCTGTTACTCCTATACGGTCTGGAGGCTTACAAACCATACAGTTAATAAAAGAAAAACTTAATATTGAATTAAATTTTTATAGCCAGGTAAAAACGTGGAGTGGCGAGGCTAACGTGAAGTTAGGAAACGTTGTTAAAAGTAATATCAAAGTTTATTAAGTTTTCGAAACGTATTAATACTAAGTTAGGTTGTACAGATATTAAATTGGGCTAACTTATTAAAATAGGCAAGAAAATGTGAAGTAAGTATTCGGATGAGAAATTAGAAAATATATTTAAGTAAGGAACGTTTATAGTTGTTTGTTTTTTGTTTTTATTAATATTAATACGTTTCTTCATTATCCGCTTGCTAACAACTTATACACCACTCCGTTTAATAAAGTAAAGTGTAAAATTATACCCGTTTACAGGTTGGGTGTAAAGTTTTATCTTTATATTTAGCTAATTTATAACGCGATTTAAAAGTATTAAGTTTTACGGTATTAAAGAAGTCTAAAAGCGGTTTTTACGTTAGGTAATTATAGCCTACCCATTTAACTAAAACCTACCATTTCGATTAATTATAAAGTTTTGTACGTTTGATTCAAGGTTTATTACGGGATTGTAATATACTTTCGACTTAATATTTCGGTTTCGCTTTATTATCGTCATTTTTAATAATTATAACTTATGGTTAGAAGTTTCGAGTTAATTAGCTTAAAATCGGATCCGAAGCGTTTCGAACGAATTAATTCACATAAAATCGAAGAAATTCTTTTCGCCCGGTATAATAAATTTAATAACATGGGAATCGATTATACGCGTTACATGGTTCTTATTGTAAAACTAGTTTAACTTTTCAAAAAATTCGTTTAACTTATAGTTTTTTTAAAAAAAAGCTAAACATTGTCGCCGACTCGGAAACATTTTAAGGGGGAACGCCGTTTATTAGCGGTTTCTCCTATACGTTATTATATAGCCAATATTACAGCTTATACTAATTCCGTAACTTTATGAATCTATTAAACAATTTTTTTTAGCTTTGTCGCGTAATATCATCATTGGAACGAAAGAAAGTTATACCAGTTATATAAGATTAACGTAATGATTATAGGTTAGAAAGCGGGTTAATACCGATAATCGTCATATCTTTATAATTCAGTGTTAATTAATAATCGGGTAATAAACAATTTTAGTCGAGTTATATTTAAACGACGAATAAACGTCAATACGTAAAAACATTTTAATTTAAGTGTTAGTTTATGTCGTTAGTTTTGGGGTAAAAAGCGGTATTTAAATGTTATTTTACCCTAATTAGGTTATGAAGTTATTTTCAAAACTTATTAGTTTAATTTGAAGCAAGGTCGTTAATAAACGCACGTAAAAAACCATAAAACCGTTCATAATAATTGAAACCCTGTTTCTTATAAGTCTCGGAGTTTATCATAATTATAAGATCGTGAGTGACGGCTTTACTAAAGCGGTTTGTAATAACTATAAGGTAACGTGAGTTACCTACGTATTCCCGAGGTAAATTAATAATAAAATCGACGGAAATTTTTGTTTTCAAGCCACTTAGGAACTGAAAGAGGTTTAAAGGGCCATTTTAGACAGTGTCTCCAATAGGTTATATGGCTATAAATATCGTAGTTACGACAAAAGTGGCGGATGGTACGATATAAAACTAGTTAAAAATACGTTTTAAAAAGGATAACGATAGTAACGGCGCGGCTTATATGGCCGGTAAAAAGCGAATCGTAGGCAGTTCAAATTAACGTGAAAATAAAAGACTTCTTTATACCCAAATACGATCGCGAAACGTTAAAGCTTTATCGTCGTATACTAGATATTCTGAAATTAAAACCTTTAATATATGGTCGTCGTCGATACGAATATCCGTTGAAAAGTGTCGGTTGCTTATACTTACCCTATGTACTAAGCGGGGGTAGGTGGTATCGCGTATAATGACGGTATCTTAATAACTTTAAAGGTCAATGTTAATAAAACGTTTAAATATTTTTAAAATGAATTTGCTGACGACGATTAACCATAAGACGTACATACGCGGAAACGGTTCTGAAATAGACTATTCGGGAGGTAATAATTGAAATTTTCGACCTAAGTAACGAAGGTTCCAAAGGCCTTTAAAAATATCCTATTTTCGTCGTAATAATACGTTAGATCGCGCATAATTCGCTGCTTTATTATATATTAACTGAAAGCGAAATTATGAAAGGGTTTCAAATTACCGGATTTATTGTTCGAAAAGTCGCTGTATAGTTATAAGGTATTTTAAGTTTTTATAGTCTGTTAGGATGGTGAATAAGCGCATCTTATCTTAAAGCTTAGCAATTTATACTTTCAAATAATTTATAATTTCTAGTAACGTTTTGTCGTGAATTTTGTAGCTATATTCGACGGGACATAAACGACGGGAGTAATACGCTATGAGGCGTAGGTTGTCGTGGTCATCGCGTTAAAGGAGGCAGCTTTTTATGGTCTAGTTAAAATAGTCGATTTTTAAAAAATGTATTACGATCGAGATCCCATTAAACGAACACAGGTTCAGAAAAAAAACATAGTTTAAGTCGTTCGAAAGTGACTTTTTTCAAACCCCTAATAAAATAAAGTACCTCAACGGGTTAATTATAATAAAATTTCAATAATCGTTTTATGATCGGGAATAAAATAACGATAAAAATTTTCGAATTTAAAAAATATTTGTATTTCTAAAACCATCGTGAAAAACGCCTATTCCCAGATAACGCGTAGTTTTTTTGGTTAATAAGGATGTCAATACCAACTTCGATAACGAATTACAGGTATTTAGTTTTTTAAATATCGAATTCGTATTTCAAAATACCTAGGTTAAGTTCCGCGGCGTTCAATACGTTGAAAATTTGCTTTACTTTAATTATATAATCGTTAAAAGTATCATGAAAGTAAATGAAAACTTGGTTGAGGTAAAAAAAATTCAAAAAATTCGAAAATAAGGCGTAAAGAATTATTCATCTACCGTTAGAGGGTAATAAAATCGTTGAAAAGGCTGAAGAAAATAGCAAGACATTAAAAATATATAAAATATATACGAAATACAGTTTTTCATTTATCTCCTTCCTTAATAAGAAGCTTATAAAAAGCAGTTTTCACATTTAACTTAGTAAACGACTCAGTTTATGAAATATTTGCGAACGTTTTTTTTACGATAAAAAAAACGGGTAAAGATTTGTCTTCGTAATAATATTAAACCGGCGATAATCGATATAAAATCGTAACCCTTTTCCGGGGTTCTTTAATAAAGAGAATTGAAACACCCGTTAAAAAGCTATTTTTTCGAATATAACTTTAAATAAATAATTTGGTTAACGTTTTATATAATACAAAAAGCTTTTTACGCGACATATAGTATAAAAGATCCCACGGTACTTCTAAAGGTTAGCCCTAGTTATCGATACGAAAGGCGATCTCGTAATCTGCTTTAAAGCGGTAAAAAGGTAACTTATCTCCGAAAACTTTATTAAATAAGGATAAGAATTTCCTAAGATTAGTAAAAGATTTGTCGTAAATGGAAATATGTGGTTTTGGAGTAAATATTTTATTAATATCTTCGACGAAAACGTCGGCGAGTGAAGTAATAACGGTTTGGTCCTTACGGAACTATCGTAAAATCGCGTGAAATATAGCGACGCTAAATCTTTTCGATACTTTTTAAACCAGCGTAAACCCACATTCCCAAACCTAATAATTACCGGTTCACCCTAAAAGTAATATATATTTCGCAACGTTGTGAATATGTTATGAATATTTTATTCAAGGTTTATTAAAGATAACTTTATATTATATCGATGGAATGATATAGGTTTATATCTGCTAATAGTATTTATTAAGACAGATATCAAGGAAATTAATAAAGGAAATAAGTTGTAAAGGGAAATCAGGCGTTTAAAACGTAATTTCGCTAAATTTCAATAAAGAAATAAGAAAACGCAGTAACTTTAAAGGATTAAAATGCTATTCATTCGTAATTTTAAAACATTTATGAACTATGTTTATAAAAACGTAGATGAAGTAAATGAAATTATAAAGTAAATTTGTTATAAATGGGAAGCTATTTAAAATCTAGGGCGAAGTTACCAAATTAAATCAAAGTCTGGTTAACTTTTATATGCGATTATATATAGAATTTAAGCTTTTCTCTTTTTAAGGTCGATAAGGTTTTCGGCCGAAATAAAATATTTTTTTAACGGTTTTATCATTAAAGCCGTTCAGGCGTTACACCGGGTTTTATAAGTAGGTACGTATCTAGTAATCGTCTCCGTCGTAACGTAAACAAAACCCAAGGTCCTTATGATGGGAGAGTTTCGCTTAGTTAACTTAGGCGACGCGTTGCTCCAAAGCGGTTTGAAAAACGTTTACGCTAGTTATAATAATATCGTTTTAGCTATTTCGAATGGGCGTATTACCGCCGTTATTTCTACCGCGAAAGGCGTTTTCGGTAACGACAATATTAATACACTGTAACTAATACTGAAATTATAAAAGCGCCCATCGATAAGTTAAACGATGGCGATTTTTTTTATCATAATTTATCGGTATATCGAGGGGGAATCGCGTATTAGTCAGTGTATTATTAATATAGTTCTTTAAAATGACAAATTTAACGGTAAATTCTTAGGCTATGACGCCAACTTTCGCGAATAAGGCTTTTTAAATATTGAAAAGAAAAAAAAAAACGTAGAATCGTTTACAAACTCCTTATTTCATTCTCGTAAACCGAAATATAATTATTTCAACCGCTTTCAGGTCGTAGTAATAGGCGCGAACCATATTTAAAAAGATATCGGGGTCGCTAATACCGCTGTCGCCTCTACGGGTATAAGAATTTTTATAACGATTTTGGAGGGGTCTTTTAGCTCCTAAAAATAACGTAAAAGTAATCTTTCTTTATACTGATGAATTTCCGATTTCGATGTAACTTACCTATTATCGTAACTTTTTATACCGGAAATCGTAACTTAATATCGGAAAACTTAACTAATTAATTAAAAGGTTTACGTTTAGGTCGGTAAAGCCTGTTGAAAGGGACGCTAATATTGTAGTCAGAGTTAAAGGAATCGTTATTATTTAGGAAGTTAACGCGGTCCCTAATAAGGAAAGGTATAATAATAGCGTTGTTCGTAACGTACTTAGGGAGAACCTTTTAAGGGGGAAGTTAATCCGAAGACGTAAATATTCCGATAGCTTTGAGTTGTTGAATTATATTCGTTAAAACTTTTAGCGTGTTAATATTCCGTTATTTTAAGTGTAAAACGTGTTTCCGAGAGGCTTAATTTCGTTCGATAAGGTTTGTACATAAGGTGTCGGTAAAACGTTCGTGTTAAGTCGTAAGATAATCGTATTAAACCGCTAAAGCTTTTTCAAGCTATTCTCTAATGCGCGTGTTTAGGAATTTCTCTAAGGCCTAGAGATCTAAATTCGAAGGGTCGGAAGATGAAAAATATAGCCCTAGGTTATAACCGCTAAAAAGCAGTTAAAATACCGTTAGAAAGAGAATGGAGGTCAATATATAAAGAGATTAAGGCCGGAGATGTCGCTTAAGGTGATCGTATTCTGTTTCTAAACCCCGATAAAGAAGAAGAAGAAGGAGAAATCCCTGTTAGGGAGCTAATATGAAGTTAAGATGGTATAGCCCTCTCTCCAGTTATGTGACGTATCCTTAAGCTACTCTCTCCCTGCTCTAGAGAATTGCAAGAGCGTGTATAACTACCAGGGTTGGATCCCCGGTAATACTATCCAGGAAATGGCCTGTAAAAGAGACTAACGTCATAAGTTCTTAATATTAGCTAAAGAAATATGTCCATAACAACTACATTGCGACTTTATATCAATTAAAAACATCGTACAGCCTATTATTTACGATATAAGTTTAATTTCTAAGCAATAGGAATTACGATCGTTTCAATGAGCCATTATATAATAAAACGAAAATTGAATCAAATGAATAATGTAATACCTATACACCAAATTCATGATTTTTATGAACGCCTTTTTTGGAAAATGTTGCTAATTGATCATTAAAAATCGAATTTCTAATAATAATTTTCAACGATAATAAATTACAAAATACTCAGTTTACTATCTTAGGTAACTCAATCCAGTTATTCTTTGTCAAATGCAAAAAGTTTAAACGAAATATGCTTACTTCTGAAATCTACAATATAGTTACCGGCTTCGATATGCGAATATTCATGTGGAAAACAATTAACATCTTGACCAATATTGAAGGATTCTATTTCTTACAGTTGTTATTTATATTAACATTTGCGATATATTTGAATGCTTTTTGAAAATCGAATCAACCAATGAAAAAACGCTTGATAATTGATGTAATAGCTCTTAGAAAAGCTTCAAAATATAAAGAAATCTAGTATTCTCAATCAATGGATGGTAAGGATATCCCAGCTAATTCTATAATGAAGGCCATACGGAAAAAGAACTTTAGAAAAGGGTTGTAATCAGCAATTAGCGAGCTACACGGATCGAGAGATTCATTGAAGTGCTACCTAGCAAAGTATCTAGTGTTAATGAACAATAAAGAAGGCAAAGATACCCTAATAAAATGAAATACTACTAAGTTATTAACGATGTAAACTTGATGAACCGATATAATAAAGTTACAAATATATTGAGAAATTGAAGTGCACAAGTGCTAAATAGCATTTTTTCAACATCACAAGGAATAAAAAAGAAAATTTACATAAAAATGACAGTAGGAAAGGCATAAGAAAATACTTAATTTACCGGATAATTGTTTGATGAAACAAACTAATAATTAAACCATAAAAACCGTTGATATTGAAATAATATTAAAATATAATATAGTAAAAGTTTGCTAAAGGAACAAGTTGATTACAATGAAATGATAAATTTAATGTAAAGTAGGGGCCAAGGAACTACCAATACAAAGTAGTGTTCAAATCAGTTATTGGTCTAACAAATTCAAAAGAAACTATAATCCAACATTAGACTATTGCATTACTACTGTTACTTGGACCAAACTTAGAATCAACAATTTTGCAACGTCTAAAGTCCTATTAACAGTATTTTCACAAAATTGAAAACCATAATAACGTAGTAAAAGAAGGAATGAAACACCAATATTAATTTCTAATTATTCATTACCATTTGATAATCAATTAATCATTAGGTTAACTTTAGTATTAGTAATATTCTATCTGCTAAATTAGTTTCTTAGTTAGAAGAAGAATAGGTGATGCCCTTCAATATAACCAAAAGTTACCATAAAGTTAGTTTTCTTGACTTACCTCGTAAAATGAAGATATTTCCCGTATTTTATACGTCTTTGCTCAAATTTATATTTATAATCCAGCAAAAATTAGTCTAAAAAGTCATTAAAGATAAAGAAAGATATAAAACCCATAATGAATTTGAAGAAGCAAATGATAGTAAATTGACGGAACTAGAATGTGAGAAGCTTATAAATATTTGAAACGTGTAAAACAAAAACGGATTCTCGTACCTAATTTAGTAGCATAATCACACTCCTTTTTAATAGCTTCTTTTTGATTCAAAGGGTAAAAAAAAGCCTTAAAATGGTTTCACACAGTTAACCATGTAAAATTAAACCTATAAGCTTAATTACGACCGTCTTCATATATTGATATTCATAAAAGAAAACGAAAGGTTTGTTTTTTACATTTAAATATCACATTTACTAATAAATACTTAAATGTAGGAGTTAAATACCTATATCTAGACGAAAATATCAACTTTGATATTTCCGAACCGAGGTTTGAAGCTACTTATGATAGCTGGTACAAATTTCACAACACTCTTAACCTGTATTTAAAAAACATCTGTAAAATAGACCCTTATGCTAAACCCTTCCACCCAAAGATATATCGTTAATTTATAACGTTCTAAATCATTAAGTCCTACCATTATAAAAAAAAACAATTTTACAGATTGAGATTATTTTTACAATTATTAATCAAGCGTTATGTTGTGTTATTCTGATTTAATTTATGAAAAAGATGAACTAATAATCTTGCCCGTTTTGTAACGAAACGCGATGTGGAGTCGGATTACTATCACGGACCCCAATTGTACTATATGATTGCAATATATACGGGCCTTAAACCTAACCCTCTTGCACCAGAAAAATGGTACAGACTCTACCTCCAACCTGTTTAAACTTTATTTTTTTCCCTTTTTATTGACAATTTCATGTATATTAACCTATGAGCTTTCGAATTTGATAAATATAAACCTCTTATTGTTGTATCTACTAAAGTGTTATCTTTGAAAACACTTGTTTAGATTAGTTTTTCTGGAATCATCATCCTTTTTATTACTATATAATTTTCAATTTTGTTCGTTCAGACATTTTGTCAAGATTTATTTTTACGTCTATCATGATATTACTTGGTAGGATATTAATTCAATACCATATCAACCTGTTGAATTCTATTGAAGAAATTCTATTCAGAGTATTGGGTATCGTCTTGTATTAATCCATCGATTAACTCGGTATCTTCATTATTATGGTAGCAGGTATATATTTCAATCTAGTAAAAGAGTCTTCATATATATTATCCATATATTTTAGTATATATTCGCTCTACTCTATGATTTTTACAATCTAATCAACCTACTTACTGAATACTACCTCATTATCATAGATAATGACTATTCATTTCTAATATAATATAATTTTATTGAGCATGCTTTTCCAATGTATATTGTCATAATCTTTTTGTATTCATAACTTGTTTAATGTATGACACTAATTATAGTTTAGTCTGCTTAAAATAAAATGCGATATATGTCATTTTCGAAGGATATCTTATTCCGTCATGAATATATTAAATGATTAAATAGAAGTGGTCATTAACTAGATGAAATCATAGTCAAAAGTTTGTGCTACAAAATACAGTTGAATTCATCATAAATTCTACAGGGTTTACTTTTAAGTGGCAGAAAATATTTAAAAAATACATTAGTTTAACCTTGTAATGGTTTAAAAGTTTTACCTTTAATAGTCATTTATTACTTCAACGTTTATAAAATGAAAAATAAACACGAAACCAATCTCGTCATCTTTTCTATATATTTTAAGTAAAATGAGATATTTGTCATACTATTAGACCAGATTGATGAAACCAAATACTGTAAATTATAAAAGTTCCAAATAGAAGAATAGTGTAGTTTGATAATAGGCTCCTAATATAAGGTATGTTTTTGTTACTTAATTCACACTATGTCAACATATTATAGAATCTTTGATAATCTAATACTTCTATATTTTTATCCACTGAAGCAAATAACTATTGGTTGTAGAAATGAATTAATAAATCTCTTTAATGTGGTTGGTTATGCATTGAAGCAAGAAGTTTTGTATTATTTGTATTCAAAATATAACATTCACGAATATCTTATACCTCTCAAAACTTCTTCTTCTGCTTATTGGGTCGTTTTCTATATAAAGTAATCACTTTTTCTTCTATAAAATCCTTTTGAAAAACTTTTTGTACGGTTTCCAAAAGAAATTCTTATATTAACTCTCGCACACTAGCTTCAAGGATGCGATTATTGCTAATAGTATATTCTTTTTCTAGATTATGCTACTGATTTCTTATGCGATACCTTTCTTCGACAGTAATGTAAAATTCATTGTTTAATCCAAAGATTTAGTAAGTTTAATCAGTGAAGGTTTAACCTATAAGGAAAGTAATTTGTAGTTATATAAATGATGGACGAATCCTGTTTGTTGAACTCGTTCCAAACATTTTTCACAATATAATATATGGAATATCACCAAACCCCTGCTTTTATTAGTATATGTTTCTTTGTTGTTTAATAAATTTTCATTCATGATTGCAAAATAAACATTTATATCTGTGGATATTACTATATACCATTATGGATAGTATACATAAGCCAAGTAGTAGTGCACTATATTTCAAGGTGCTCTCCTGCAGAGTGCGCGGTAACATGTCATGCTGCAGGCTGCACTCTTTAAGACTCAAATTGCATCATACATGGAGCGGTCCGGAATGAGTATTTCAAACCGCACGAAAATGTATGGAGCGGTCTGGAATGGGTATTCCAGAGCGCACGGCAAAAGGGCCACTGCCCAAATGAAAGGTTTATAACCTCCTATCCGTAGCGTATACACTTTGGAATACTTTTCCTAACTCATTTATCTTTTACTATAACTATACTAATCTTATAATTATTCTTCTACTAGTTTACTTTTA
Source organism: Anisogramma anomala (assembly GCA_038502455.1). Classification (NCBI taxonomy): domain Eukaryota; kingdom Fungi; phylum Ascomycota; class Sordariomycetes; order Diaporthales; family Gnomoniaceae; genus Anisogramma; species Anisogramma anomala. Next base: position 38,255,530 of record JASMMZ010000003.1, on the reverse strand, counting down.
CGTAAATAGGTAAAAACTTTACCGATACTAATTAGTAAACAATTTAGTCAACTACAGATAGCTTAGGAAAAAACATAATTTAAATACCTATAACGGGATATTATAATAATTATAACTATTTGTATTCCAATACTACGTTTTTAGAAAAATATACAGAATATATATGAAGATTATAAAAGTTAGTTAACTTTAAAATGATAACTTTAATATGATATTATTAACTCTCATTTAGCGGTTTATCGATTAAAACCCCTGTAATGCCATTATCAACCCTTATTCAGCGCTCTGACGTACCTGGACACTTTTTAAAAAGCGTTCTATCATATACTAAGCCATGCAAACTAGAACAAACAAGTTTTGAAACCCTTCATTATGACTCATCCAACCTAGACTCAATATCTAGACCGCTTACGAAATATAGGAACGGTTACGGACACAATATCCAAACCATTAACGAAACCAAAAGCGGTTATAAGCAAAATAACCAAACCGCTTACTTTACTAAAAATAACTACGACAAGCTAATCCGAACCGCTTACTAAATACGAACTAAAACACATACTACACCTCCCTATACCTATATTTTCTTTTTCTCTATTCGCCTTTTTACATTCGCCTTATACGTTTTAGGTTCAGCTTTTGCGACGTTTAAGTTTTCCTGATCCCTTAGCTAATTTAACGTTATCAAACGCTTAAAGAATTGACTCAAAACACCTAACTAATTTGTAACTACGTTTTAATTACGTATTATTTAAAATTCATCTATATTGGAATATGTTGATAACCTTACTTTAACCGCTTGATTTGTCTTATTTACTTCATATTTGCTATTTATAACACGAAAACCTTTCAACTTTAAAATCTAAAATTATCCAAATCTAACCATGATGCGAAACCATTAATTTCTGCCACTTTGAAATACCAGGTATATGTAAAAACAACTATCCTCAACCACTCCAAACCATTTAAAGTTATAACCCTAACACCAATAACACCAAAAGGAAAAAACGCTTACTTCGACCTTCTAGTACAGTATATGAGAATTAAAAAGGCTATAATACATGAAAAAAACTTTTGCCTTTAAGATAATACTATCGATTTGCCAGTTAAGAAAATAGACCTATACACGGAAAACACGTATAATTTTACCGTAATTTTCCTCTTTTAGAAGAAAAAAAAACCTAATAATCTGATATATTAGATGATTTTCACAAAGAATTTCGAACTACATGTTAGGCATATAATAAATAGTAAACCATTTTATTAATTAAACCTTAAAAATTTAACTACGATATGCAGTTAGTAATATTTTAAGTGGTAGGAATAACCGCTTTATAAAAGCTCTATTTGAAATGAAATGACTTATTGATTTACCAAATTAAAAAGATAAAAAAAAATAACAAACGGAATTTATGAAAGGGTATTACCTAATAAAGTACAAGAAATAAATGGTAAAGAATATACGGAAGAAACGAAGAATATAGGGCGTAAACCTATCTAATATTATACCCGTACCTCAAATCAGGAAGATGAACCTCGAAAAAGGAAAAAAACGGACATAATCCTTATTTACCACACCGGTATAATGCAACCCTATACCGGAATATATTGTAAAGTAAAACCAAATACCAAACTACTCTTTCAATACAGCTACTACTCCGCTCGGATATAGAGGGAACGGCCGAAACACCGAAAACAGCCCGCTTTAAAAAACAGCAAGCGGTGTAAAACGATAATACGTACCCTACGAATTAATACCCGCTAAACACAACCACTATCGTAACCTTTCATTGTATCGCTTTTCCACTAAAAAAAGAACTCCTATAAAATTTACCGATTTCGTTAGGCTTTAGGATATGGACGCAAACAATAACAGTAAACTATACAATATACTCGATAAAAAAATACGTATTATGCTTACAATATATAAAATCCTGAATATCGAACCGTTCTATTTTTATGTTATTTTACCTGGTATACTGTCCGTGCAAGTCAAAAAATAACATATATACTACCTTAGGCAGGTAAATACATTTACGGAATATTGTAATCGCCTAAAATCCCACTTCGATACAAAGATTAACCACGAACTTTACGATAAAAACTAAATTAATACAACTGAGGAATCAAAGAAAAACTAATATAAAAACGCCGATAAAAACCTATAAAACGTTTTTACCGCCTTATTGATGAAGTTTCGAAAGTTTTAGGCAACCCTTTAACCGAAATATAGAAAATATAAATTATTCATCTGAATAGTGATAAAAGTATATCTAGAAAACCCGTATTTGGAATTTAAACTTTTTAAGTTAAAAAAGAACTTAAAACCCTTTTATAAATTCCTTAAAACATAGCTTAAAACCTTTTTACGCCGATAAACAAACCTTAAATTAACATTTGTAACCGACAAATGTAAAAGAGAAGGCGAAATTACCAAAACGAACCTCGTGGAAAATATTGACTACGTTTTAGATCGAAGATTCAAAGTATATCCAAAATAAAACGAGCGCCCAAAGTACAGATATTAAGAAGGGAACCCTAACAATAAAGAATTGGGATGATTGTTCGGAAATAAATGAAACGTACCACGGTTGCAATAATATTTACGAAAAGGTATACGAAATCCCGCGAGTCAGTAAAGCGGTGGATCGTATACGAAAAGATCGTCTATTCGTTAACTAACCACCCCACTCACGAATAACTTCGAATTGAATAACATTTTTAGGCCGATTATACATTTAAAGACTGTATAAAAACTAACTTTATAATATACGTAACTAAGGATAAAATGGAAAATAATAGCCTTAATGCTTATCCCCATGAATACACGTCTAGAAAAAAAACATAAATATAATAATACTTATCTAATATCCTAAAACGACGAAACCGTTTAACGTATTTTCGTGGGCCTATAAAACCCCCTTTTCCTATATATTGCAGAACTGGACTGCGTAAAAAGACCGCTAAACGCTCATACAACGTTACAATTTACGTTTTAAAATAAATATAGCAACAGTTTTCAGAGCATTATACCTGACACTAATACGGCCGAAATCTTAACGGCCGAAAAACGATAATTCGATGCGTTCGTGGCGAAATTTCCGAAATTCCAGTTAAACCGAATAAAAAAAATACCGAAAGTTTTTATTTGGTAAAGGCAAAACTTTATCTCTCGGGAAAGTCGTTGTAAATATAGGATTTGGACTAGTAAAATTCTACGTAATAGACTTAAGAATACTATAATTACTTTTATTAACTGATATAAAAAAACTCGGAATTAAGGTCTGAAATACAACTAACAGACTTATCTGCGCCTCGAATAACGTATCCGTACTGCTCCAGCTTAAATTCAGCTATTTATAGTTCTTCTCCGAAGTACGTATAATTGAAGCTATTTACTTAACGTAACCAGAATTACGGATTTTATGCCGCCGATTCAAATAACCGGCTATAAAACGCCTTTTATGCCTACTACACGCCGTAGGCTATACGGATATAGGAAAAGATATACTTGAAGCTATTGAAAAGTTTTTCCATTAGTATTAAATACATTTACAGGCCTTACGCAGATTTAAATTCCGCCTTTTAAACGATATATTCTTTGATTACGAAGTAATTGTTAATATTATATATTTAGACAGCTAACTGGTACTTTACGTTGTCGACGCGGCAGCATTATTTTAAGCCGATAAATTTCCACGAAGAGGTTTTGCTACAAACTATTAAAACGTTTTAAATAATTAATAATTAAACGTTTACCTCAAGCCCCTCAACTAAATTATATATAATACTTATACGGTTCTCAAATTCACCGAATAAAGTATTAATGTTTGGATAACCAATAACGAGTGTAAGCAAATTCTAGTAAAAGCCCTATGAGGTATTGGAAAATGTAACCAGTACTATGGATCGTTTAAAAAAACGTATATAGTACTGTTCAAAACCAAAAACGTACCAATTTTGAGGAATTTATCTTTAAAATAACGGTTAACGCTGTTAATAACACTTTTAGCCTAAATAAGCTTATCTCTACGTTCCTTATTTTTAATACCTACCCGAAAATCTATACAACCTCTACATCATTAATAACCAGGGTATAAAGGGCGACTGTAATAACGAAGGCCATAGTCACATTACGTTACTTACGGGCTAAAAATATGGTATCCAAAGCATTTACCATAAAAAACAACACATGTAAAACTAAAGTTTTAAACCTACTATTGAAATCTAAGGTTCTATTTTGAAAAACTAAAGATGAATAAATTCGCCTTTAAAAGATTAACTGGTTTAAAGTCTATAATATTTTTTTTTTTTTCAAACGATTTAAATTAATTTCGTAACATAATAGTACACAAGTATAAGAAAAAGATAGAAAGGAGTGATTTGAAACCGTAATCAGAACAAAACCGCTAACGAAACACCCCTTAAAATGCGAAATCAAAACCGTTCCCAATTTAAGCCCACTCCCCAAATCATTTATTCGGCCCGATTTAACCAAAAAAAACAACCCGCCTATACCAACCCGATTAACACCTCGCCGCCGGGGAGGTCCTTTTAACTCGAAAACCAAAAAAAACACCCCGCAACCTTTGCCATAAGCCCCTTTATTATTTGAAAGAAAATAATAAACCGCCAACTTAACTTGAAGCTCCGCTACGACGGTACTATCATTATCCTAAATACTCTATTCGAATAATCTACCTTAATAGAATTTTTTTCCTTAATCGACTAAAGCTTATTTCGCTTTAAACGGTTCGATACAGCGATCTACGACACCTACAATTTTTTCCCCACTCTCCTCGTTTACGAAATGACGGATAAAATCGAAAGGTCTTACGAAAAAAACCTGCCTAGTTATAAAAACTTATAACGACAATGGTGAAAAATATATTATAACTTATTTACCTACCTTATAATGAATAAGCTACTGCCTGAATTCTACCCTTATAGCCTCCCCCAATACATCGTATATCTTACATGTCGAACTTTATAACATAACGTTAGTATACACTTAGTTAAAAGAAAGGCTTCAACGACGTATTTACACTGATATACCAAAGGATTTAAAAAAAAAAAAAATCACCTATCTTACACAATTTTTAGTATTATAAAACCACTTTACAGCCTAGTTAAAACCGGTATTTATTAGTATAACACGTACTAAAAGTATTAAAAAACGACTGGGAGTAAAAAATTTATTTTTCGACCTATACCTATTAGTAATAACGAATCGCTTTAAGGAGTTCATATTAACGGGTATATAAACGAATAATATACTAACGCTATATAACGCTTCGTTTTTCGTATCTCTAAAAAAATGAAATTTTAAAGGCCGGCTTAAAAGCGAAAACCAAAACGTACCTGACGAAAAACCATATAATTAATTTTAATAACATCACTATCATTCTTCGGAACAGGGCTTTAAACCTTACGTAAAAAGAGCCATTAAACAAAGTTACTCTTGTCATTTTAAATAACGCAAAACGGGCCAACAAATATAAATGCCAACGAATACGTGGCATTTAGATTGCTTTCATAATATAATAGAAATCAGTATTAAACCTTTGGGACGCCGTCCAATGCCAAATCATCCTGTCAGATAATATATATAAAACGCTTAATAAACGCCTTCTATAACAAATTTATAATTCAAAAAGCGGTTTGCAATTTATAATGTTAAATATACGTACTATAAAACTACTTGTTTTTACTACCGGCTTATTAGATAATAACAACGACTATAATTCGCAAATAAGCCTTGTTTTAATTTTCGCTAACAAAATACCGGCTCAAAACAGCTTTACGCTCTGTGAAAATATCATTAATTGAAGCTAAATTAGGTGTAAATAGGTTAAGAAAAACGTCTTGGCTTCGGAAATCCATAATATAATTAAAGATTTAGATTCTCGTATTACAATAGTAATAATAATCCAGATAATTTTTTTTAAACTTAGCTTACGACCTATTCCTCTCGTTATATATATTGATTTCTTTTTGCTTTATAAGTATCTGTTCAAATCAGGCAATACTAACAAAAAACTTTTAATAGATATTAGAACTTTACGCGACTTATATAAGCGCCGAAAAATCAATAAAAAAATCGATAAAAAATCCAATTCAGCAAATGTAATGACAGAAACTACATTGAATAGAACGTTGAAAACGCTTATAACTATAAACACGCTATTTATTAGTGTAGCTAAAAAGGTTTTACGACCATAATAGGTCATTACACCACTTTTACCGATTTTAAACAGTCCGAAATCCGCCATTTACGCCGCTTCCCGATTTCTACATTTATTTAACCTTATTAGTTCGCGCCGCTTCCAACATTATATTACTCCTTGTTTTACACGCCTCGACACTACAAAGTATTTTATCTTTTTTCCTTCGCGGTTTGAATCACCATTTCGCGCCGCCTTTAATATATCATTACACTTTGCTCTACACATTTGAATCCTATTAGATATTTCATTATTTTCCCTGATTTCTTTTTCAATTAGTGATATCGTATCATATTTCATTTATTAATTCTTTTTGTTTTATATATTGAAAATTACATTTATTACTTATAAATGATTTTGAGGAAAGTAATTATATTAATATGGCTGGGCGCGCTTACCCGGCTGAAAGGGCAGCTAATTACTATTAAAAGGAAAGGGAAAAAGCGATGCCGTTGCGTCTCCACTACCCTCCCCGCCGCCCTCCCCCTTTATACCAGTGTTACCACCATTACCGTTATCGACGCCACCGATGGTAACAAGGATATAGCCTTACACCTTAGGTCGTATACCCTGAGGCAAAAACGTAAAGAGGTTTTTACCCTCCTTATAATGACATGCAATAACGTTATCAAACTCTCTTACGTAATATATATGTAAACCCTGTTTCAGGCGGTAATATCAGTCGCCAACTTATTGATTCGCTGGTTAACGCCTATTACTCGTTAACATTGACTTATTATAGTTATTTACGAATGCGGTTATTTTTCGAAACGCCTCAAATACTACTTTTCTGAAAAAAAGGAGTTTGAAAGTCGGTTTTTATTTTAAAGTCGGCGGGCGCGTAACATGGTCTCGGCTCATAGCGCTAAAACTAACGAAACGAAGGTGTATTCATTATCAGTGGTGGTAATGGGCCGAACAACTCCCGCTCTTGTAACAATCGCCAACAGACTTACCCGCGGCTGCAAACACAACATACGGCACTCAAAGCTTATCTATTAACGGCCAGTGGCTACGGACTCGTGTATGCCGTTTTAACGTTATACGCGTTAAAAAGGCTTCGCAGTATACCCTAGCAATACAGAGCTTCAGGTGACGAAGTAAGTCCATCTTTTAATATTCGTTTACGAAAACATTAAATATAGATATATAAGTGGGTAAAGGAATTACAAACCGCGGAGAAACTCCGTAAGGCTACGCTTACGACGTCGGGTGGGCCCTACAGGTAAAGGGGTTTTTACTCGTAAGGAAAGGATAAAGTTTATAACCTGAGGAGCTATCTGTAAGTGGGAGGGGGGAGTGGAAGAGGTGGCGATGGCGGTAAAGAATAGTAAGGCCGGTAAAGGGATAACGGCGACGGCAACGACTAATAATTCCGGTAAAGAGGTAACGCGGATGGTGAAAAAGGAGGAGGTTAAAGGGAAGTATTATAACCCAAGGACCAACTGCAGACCATGGAACAGGCCAGCGTCCAGAAGCTTGATATCCAACACATTAAGTAGGGATATCTCTTATGTAAGGACCCAGGGTTAGGGTTGGGACCGCAAGGACCGAAAAGCGGTCCAGTCGATACTACATAGGATTGCAGGAAGCGACCAGCGACTTCAACGGTTCAGTACTGAAGATGGTATGAAGGCTATAGGATATAAGGAAACGGTCATCACCACATAGATAGTATTTCCTTCATAGCTCTTCAGTTGTCAATCTAAGTATTCAGTCTACACACCTGAATAGCCTAACAGCTAGTGATCATTCTATAGCACGAACAAACATCTTTTTGATATTGCACCTTTGTTACCTCTGCTACCTTACTGCTAACATAAACCCCCTAACACCTTCTATTTCCTCATGGGTATTTAGTGTAATCATTATATGGAGGCGGCGGCAACGAAGGAGGAAAAAGCCGAAACGGCGGCGATAGGGTTTAAAGGGGTCGGAGGGGTAGCGGCGGTGGACGGGGTGATGGTTATAGATAAGATTATACCTAATAAAGGCGAGCTGTTAACGGCAGTAATGGTGGCGGTTACGGCGGCAGCGACAGAGGCGTAACGGCGTTCCCATGCCTTACAGCGCCTAGATAACCTGGATTTACGCGGCATCTATTAAAAAAGTAAGGTGAGTATATAGGTATTAGTCAAATGACGTACTAATTAAAGCGATTGAAATGAATTAATTAGAATGAAGGTTAAGTTCAATTATGATAGAAACTTATATTAACTGGAAGTACGCATCCTGAAAAAGGAAAAAAAGAAGTTTTACCTAAACTAATAACGATATATCTTTTTATATTAACCTAAAAACATGTAACGGCGTAATCACTTTTGCGTAATTACCACTGTAACTTTTGCGCAATCACACTCCTATCGAAAACAATAAGAAACGCTGTTAATAACTATATTATTACCGTTTTACTATACTAACTAGGCTTTTACTATAATTATTACTGCGGCTAGGATTTACTAATTCGAACCTTTACAATTAGTACCATAACTATACTATTACTATAAAACTTACTAATTTAAACCTTAACAATTTGTAGTGCAGCCATACTATTATTACAGTATTACGTATACGGATTCGTGATAAACTATACTATCGTTACTTGGCTATAGGCACATAAAAAAGAAAAGAAAAATTACCTATATAAATATTACTATATACTCTTATAACTAGTATATATAAGCTAAGTGATAATACACTATATTGCAAAGTACTTTCCTACAAAGTTCACGGTAACGTGTCATGCTACAGGCTATACTTTTGTAAGACGTCAAGTGCATCATGTATGGAACGGTTTGGAATGTGTATTCCAAAGCGTACGGTAAAAGGGTCATTGCTCGGATGGGAGGTTTATAACCTCCTATCCATGGCATGCACTCTCTGGAATACTTCTCCTAACTTATCTATCTTTTACTACGACTATACCATTCTTATAATTACTCTTCTACTCGTTTTCTTTCACGTGAATGGGTAAAGACCTTACCGACAATATCATATAGTAAGCTTTGAATTGAAGAACAATATGTTTTTCTTTGATGAGATTCAATAAATATTATTTTATAACCGCATTTTTCTGTACCATTCCCACACATTTAGTTCAATCCCTCCAGTATTCCTAAAATATTTGCATAGCTAACTCGTTATAATTATCAAAGGTTATCTGAATAATGTATTAAATCATGTGACTTGTGAAGTATTTCTCGTTAAAATCCTATATAATTGATTCGAGCTATAATACATCTACAACTCTACAGAAAAAGATCATTCAAATTCATAAAAGTAAACTTTATCCACGAAGTGGCTGTTATAATCAAACGATTTATTGGTAATAACCATTTCAATTACAATACAACAACAAATTTTGTATCTATAAATAAGCTTTATTTGTGGGTTTAATATATGTTCTAAAATTCACTAGTATTTTCAAAACGACCCTGTTTCTTAGTTTGAAGATATACAGTGAAAATGGTTTTTCATTGATAGTTTTTAGAGTTTGTGGAGAATTTTGTTGCTAAATCTTCAACGGTAAAAGCAATTAGTAGACGAATATAAAATAAATATTTCTTGTTTACTAAGTGCTATGAACATTTTTTGAATCGTTTGACAGTATTAAAGTCTCAAAATTTTGACTTAAGAAAGACTCTTTCATTTAAAATATGCAGTTTACTCAAAAAGCTGTATCATTATCTATTACCCAGCTTGTTTGTGGTTATTAATTTTCTAGCTAACCACTTGTTAGTGTCGATTGAACTTATGTAGCTTTTCTTTTCGCTCGAATACTTCATAGTCAATATAATAATTGGTACAACGTATAAAAAGTTGTAGACAGGTTGCAAGTTTAAAGTTGTTGGAATTGTTAGGAAGTTTCCATTTATATGCATATGTTACGACGTTGGCATCCACCTGTTTTATAATTAGAAACTTTTATTGTTACTTAGTATATGATAAATAATGTTATAACTGTTGTAAGTCCTAACAGTTGTAATTGAATTAGTCAACGAAATCGATAAAACAGTCAATTACATTATATTGTATTAAAAATGTTGTCAGCCAACTTAATGATTTCATCACAGTAAATGTTTTCGGAATTTAGGTTACGATATAATATATTTATATTGCATACCAATTTGATTTACTTGAAATTTTGTCAATTACAAACCAATTCTCTTTGTATACATAATATACAGATCCAAAAGTATACCATATCAAGATCTTGTAACAATTTAGATAAACGCTATTTATTTTCACTAATCTTTCCACGTTTTCGGGTTTTTTCAAAGAAAAAAAGAGACTACTCGGTATTTACCAACGTTCCTTATAATAGTCAACCCGTGTTTTTTTCAACTACCTCGTTTTTAAAATATTAGTTTGATATGACTGAAGATATTAACTCACGAATTGTTGAATTTAATTATAATTATAATAAATTTAGGGTTTTTTTACCAAATATTTACATTTATATAGCTAAACTTCCCTATAGATTCAAAGTTTATATATCTATTACAATTGTAATAGGTAGTAAAACTCTATTGTAACAGCTACGAAATTTATTAACGTAACATAAATATCATCCTATTTTTTCCAACGCTATTATTTACCAACCAGGAATAACGAAGTTTCTATTAATAATACAATTTTATAACCGCGTAACTATTATATTCTGCACACTTTTAATAAAAGTGATCCACATTATAACATTAGTTAGAACAATATCTTATGAGCCTAGTTACAAATGATTATTTATTAAGGATTTAATTTCCTCTCATGATGAGAATTATTCTTATAACCAATTAAAACGATGAATCTCATAAAACTTTTTTTTGTATGTTTTGATCTTCATCACCCTCTGTATATATTAAGCAATTTTACCTTCTAAACTACTATTTAAACACTGATTTATTCAAATTACTCGGCGATAACACTCCAGGTTCCACCATCAACACAAATCTTACCCTTAATATCGGGAAATGATGTAATCACCGTCGAAAACAAGAGCCGCTAGGGAGCAAGGGTGTATATTACGTAAGCACTCCGGAGAGGTAGGCCCAATGGAGTGTGGTGGAGTCAGCAAGGCAACCTCGCGACAATCTCACGACCCGACACGGGTCAAGAGTCACGGCCTGATCTCGTTCAACGGCGTCTTGGAAGGCCCAAGGAATACGACGGTTGATACGATACGACCCACTATCAGCCAGACCATGGACCTCGCCGCCACCGCAGACCAGATTCGGTGTGGCGAGAAGCCCATCTTCGACCAGTCGCTCGAATATGCGCAGTCACTCGATGCTGCCGACCCGCTGCGACACCTTCGGAATGAATTCATCTTTCCCACTACGGCTTCTCTGAAGAGCAAGTCCCTCCTCTGTCAGTGACAGTGACCTCTCCCTCACCTCGTCCGCTGGGCTTGGCCGGCCACTGGCAAGGCGCCCCCCGCTGACACGTGCACTGTACTGTGCTGTCCCGGTGCGTACACCTCACGATAGCATCATCGGCGACGGGCGCAGCCACGGACCAGTGTGTCTACTTCTGCGGAAACTCGCTAGGCCTTGCGTCCAAGGCGACGCGCCGGTACATCGACGCCCAGCTCGACACGTGGGGCGCCCTCGGCGTCAACGGGCACTTCACGGACCTCGACGCGTCCCCGTTGGTCAACTGGCAGGACATGGCTGCCGACTGCGCCCGCAAGTCTGCTGCTTTCCTGGGCGCGCTGCCCAGCGAGGTTGTGTACATGAACACCCTGACGACCAACATCCACCTCCTGCTGGCCTCCTTCTACCGCCCCACCGACCAGCGCCACAAGATCATGCTCGAGTGGAAGCCCTTCCCCAGCGACTACTACGCTGTGGCGTCCCATCTCCAGTGGCACCAGCGCGACCCGGCGGCGTCGATTCTCGAGCTCTGGCCGGCGGCCGAGGATCTCTACCTTCCCACCAGCCAGATCCTGGCCTTCATCGACAAGCACGCGGACGAGACGGCGCTGATGATGCTTCCCGGCGTCCAGTACTACAGCGGGCAGCTGTTCGACATGGCCACCATCACCAAGTACGCACAGGACCGGGGCATCGTGGTCGGCTGGGACCTGGCCCACGCAGCGGGCAACGTCGACCTGGCGCTGCACGACTGGAACGTGGACTTTGCCGTGTGGTGCACCTACAAGTACATCAACGCGGGGCCGGGCGCGGCCGGCGGCGCCTTCGTGCACGAGCGGCACGGCGCGGTCGCGTGGGCGGCCGGCAGGCCCGGGCCCGTGTTCCGGCCCCGGCTGAGCGGCTGGTACGGCGGCGACAAGAGCGTGCGCTTCCAGATGGCCAAGCAGTTCCAGCCCACGCCGGGCGCGGCTGGCTTTCAGACCGGCAACCCGTCGGCGCTCGACCTCGCGGCCCTCAGCGGGGCCTTGAGCCTGTTCGAGCAGGCTGGCTTCCGGACGCTGCGGAACAAGAGCCTTGTGCTGACCTGCTACGCAGAGTTCATGCTCGACCGGCTCCTGGCGGACGACAAGCCGCACACGGAGCAAGACGGCAGCGAGCTCAAGCCGGCCTTCCGGATCATCACGCCAGCCAACCCAGCCGAGCGCGGGGCGCAGCTCAGTGTCTTGTTGCGGGCGGGGCTCTTGGACAAGGTGCAGGCAGCGTTCGAGGCTGAGGGCATCGTGTGCGACAAGCGCAAGCCAGATGTCATCCGCGTGGCACCGGTTCCCATGTACAACACTTTCGAGGACACTTGGAGGTTCATGCAGGTTTTGAGGGGTGCTTTGGGTCTTGGGCCGTGTCATCACGTCTCAAACAGGAAAGTCTTGGAGGCATGAAGACGGCTGTATCACTGTGACAGCGCCCATGATCAACCCACTGCGCTTGTCCACAAACGGCATCGGCAAGGCTCGTACCTGTCGTTGCTGTGCAGGCTAGAGGTCTAGAGGTCTGTCCTTTCCAACAGCATGACTTGATGTCGTCTTGAGATTGATTACTCGCTGGTGGAACAACATGTGTGCATGGTTCTGCCTTTTGGTGGAGAGGAGCTCAGAAATGAGGCCTCGACACATTCGCATGCATTGTACAAGTACAATACAAGGCATGAAGCCACCCGTGGGCAGGTAAACTGTACTAAATACAACCTCCCTGTCTGCCAGCTTCCCTTCGACAGCCCGCATTCTCACCGCGAGGTCATCATGGGGCCACGCCTTACAGCAGCGCTCCCAGCGGCAGCTTCCACCGCCGTGGTAGCTTTGGCCAGCCTATTGCTGGCTGCCGGTTCAAGTCCAAGCAGCGCCAATGGGAACTACTGGCTCAGTATCAACACAACCGGCATCGGGGGCCGCCTCGTTGAGATATCGCCCGCCGACCAGAGCTTGCCGCACAACCCCATCCCCTTCGGGGGCCTCGTCAACACCGCCCCGGCCGTGCGTTCGTTGGTGGATGGCATTGCCCAAGGAGCCGGCAATGGCCTCGGCCTCGGTGACCTCCACAGCCAGATCGTTGGCAGCACCGCGGCAGAGCTTGGTGTCCGCGACCTTTACCTTCTCTACGTGTCCAAGATGTGCGAGGGCACCTGCACGGCCTATGGCGTGACCATCGGCGCATGCTATTCATACCACGACCAAGACGTCGGTGAGTGGCCTCACATCCATGCCTTGCCTTGCCTAGTTGTGCCACCGGTGCCGCTGCACTGTCTATCGGGACACAGTGCTGACTCGAGAGCCGCGCACGCAGGGCTTCTGCGAATTGCAAAATCCATACCCAGCTCCGTCATCGTGGCCAACGAGCAGGTGACGGTGCCCCTGGTCAGGACTCTGCAATGGACCCTCAAGACAATGGCCGACGTGGCCGTGGGTAGCTCCACACTGATGACGGCGCTCCTGATCACCGCCTGCATCACCTCGGGCTTCACAGCCTTGGGCTCCGGTACGTCTGCACCGTCCCCGCGTGCCGCCCTCTCCTCGGGCGAGTGTGCGACGCCCAGCAGCGCCGTGGACGCTGAACTGCCCCGCCGTCGCTAGTGGTGGGCCTCCTCCGCGCCCGGTCCCGGCGGGTCGCGCTGTGCAACGCCGCCGCCTCCGCGCTCGCGGCCACCGCGCTGAACGTGCTCGCGCCGATCGCCACGGCGCTCGTCCAGGGCGGCGGCGCGGCCGTCCGCGGCGTCGGCGCCGCCTTCGCGCTCGACGTCGCGGAGGGCCGCCCGCTCCTCGGCGCGGTGCTKGCCGCGACGGCCCTCGCGTCGGTCTCGGGCGGGTACTGGCTCGCCGTGTGGCTTGTCGAGTTCCGGCGGTCCGCCATGTCGCGCCGCCGCCGCACCGCGCAGCAGATCGGCAGCTGGCGCGGGCTCGTGGGCGAACTCAGGCGCGACCTGCGGACCGATGGCCACTTGCGCCCCCACACGGGCCAGGCCGGCGAGCAGCTCCAGGACCGAAACAGCGACAGAGACCGAGGCGGCAGTGTCGGTGTCGCGGAGCCACCCTTGGGGGCCACGGAGGATGGGGTGGAGGACACGAAGAAGGAGAAGGTCAAGGAGAAGGAGAAGCAGCGTGAAGGGGGCAAGAGCGCTGGGCGGAAAGGAGTGAAGAAGTGGATGCTGGGAATACTGTACCTAGGTATGTGAGCAATCTGAGCCTTTGCTTTTGGGCCCTGGTGCAGGGGCCAGCGGAAGGTGGTTGTGAGAATGGTTGATCGCAAAAGTAGTAGGCTCTGGGTGAGAAAAGGCTTGTACAATTAGTTATATTAAACTTGTGAGAATTCGTCACAAGTTAGAAATTATTACTTCGAAATATCATAGAACCTAGACTATCAATTGGATAAACCCTGAAATAACAATTGTTAGCTTATTGTTGAATTTTAAAGCTATTTATTTCCGAATAAAAAAGTTATAAGAAACAGGTAACAATAGAAGTAAATACAAGGATTAATAGGCTGTACATTCTGAAGTTGCGCAACGAAACAGGAAAATTATGTTGTAAATTTTTTTCCTATTTTAACTATAAAATCAACGACTTATTTGCTAATTTTAATCCTTAACGAATGAAACTTCTACTTTTAAATTAATAGTTTAAACCTTTCGACGTTTAATTACGCCTTTTAATAAAGAAATTTACGATATTACGCATAGTACGTGAAAATAGGAAATTTATTTGTATAAAAAACAATATCTTTATAACATGTTTGAATCATTGGAGGGCTTAAAGAAAACTGTTACTCAAAGTTATTACGTTCGCAGTAGCAACGTCGATAATAATGACCTGATGCTTCTTGGTAAATACTTTACATGTGTTACTACAATATGAACGCGATACAAGCCTTCATTATCCAATTTATGAGTTTAAATTAAGGAATTCGCGATCTTTTTTACGTTTTTTTTTTAAAAAAAAATTAGCCGTCCTTAGTAGCCAAAGTTGGCGGTATAGATGAAAAATCCATCATTTAATTCGCTATTTTAAATAGAATTACTGATTATATAGTCACTAATGCGTTACTTCCCCTCAATATATCGGAAAACTATAACGAATACATCGCCTATACTCAACTCATAAATAAACTACTTTATAAACTTGATATTCGGCACGTTAGCGCTAATTACGTTAATAATAAGGGTACTAGAAGTGTTGTTTGAAACGGAAATAGCAATAGCAATACACTCATTTAGGATAGCGAAGGAAATATTATTATAACCAATGCTAATACTTTTGAAACTAGTATCAAACGGCACGTTACTTAGGTTAAATATTTGGAATTCTCCGGTCGTAAAGACATTAGCTTATACCTAAAATACGGATCAAATAGTTATCGTATTCGTTTCTGCATACTGGATCCCGCGTCAAATTCAAGTCACTTTAATGCTAAGGAAATTATCGGTATATAACTTACTTCGGCCGACAATTTGATCTGTAGATATTATTATATATTCTTATAGTCAGTATACATAGATCAAGTAGCAGTGCACTACACTGCAAGGTGCAATCTTGCAAAGTGCATGAAAACGTGTTACGCTGCAGGCTGCACTTTTACAGAGTTCATCATACGTAGCGCGGTCTAGAAGAGGCGTTCCAGAGTATATGGAAAAGTGGCACTGCCCGGATAAAAGGTTTATAACATCCGATCACCAGCCTGCACTCTCTGAATGCTTTTCCCGAATATATCTCTATATTTACTACTATAACACCGATCTTCCTGATTACCTTTCTACTTTTTTACGTTTACGTGAATTAGAACGAGACGTTACCAACACTGATTAGTAGCCAACTCGTTCGATTATAAACAGCTTAGGAAAAAAGTGACAGATACAATTTAAATACCTATAAGAGAATATTGTAACGGTTTTACCTTTTTGTAATTCAATACAACTTTTTTACAAAAATTAAATAGGATATATATAAATATTATAAAATTAAAGTAGTTTGAAAAATGATAACGCTAATACGATATTATTAACTTTCATTTAGCGCTTTATTTATGGAAATCCCTATTCCGCTACCATTAACCTTTGTTTAATGCTTCAACGTACTCGGCCACTTTTCGGAAATCGTCCTATTACGTATTAGGCTACGTAAGCCAAAATTACTTAGTTTTGGAACACTTAGTTCGGACCTATCCGATTTAAACGTAGTATCTAAACCGTTTACAAAACCCATGAGCGGTTATCAATGTAATATCCACATCGTTTACGAAACCCAAAAACGGTTACGGACGGAATAAACAAACCGTTTGTAGTTAATAATAGCGGTTACAACTCAATATCTAAACCGTGTACTAATTACAAACCGAGACTTCTACATCGGATTAGTACTTATATACTTTCCTTTCCCCTCCTCTTTCCAATTTTCCCTATCTGCTTTCCAATCGTTCGCCTTATACCGCGTATTTTAAGTTTATTATTTACTATGTTTCAGTTCTTTTACCCCTTTAACTATTATACCGTTGATAAATATAAACAAAACTCATTTAAAATACCTAACTAGTTTATAGTTATATTTTATTCACGTGGTATTTAAATTTCATTCATAGTAGCAAACGCTTAAAACTTTATTTTTACCTTTTTTTTACCTTATTTATTTTATGGTCAGGCGTTTATACGATTTTTATTTATTTTAAAATAAATTATTTTGAACTTCAAACGTACCTAAAGTCTACTTACTACGTGAAACCGACAATTTGTACCGTTTTAATATACTAGGTATATAGCGAAATCATTATTCCTAACCGCTTGGAAACAATTGTAATTATAACCTTAGTACTAATAACGCCTAAAAAATCAAACCATTATTTCGACTTTTTAGTCAAATATATGGAAATTAGAAAGGTTATAATAAACGAAATAGATCTAGGCTTCTACGATAATATTATCGATATACTAATTAAGGAATGAAACCTAAATACGGTAAATATATATATATTAGCCGTAAATTTTCGTAAATAGGAGGTGAATACCTAGTGACCTGATATATTAACTAGTTTTTATAACATATTATCGAACTGAACGTTAGGTATGTAGTAAACGGTAAACTGTTTTATTGCTAAAGCCTTATGAATTTAACTGCGAAGTATAGGTATTAATACTGTAAGAGGAAGGAACGACCGTTTTTTAAAAGCCTTACTCGAAATAGTACGGCGTATCGACTAACTTAACTAGGAGGATAAAGATATGTATCAGACGGAATTTGTAAAAATATATTATTTGACAAAATATAATAAACAGGTAGGTAAAGATATACGGACGAAACGGTAAAATAGATATAATATCCGATTATAACGCTTAGGACGATCCGATATTTTACCCGCACTTCAAATTAAAAATATGAAGTTCGAAAAAGAAAAAAAAACGACTATAGTTACTATTACCCTACGGTTATGATATACCCTTATAATAGTATATACTATAAAAGATAAGTAAATATTAAACTATTTTCTAAATATGGTTAATACCTTATTCGGCCGTAATTGGAGATGTCGAAATACCGAAAATAACCCCTGCTTTAAAAAATGATAAGCGGCGCGAAACGTTAATGCGTACCTTATAGACCAATACCCGGTAACTATAACCCCTACCGTAATCTTTTCCTATATCGTTTTAATACTAATAGAAAAGAACCTATAAAGCTTACCAACCTCGTTAATCTTTGGAATAACGATAAAAACTATAACGGTAAACTATATAACGTACTCGATAATAAAAAACGTGTAATATTTAATACGTGTAAAAAACTAAATATTAAATCGTCTTCATTTTAAGTTATTCTACCCAGTATACTGTTGAGGTAATCTAAAGAGTAGTATATATATTAATTTACGTAGGTTAATTCATTTGCGAAGTTTTATTACCGCTCAAAATTATATATCGGTATAAAAATTAATTATGAACCTTATAATAAGGACTGAATTAATATAACTTGGATATCCGTAAGAACTTAACGTGAAAAAGTTGACAAAAATCTATAAGAGGTACTTACCACCTTATGAGAAAAGTTTTGAAAGTATCAAAGGGCCCTTGAATTGAAATATAATGGTAATAAACTATTTACATAAGTAATAATAAAAGTATACCGCGAAAACCTCAATTTCGACTTTATATTATTTAAACCCAACAACAACTTCAAATCCTTTTATATAAGTTTTAAAATATTGTTCAAAGCCTTTATACATCGATAGATAAGCATTAGAATAGCATGTGTAACCGACGAAACCAAAGGCGAAGGCTAAATTACCAAAGCCAACCTCTCCAAAACCATTTATTACATCTTGAATCAAAGGTTCAAAGTGTATTTAAAGTAAAATAAAGGCTTTAAATACAATTAACAAAAAGAGAGATTTTAGGAAGGGAGTCTTAATAATGAAGGGAAAAGTAGTTATTATCAAGGACGATTTTATAATTAGTAACAAAACGTGCCACGGTTATGATAACACGTACGAAAAAGTATACGAAGTATTACAGGTTTGTAAAAGCGTTGTATTATATACTCTCAAATCGACTACTGGTTTATGAACCATTTAATATACGAATAAATTCGGATTAAACTATAGTTTTTCGTTAATTCCCTATTTAAAGACAAGATGAAGCTAATTTTACAGCATATGTAGCCGGATGCGAAGGCGTAAAAGTAATTTTAACTCCTACCTCTATAAATATACCTTTAGAAAAAAATACTTTAAAGGAAATAATACTTACCTAAGAGCCTCAAAAGACAAGACCTCCTAACATATTTTTATGAGCTTATAGGACGCCTTCTTCCTACATAATTTAAGGTTGGATTACGAAGAAAAAGTGTCAAACGTATATATAACGTTGTAATTTACCATTTTAAACTGATACAACAATCGACTTTAAGGAATTATGCCTATTACTGGCGCGTATAAAATTTTGACAGCTAGAAAACAACAATTCGATGCGTTCGCGACAAGATTCCCAAAACTTTAACACGAAAGAATGAAAGAATATCGAAAGGTTTTATGAGATAAAAACAAAATGTCATCGCTTGAGACAATCGTTATAAATATGCGATTCAGACCGGTTAAGATTTACGTAATAGACTTTAAAACGCCATATTCGCTTTCGTTAACTAATATGAATAAATTCGAAATTAAGGTCCAGAATACAATTAACCACCTTATTTGCGCCTGGATAACGTATCCGTACCGTTCCGATTGAAATTCGGTTACTTCTTATTTTCCCTCGAAATACATATAATGAAGGTTGTTTATTTAACGTAATTGGAATTACGAATGTTATACTATCGATTCGGATACCCAATTTAGCAACGCCTTTTACAGCTGTTTTACGCCGCGGGTTATACGAATATAGGAAAAGAAGTACTTAAAACTATTAAAAACTTTTGCCATAAGTATTAATTATTTTATTAGCCACATTGCGGTTTCAATTACGCCTTTGAAACGACGTAGACTTCAACTACGAGGTAATTATCGATATTATATACTTAAACAGCTTGCCGGTACCATACGTCGTCGATGCGGCAATAATTTTCTAGGTCTCTAAGTTTATACGAAAAACTTTCTTTATATATTATTAGGACGCTTTAGTTAATTCATAGTTTAACCTCTATCTAATGCTTCCAAATTAGATTATTTACAATGTTAAAACAGCCTTCGACCAAACCAAATAGCGTATTAAGGTTAAGATCGCCGGTAACGATTGTTAATGAATACTAGCAAAGAATACTATAGAGTATTAAAAAGTGAAAATAATACTGTAAACTACTTAAAAGGCGTATACAGTATTGTCTAAAAAGCGAAAGGGTACCAGTTTTAAGGAATTTATTTTGTGAATAACGATTAGCACCATTAATAATACTTTCGATCTGAGTAGGCTAATCTCCACATTCCTTATTTTTAATGCTTACCCAAGGATCCATACAAACTTTACATCATCGACAACTACAGTGTAAATAACGAATGTTGTAACGAAAGCCATAACAGTATTACGTTCCTTACGGGCCAAGAACAACGTTTTAAAAGCGTTAGCTATAAGTAATAGGCTACGTAAAACTGGCGTTTTGAATCTATTGTTATAGTTTCAAGTGTTGGCTTGAACACTTAAAAACAGATGAACTAGTTTTGAAAAGATTAAAAAAGTTAAGGGCTATAATGTACTCGTTAATTTACCAAATAATTTAAATTCGTTTGACTAAATAATAGTACGGGAATAAAAAATAGTAAAAGTGAAATAAAATAACTTAAAACCGTAATCTGACTAAAATCGCCAGCGAAGCTACTTTTGAAACGACAAATTTAAACCACTCCCAATTTTATCATAACCCTCAGATCGTATTTCTGAACCGTTACCACTATATGAAAGCCGTTCATTTTTAATAATACCACTAATACCTTGCCGTTGGGGCCGCTCTTTTCGTATAAAAAATCAAAAAATCGTATTGGGAACTTTATCATAAACTCCTGTATTATTTTGAAGGAAATTGCAAACTCGAGTTTAATTCAAAGCTTCGTCGCGAAGGTATTATTATAACCTTGGGCGCTCTGTTGGAATAATTTACCCGGACGGAAATTTTTGCCTTAGTCGACTACGGCGTTTTTCTCTTTAAACGATTCTACTCAACGATTTACAACGCCTATAGAATTTTTCCTATTTGCCTTATCTACGAAGTTAACGATAAAACCGGAAAATCACACGAAAGGATACGCCTAATTGTAAAAGAATATAACGATAACGGTAAAAAGAATATTATAACCTAATCAATTACCTTATAACGGGTTAAAAACCGCTGAATTCTGATATTCGCGATCTTTTTTAATACCCCTTATAATTTATATATTGAACTTCGTAATATTATATAAGCTTATATATAATTTTAAACTCTGTTGTAATAAAGTATTGACGCGGATATACGTACGGATTTCAAAAGATACCATTCATTTAAAACGATCTTAAGTATTATGTAACCGCTTTATGGCCTAGCTAAAACTGGTATTTATTAGTATAAAACCTATTAAAGGCACTATAAAAACGGTTCGAAATAGCTAACTTACCCTTTCACCTGTAATTATTAGTTTTAATAACCCGTTTTGACGGCTTAACATTAATGGCTATATAAACGGACGATATATTAACGTTTTGACAGGCTTCGTTTTCCGTATTTTTGAAAAAAAATCTTTCAAAAGCCGGTTTCAAGGTAAAACTTAAGACTTAATTGACGGAAAACTACATAATAGACTTTAATAAAGTTATTATCACTTTCCGGAACGGCGTTTGAGGCCTTATATAGAAAGGTCAGTTGGATGAAGTTACACTTATCGTTCTAAATAGTGTAAAACAGGCCGATAAATATAGGTATTACCGCCCACATAACGCTTAAGTTTCTCTAGTAATACAAATGGAGTCGGCATTCGACCTTTCGGTCGCCGAGAAATACCAAACAACCCCGTTAAACAATATATATATAACGCTTAATAAACGCTTGATATAATAAATACATAATTTCAAACGCTATTAATAATTTGTACTATTAGATATATCTATTGTAAAGATATTTGTGTTTACTAACAGTTCCTTCATTAATAATAACGAGTATAATTTGTAAATGGGCTTCGTTTTCATCTCCGGTAACGATATACCGGTCCGAAAAGGCTTAACGTTTTGTAAAACCATTACTTATTAGAGTTCTATTAAATGTTAACGGTTTATTGAAAACGTGCTGGCCTCGGAATTCTACGACATATTTACATCTTCCGATTCAGAAATTACTATAACGATAACGGCTCGAATAAATATCTCCAACCTTGGTTTAAAACTTATCCCTTTCGTTATATGTACTAACTCTTTCTTACTTTATAGATATCTAGTAAAACTTAATAATACGAATGAAAAACATTTGATAATCGATATTAAAGCCCTACGAAAGTTATATAAGCACCGATAAATCGAGTATATAAGGTAGGTACATTGATGAAAATTCCAATTTGATGGATATAATAACTAAAAATACCCCAAAAAGAGTATTAAAAACGATTATATTGACAAGCACACTGTTTATTAGTATTGATGAAAAAGGTTTACGACTTCAACAAGACTAATATACTACGCCTTACTTTTTTTCTTTATGTTTTACGTTATTAAACCGTTATTGATATTTCAAATCGGCCCAAAAATTACTATTTAAATCACTTCTATAGTTTTTCCCCTATTTGGTTTTACTTTTTCGCAGCGCGTCTAACATATCATTACTCTTTGACAATTAACCTTTATTCCTTACCTTTTACGTTTATTAATTATGTTACGGTATTTGGGAAAACAATTACATTATTATACAACGTACTATAATATGGTCAGACGCGCCAACTCGACCGAAGGACTCAGTTATTTACTGCTTAAAGGAGACGGAAAGGACAACGCCATTACGTCCATATCATCCTCCATGACGCCCTCCCTCTTTATGTCAACGCCGCCGTTATTACCGCTATCGACGTTTCTATAGCTGTTACCATGGAAGTGGCTCCGCGTCTTGGGCCGTATACCTTTAGGCAAAGACGCGGGGGGGCTTTTATCCTCCTGACGATGACAAGAAATAACGTCGTCAAATTCGCCTACATAATATATACGTAGGCCCCGCTTTTAGACGGAAATAATGGTTACTGACTCCTTAATCCACAGATTAGCGTTTATTACTGATGAGTATCGGTTTATTTTACTTATTTACTCACGTAGTTATTTTTAATGGCACTTTGAATATTCTTCTTTCAAAAAAGAAAATTTTGAAAAGCGGTTGCAATTTACTTTAAAGCCGGCGGGCGCGTAATATGATTTCGGCTTACGGCTTTAAAACTAATGAAATTGGGGAATATCCGTTACTAATCCGTTTGTAACGGTGATAACGTACTGAACGACTCCCGTTTTCGTAGTAATCGCCAATAAACTTATCCGCGGCCGCGGACACGATATATAACACGTAAGTCGTATCTATTAACGGCTTGAGGCTACAGATCTGGGTACGCCGCTTTAACGTGTTACGCGTTAAAAAGACCTCGCAACGTACTTTAGCGATATATAACTCGAGACGGCGGAGAAATTCCGCCTCGAACTCGTTATTTAAAAGAATATCAAAAACGAATGAACAGGTATATTTAATAAATATAAACCGTGGTGTAGCTCCGCTAGGCTATGTCTATGGCGTGGGGGAGTGCCCGCAAGTAAAGGGGTTTTTACCTACGAGGAAATGGTAAAGTTTATAACGTTAAAAGCTCAACTTTCCTCTCCTTAGAAGTTAGGGGGGAAAAGAAAACGAAAGAAAGGAAGAAAAGGGGTGGTAACGTAAACAGCGGCGGCGACGGGCGGCGAAGCCGGGGGCGAGGCGGCGATAAAAGAGATAGTACTAGAAAAGGGGGGGCTATTAGCGGTAACGATGGTGGCAGAGGAGGTAGTGGTGATGCATCGGTGTTCATGCGCTAAACAGCGCCTAATATTTCTATTTTTAGGAGGCATCTGTTTAAAAGCGAAATTAGTATATAGGGATTAGTTAAATAACTTATCTTTTGGAGAGGTTTGAAATAGTTAATTAAAATAGGGATATATATTAACTTTAGGTACGCGCCTTTCGAAGAAAAAAGAAAAAAGGTTTTACCTAAACCGATAAAGATATTTTTATATTACTTCAAAACACGTAATAGCGTAATCATACTTAGGTAATGACCTTTATTACATCTTCTTAACCATACACATATGGGAAATAATAATGATATTATTAACAACTATATTGTTACCAATTATTATATCAAATAAACCCTTATTATAATTACTATTGCGACCAGAAAATATTAATTCGAACCTTTGTAATTGGTACCATAATTAAACTATTATTATGAAAACTACAAATTTAAACCTTTATAGTTTATACCATAACTACATAATTACTATGAAACTACGGATACGGATTTATTAAAATTATACTATTACCACAAAATTACGGATACGGATTTTTCATAACTATAATATTACTATTAGATTATAAATATGGATCGTATAAAGAAGGAAGAAAAGATTTCATATATGGATATTATTATATATCCTTATAGTTAGTACATGTAGGTTAAGTGGCAGTGTATTATACTGTAAGGTGTACCCCTGAAAAGTATACAATAACGTGTTACGCTGCAGGCTGCACTCTTGCAGAGTGTATTAGGCGTGACGCGGTCTAGAAGGGGCGTTTCACAGTGTATGTCAAAGTGGCACTGCCCGGATGAGAGGTTTATAACTTCCTATCCGTGACATGCACTCACTGAATGCTTTTCTCGAACTTATCTCTATCTTTACTACTAAAATACCAATCTTTCTTATTACTCTTCTACTCCTTTGCGTTCACGTGAATTAGGCAGAGAACTTACCTAAATTATCGATTTTCAGGAGGGAACAGTGTAATCTCTATATAAAATCGCGTATAAAAGTCAAAAGAACTTGAATTTAACCCGGTTGCATACCTCAGCTTTTAGATAGCATCGGGTGCATTATAAATTTCTTTTGCAATTCCATTCAATCTGTCAACACTTTGATAAAAAAAGATTATTAATGTTATAACGTTGTGAATGAATAACTTGCCCGGTAATTAAAGTTACCATATATTATTATTTTAACCTGACGACTTGGCAAAGTTACCTGTCATATATTTCAAAAGGAGTTACGGTTGGTTTCTTTATACCTTATTTAGATGTTGATTTTAGTGAATGATAAAATACAATTAAAACTTATATTTTTTTCAACTTGTAATACAACAGGAATTTGGCCAAAATCTCTATGGTGTACAAACAGGTAGCTCACGATGCTTCAAAATATATATTACGTTTAAGACGCATGTGTGACCACTGCGTGTAAAAACATGGTTTTACGTAAATACAAAAAAAACCCAAGGTTATCGATACCACTGCTTTTTATATTACACTCCATAAGACTCGGAAGATTCAGGTTACTACTATGCATCTCGCCGCTAGTTCCCCTGATGATATTAATAAGGCATTAGCCCAAAGCCATCCATTGCCGTTAACAATAATTTTCCGGGTACCTTTAGAAAGTTCGCGCCATTATTAGATAAAGCTTTGGGCAAAACACTAACTCTTTAATGTTTTAAAGCCGTTAATGACATAGTTATTTAAAATAGAAATCAAGGTAAACCTTTAAAATTCCTTTAAAGACCGTTATACAATATATTACTAAAAGAGCATTTATTGTTACGGAAAACGTTAACGGTGTTATTACATTAAGGTTCAATTTTCGTCAATTGATCTTTGACGGATACCCCTATAATGCTTATTAAAATGCCTAGGAGCGGTCTGTACTTTTATATAAATTACTGCAAACTGAAAGCTATTACCAAAACTGACCGCTATCTCCTTCCCTCAATTTAAAAAACAGTTAAGAAAAAATAATAAGTTAAACAATTGAATAAGGTTTTCGATATAATCGCCATTTACAAATTTTGTATGAGAGAAAGATACGAGTGAAAAACTGCCTTCCGTATACATTTTACACTTTTGAAGCAGTTAATTTCACGTTTTGGTTTTTTTGGTACTCCAGCTACTTTATAACGAAATATCAATAATTCGTTAAGTTCGTTCTCAAATTTTTGACCTTGTTTATGTCGGAGATATTTTGGTACATTCTAACAATAATTTCATCAATTACAACGTTAAATTTGAACGCTTATTGAGTGAATTATATTCTATTCATTAAAACTTGAATATATTCAAACATATGTTTGACATTTAAAAACGAAAGTATTTGGAATTCGTTATCCAAATGAAAATAAAAATACGTAAAAACCCTAAGAAACTACGCATTATATGTAAATAAACGCCTTCTACATTTATATTGGAGGTACAAGGTTTTTCAACTTTGTTCACTTTTACAGGCAATTTATTCGAAATTACTTTATTATAGTCAATATTTTGATTAGTTTTATTCAAAAAGGGGCCTTTCTTCATTGTGATACGGTGAAAAACTATTTCATAATGACTTAAGGTTTCCTATTTTTTAAAATTTAGGTTGAATATCACAGAATCCTAATCGGAAAACGTTTTTAAAAGCCGGATATTTCATTTAGGCTTTAAAAGATTATTTATTTTAATGGGATGATTACGGGACTATGGGATTCACAATATCCTACTCTCGTAATCTATTAACTGTTGAAAATAATTCTGAAATATACAAACGAAATTATGAAGTATTATAAATTTCTTCAAAATATATTACACGGAACATCCAGGAACAACCTGCTTGTTCACGTTTCTTATGGATTATAAAAACTTAAAATACTTGATAACTCCTTGACTATTTTTAGAACCATACATCCGTTGATCGAATCGAATTATTTAATTTCGTTTTCAATCAATTTTTAATAAAAATATCAACGACATTCGATCTAATATATGAATGCGACACAAATGGGATGTTTTGAAATGCTTTTTCAACCGTGGAATTTAAGTCGTCCAATACGTATGAGTAACCAGAGTTTTTCAACCGAAATTCGTATTAACAATTACCAAATATTTAAGTTTTCAATTTTAAAATATTTAGCATACAACGATTATACTTTTATGCTTAGTAACTGTAGTTAAATTTCGATTTACTAACTTTTCAATATTACTTTATTTTCAATTATATACGATTCACTTTAGATCATTTACCCTGGTAGTCCTGGTATTAAAGCTTTAATAACTGAAGTATATTGTCAAGACGGGTTACATTGTAAATTTCGACGTTATAATGACAACTACGCCTTTGAAAATCAATTATAAATTCATAAAACTATTTGAAAAGAGTTTCCTAAGCTATTTATTCATTTCTATGCGATGTAAAATTAAGTCTGTGGTTAAGTTTTATAATATATTTTCTTCAAAAACAAGCTGATAATCTATGTCATACTATATTTTTGAAGGGTTGTTTGAATGAATTTGTTGCCTTCAAAGTAATAGATATCATAAATGTCTAAGTTTACATGAAGTGGTCCTTAAATTATTGTTTTCGATTTTAATGTTTATTTTTCTTTATAGTTATTGATGAAAATTCTAATTAAATTAATAGATTTCAAAAATTCCTTTTTAATTAAACAGGAGTGGAGTAAAATTTTGATACTAAATTATATCCCAAGACGAATCATGTTAAAGAATACGTTAAATAAAATATATTAAAGTTCTTATACTCTTCCGTTATTTATTACTCATTCAATCAATACCATTCATTACCAGGTTACTAATTGATGTCAAATAGTGACAATATCATTACCATTAGTATTAACCCGTGTTTTTCGATATACGTTTTATCACGTGAAACTTATATAACATATCTAACGATTACTTATTTTAGTTACCAAATAATCCATATAAACACAAACTATCGTCTAACGTATTTAAAATGTTATGAAAATTCTACAATCAGTAATGACGATATTTTATAAAGTATAAGACAGGCTTTTTATGGATTGGATTCCATATCGAAACGATTTTGGGTCGGGGAATATATTAAGACTTTTTTAAAAAAGTATTAACGAGATTTGTGTTTAAAAGAACTAAATTGAATTTATGATAAATATCGTATTATACGTATCATTGATTTCCACGTCGTTAAACTTAGTATTCTAGATGCGAAATACCTTTAATTATATATCGATTTACTTATCCAAGCCGTTTTCAACTCGTTTCGAAACTGGTAAATTCGTAACTATTAACTATTCGTCATTGAGGTTATAAACAATGATAGTGAAATCTAGCATGGATTTCACGTTCAATGTATTTTACAAACCCTAAATAAGTCTTAGATAAATCGCCCTCGTATTAGCAATTCTCAAAGCGAGATATTTGAGTTCAATGGGTAGGTTATGTATACGTGGATTAATAATCGGTTTAAACTATTCGAATTCCGCGGTTTTAGACGTTTTCGAATCCCATTATCATTTAACTAAAAGCATGGACGGGTCTTTCCTTCCAACTTACTAACGAGTTTAATTTTAATTTATTCTTCCCCAATTACCAGGCTATTTGAACGCCGTTATTTTATTGTGTTTAAATATTAGGTGAATTCATCCAGGTAGTTCAATATTAATAGTAGGAGTTAACCTATGTGTGTGAATATTAGTAGTATATAAATTAACTTATGTTAATTAAATGATAATAGTATAGTGTTGACCTACGTTCTTCCAAATCACTAGTATTAATAATAAGCATGTTAATATATGTAGGTTAAACGGTAAAAGTAGACTATTTAACTGATGTTAGTTAAGATAGCTAATGAGGTTACACATAAAAAAAGAAGGGGAGGGGAGGATGTGGGAATAGGGTTATACCGAGGGTAATTCCATAGGCAGATGCTTAAGCTGGTTATTTTCAAGCGTCTAGCTTTAGTGCTTGATATGCTTTTATAATACTCGGGAGTTATCCTGTCACGTGACTGAGCCACCCCCTTCATTTAACTTATAACAGTTACTTAGCAGAGGTTTCTTTCTCTATATTTATTGCGAATAATAGAAGGTATTATACCGTTTTAAGCGATTGATTTAATTTAATCCCTTTATATTTTAATCTCGATTTCCTTTCTCTGATAGTATTCTATCTGTTTACAAAAGGTTATAGTCTATGGCCATATATTTATATCTTTCGAACCTGAATCTTAAGGCCTCCAACATGGTTTTTTAACGTGCGTGTTAAAGACTAACTCTAAGGCGCTTTGGCAACGCATCACGATTATTTAACTATTTAACACGAATAATTTACCGGGACTTCATGTACGGAGTATTTATAACAGGGTTAGATCATCTAAATGACGTTTTACATATAGAATAACGTAATACCAATGTAATCGTTACGTAAATAAACATGATCCGGCATTTTAAAGTTGTTGTCGATATACTTATAACATTAAATTAATCCCTTTTGTTAAGAGGTTTCACTTTTACATTACTTATGAACCACGCAACTATCGTATAAGTCTTTACCATGGACTACACAGACAATTACGACGATCCAAACGACTTCGATTTCGTTTACAATATCAACGGTTTATCCAATAACGTTGGCCGTTAACTAATCAAACGCGAACCCCTCAACTGACCGGTTAAGTTTTCTAGCGTTACATTATACTTTATAATATAAAAAGCTATGGTATTACATAAATTATACAAAGATACAAACTTCACCTGTATGAAAAAATACTGCTATAATTTATTTGAATGGTAATAGGATTTCGAGAAGATAATTATTGAAAGTTAATATGTTCGCAATAATACTGGAGGTAATAAGGCCACCTATATTCTTATATTAATGCCTCGCGCATACTATTACGACCCGAACGCTATAAGAGCTGTTATTTCTTAATTTACTAGTTTAAATAATAGGTTTGTCAAAGTTATTTTTGATGAAAATTGTTCGCATAATTTAACAATTTGCCGTTATATTCATTATTTTCGAAGAAGATATTCATGATATGATGGTTGATGCCTTGCTTCCTTTTAATATATCCGCGTATTATAGAGAAAAGGTTAAATAAACCATATTTATCCGTACACAATTTTAAAACCTTCGTATTTGATACGATATTAGTAATTCTATTCGTAATATTGGCATCAGTAATAACTCATAACGGAAATGATAACCGCGACATTCCCGTTCGCGATAATTAAGGAAATTATATTATAACCGACTTCAATATTCTTTGAATTAATATTCAACGACGCGTTATCTGGGTTAACCACTCGAAATTATTCCGTTTCAAGGACTTTGGTTGATCTTTGAAATATTTTACGGATAGTTATCACATTCCTAACTACATATAAGATCCTGCGTAACGAACTAGTAACTTTGGTATTAAATTTAATGTCTATATTTACCTACCTTTACTGATGATCTTATTGACTATTAAAAGAGAAAAACGTATTATATATATATAATCGTATATAAAAGTTGTAGTTATTTTCATTCGATTCGGTAACTTACTTCCAATTTTCACATAGCTCTTCGTTTGTAAAAGATTTACTTCATAATTTTTTCTAATTCGATAACTTTCTATGAAATATGTGATCCAAATATTATTATATTATTAATAAGAAGCTTATTCTTCGATTGAACTTACTGGGTATTTCTATTTGACCCCGATGAATCGGGTAAAATTACCCGTTACATTTTTAAAATTGACCTACGATTTTGTTTTTATAACTTATTCAAACGCTGATTTCTATGAATATTGATATCGAATTTGAGTTCATGTTATTTTTTATTTATAAAATGATGTTATTTTAGGTAAACTTTGAATCGAGTACGAATAGGTGACTAACATCACTGTATGGTATGTATTATTTTTGATACGAGTAGGTAATTACCGTATATAGAAACGGAATTTTACGCCTATATGAAAGGAACTTAAGAATATCTGTGCCGCAGCTTTTTATGTTATACTTTGTAAGGCTTGGAAAGATTAAGCTATTATTACATGATTCGCCACCATTTCCCTCAAATTATTAATAAGACGTTAACATCGAAACTACTAGTTTTCGTCAGCTATAAACTTTTGAATACCTTGAAGAAGTTTGCGCTTTTATTGAACAAAATGCGGGATGACAAGTTATCTCCTTACTCTCTCGAAGTTGATTAAATTTCGGAAGCGGCTAAAATATAACTTTTGGTGCGCCTCTATAATTACTTTACGACCTAAAACCAATATCCGACCAGCTTACGAAATATACACTGCGCGCCCAAAGTACATTTCAAATGTCTTCGACATATTTCGCGAGTATGAAACATAGCATTCGATATTTTTATCATACAAAGCCTTATGCGCACCTCCCCATCTCTTTTACCTTGTTTAACATCGAACCAAATTTACCTTCTCTTATTCTCCCTCAATGACGTCACTCATTCAAATTATTATTTTCGATATTAAAGTTTACTAGTTTTTCTGCTATTATAGCGTTTGTAAAACGTTAAACGGCTGATTAAGAATACCTAACTAATTTGTGGTTACGTTTTATTTATATTCAATTTATGTAAACAAGCGCCAGACACCCTATTTTGAACGATTTAGCAAATTTTATTTTCTTTTTATTGATGATTTATACTCTTTCATTTGGACTGTTTCATTTTTAATATTCTTATTTGCCATTTTATTTCGGAACCCCATTAAATATAATATACTCAAAGCACTCGAATTTCGACTATTACGTTACAGTAACTTTTACACCACTTCAGTAATTTGAAAAATCTTTGACATCATCTTTTCAAGCGTTTCGATATACTTCGTACTTTCGCAACTCTCAATACACTTGATCTAACCCAAAATATAGTTACTAAATACAAAAACCTCCTATTCCAACATGTAATGCTTCAAAGAAACGTTTTATTTCTTATTAACTTGAAAATATAGGATAATATTATTTACGCGCCGGCGAAAAACTAAAATCCTTAGATGGTTAATACCTACATTACAAACGTAATTTACTCTTTTTCGAGGAAAAGGCCTAAAGGATCGGCATATTTGAAAACTTGAAAAACTAATTCTCTTAATAAAAATTGGAAATGTACCATACAGTGTACAACTCGATTTCGAAAGTACTATAGGTTTAATTGCGGAGAAAAGAAATTAACACTCCAGATAGTAAAAACGACCGCATAACAAAAACCCCATATATTAAAGACATACGCGAAAAAATTCCAGATTCGGAACATAAAGAAGGGTTTTAAGTGGACTTTGTAAGAGGATAATAATTCACAGAACGTAAAAACCAAATCATTAAAAGAACAGGAAAAAAACTTTAAAATACTTCACGTACGAAAATTTTAAAACGTTCCTATGAACTAATTGTATCCCGAGAAATGTATATAAAACTTGAGAAATTTATAAATGAGGGGGAAGGGCTACGAACATTATCTACCACTTGGGTCGAAGATGGTTACTCTTTTAATCGCACTTTAAGAGCAAAATATAAATTCAACTACTTCCTGGATACAATTAACACCCCCTTTCGTTGTTTTGAAAGGGGCCTAAATGAGGAAAACAGGATTCCGGGAAAT
This sequence comes from Anisogramma anomala, assembly GCA_038502455.1. Taxonomy (NCBI): domain Eukaryota; kingdom Fungi; phylum Ascomycota; class Sordariomycetes; order Diaporthales; family Gnomoniaceae; genus Anisogramma; species Anisogramma anomala. Next base: position 38,222,817 of record JASMMZ010000003.1, on the reverse strand, counting down.
AAGATAAACGGCGTCAAATGATAATCTGAGCCTTACGAGCCGATGTCCCTTTACTATAACTTTTACCGCAATCTCTTACTATATTGGTTTCCCATTGATAAAAGCGACTCAACGAAGCTTATAAACATTACTAGGTTATAGGATAAGGAAGAAAATTACAGTATTGAACCTTAAGACATCTTTGATAATTAAATCCTTATAATACTGAGTACTTGTAAATAACTAAATATTGAACCTTTATAATGACATATGATTCTACCAGATATACTAAATAGTAAAGTTGAAAAATTATAAATATATTAATTTACGTGAAAAAATATATTTAAGGTATATTATAACCGTATAAAATTTCTTTTCGACATGGAAATAACCCGGGAACTTTATAACAAAAATTTCATAAATACTATTTAAAAATACGTAAAATGTGCCCGTAAAGGTACTAATGAAACCTTATGAAAGGTGTTTACCACCTTATAAGCCAATTTCCGGAAATACCAAGTTGCCTTTAAACCAAAGTATAGGAGAAATGAATTATTTATCCAAGTAATTACAATAGCGTTCCGTGGCAACGCAAACTTAAACTTTACTTTATTCAAACCATAAAATGACGTCGAGGCTTTTTATACAAGCTTTAAACATTACTCAAAACTTAGATGAGTTGACAGATGAGTTTCGGATCACCATTGAAATCTGGAAAAGCTCAAGACAAGGGTCAAATTACCAAATTAAACCTTTCTGTCGGTAAGGTTTAAAACATTTTCTTTATGTGAAGAAGGTAAGTAGAAGAGTAATCGTTAGATTGGTACTGTAGTAATGAAAGATGAATCAGGAAAGATTAATCAAAAGAGTGCATGCTACGGATAGAAGGTTATAAACCTCCTATTCAGGAAGTGGCACTTTTTCTATGTGCTTTGAAATACCTAATCCAGACCGATACATGCATTTCCGTGCGGCCTAAAATAACAATTTCAGACCGCTCCAAGCATGATGCACTTTGTGTTTTACAAGAGTGCAGCTTGTAGCGTGACAAATTACCGTATACCCTACAGAAGAGTACCTTGTAATACAGTGCACTGCAACTTAACCTATGTATATTATTTATGAGGTTATATAGTAATATTTACACGGGAAATCTGTTTTCTCCCTTATATGCTTATGGACTAGTAGCGATAGTATAGTTTGAGTGATTTCGTACACATATCCCTGTAATGATAGTGTAGTTACGAAGGTCCAAATTAGTAGGTGTCGTAATGATATTGTTGTTATGGTATTAATTTCAAGAGGTTTAAATCAACAGTTTCCGTAACAATAATGTGGCTATAATGGTTTGAATTAGTATTTTTTGGCCGCGGTACTGATTATAGCTCGGTTGGAATTAGTAAAGTTTGGCTGTAGTGGTAATTATATTTCGAGCCTGGTTGTTATAGCTAAATGGTGGCGATATAGTTGGTGATAGCGCTTTTCGTGGTTTTTGACAATGGTAACTCAGTAGGTATTTTAGGGGGTAATTGCGTAGAGGTGATTTCGTAGGGATAATTTTGTAATTACGTGTTAGGTGTGTATAAAAATATATATAGCTATCGATGTAGGTAAAAAAAATTCTTTTAAAAACGAATAATTAAAGCTAATACAAGTCTTTATCCTAATTTAATCTTTATTTCACTTAATTTAACTAAGACGCTTTGATAGGTAGGTGACTTAACTAATACCTATTCATTAACCTTTCCCTTAAATAGATGCCGCGTAAAAACAGAACGGTTAGGCGCCGTTTGACACGAGAGTGCCGACGAAGCGCCGCCTCCGTAACAGCTGCCGTCGTTACCGCTACTAGTAACCCGACTTTATCGGGTATAATCTCGTTAACAGCTGCTAGTCCATCCGCCGCCGTCACCCCGCTAAGCCTTGCCGTCACCGCCTCGTCTCCTTCCACCGCCGCCGCCACCACCGCTTTTTCCCCCCCTTTCCCTCCCCCTATCCCAGTTCCCAAGGGGAGGGGCGAAGGGCTCCTAAGTTTATAAACCTTAACTTTTCCCTACGGGTAAAGACTTCATTACCCGTAGGAGCCTTTCATCTCCGTAAGCGTAACTTGGCGTAATTGAGTTAAGGTTCCTATATACCATGTTTACTCGTACATATACCTTTTAAAAAAAAAAATTCAATAAGAAGTACAGAGCGGATTTGTTTCGCTGCCTCGGGCTTCGTATCGTTAGAGTGCGCCGCGAAGCCTTTCTGACACGTAAAGCGTTAAAGCGGCGTACCCGGGTCCGTAGTCCCGGGCCGCTAATAGATACGTTTTACGTGTTATGTATTGCATCCACGGCCGCGGGTAAGTCCGTTGGCGATTATTACGAAAACGGGGGTTATTCAGCCTATTACTACTATTACGAGCGGACTAGTAGATTATAAGCCCCCGTTTCGGTAGTTTTAAAGCCGTAGGCTAAAGCTATATTACGTCTCCGCCGTTTTTATAGTAAGTTTTCACCAAATATTAAAAATATCCTTAGGTAGAAATACCATGTTCGGGACGTTTCGAAAAATAATAGCCGTCGCAAATAACTTAAACAAACCGATACTAACTAATGATAAGCGTTAACAGGCGGTCTAAAAAGTCGGCGGCTGTTATTGCCGCTTAGAAACGTGACCTATATATATATTACTTAGGCGAGTTTAATGACGTTATCGTACGTCGTCGTAAGGAGGGTAAAGCCCTTCTTACGCTTTTGACTAACTGTATTCGTCGTATGGCGTAAGGCTATATTTTTACTAGCGTTAATGGCATTCGTGGCAGTAATGACGGTAAAGTTAATATAGAGGGAAAGTGTAACGGTAAGGATATTGGAGACGTGACGAAGTTGTCCTTTTCCTCTTTTGGCAGTAACTAACTGCCCTTATGGCCGGGCTGACGCGCCCGGTTACGATAACATTATTACTTTCTATGAAACAACCATTTTTGAAATATTATTTAAAATATATAGAATAAAAGAGGTAATATGTTAAAACCGGTGTTATATAGTTAATCGAAATGTAGTAGGGAAAATAGTAAAATACCTAATAGGGTTGAAGTACGCGAAACAAAGGATAAAAATACTTTAAAAGAAAGCCGAAGTCGTATATTCGAATCGATAAAAAATAATCGTGTGGAAATGTGTAAAGGAAACGTAACGATATACCGGGACCGACGCGAAATATTAAATTCAAATAAAGGAAAAATAAAATGATAGAAACGGTAGGGTCGACGTATGTAAAACAAAGAGTGGCAGAATATCGAGAGCGGTGCGGATGGCGGAATTCAAACCGCTTTAAATTGGTAAAAGTGGTGTAATGGTTTAATAGAGTTATAAAATCTTCTCAGTTATAGTAATAAATAACTTATTGATTAATATAATTGCTTTCAATGCTTTTTGTAAGGTAGCTTTAGTTATCATGTCCTTTAGGTTTAATTTGCCATCGATCCATTTTTTTCTTTCGATTTTACGGCGTTCGTAAAACTCGCGTAGAGTTATAATATTAATCATTAACCGTTTTTCCATCGTAATACGCAGCTTAACTAAGTATTTATAAGGCGAAACGGAATTAATATGTATAATAAAAGGAATACGGCGTAAATTAAGGTTGGTAATAATTATCCAGACCGTTATTATTATAGTAATGCACGAATAGAAACTTTCAATTATGTTATAAATTTTTCAAGTAAGAACGCTTTTCGTAACCCTTTCATACTTAGTTGAACATTGATAAATAATGTTTTTACGAAGCGTTAAACTATTTCTAGCCGGTATTTCGTTGTCAAGGATTAAAACAAAGCCTATTTACGAATTATAATTGTTGTTATTATTGAAAAAGCCGTTAGTAAAATTAAATAACTTCGTAATAGGTATATTTAGCAGAACAAACTATAAACCGCGTTTTTAATTATATATCTATTTCCTTATGTAAATTATCTATTAGGTTAGTTTAATATTTCGCGACGACCGAAAGGTTAAATACCGCATTAAGGTATGTTATAAAAGTAAAATGAGCGTCTCGTATACGTTAATATTTGTATTTGTCGGTCCGTGTTACGTTATTTAAAGCGATAAGGGTAACTTTGTTTAGCTGTCCCTTTCTTGCAAAGCAAAAAACTTCGTTTATGAAAGTAATAATGGTGTTATTAAAATCGATTATGTGATCCTCCGTTAGTTACGTTTTAAGTTTTGTTTTTAAGCTGGCCTCATAAAGTTTCCTCTTTTTAAACCCGGAAAACGAGGCGTTACATAACGTCAGAATATCGTCTGTTTATATTCCCATTATTTTAAAGCCCTTCGAAGGGGTTATTAATATTAATACGTATAGGTCTAAGGTAAAGTTGATTATTTCGAGCCGTTTTTATAATGTCTTTCATAAATGTTATACCAGGAAATACTGGTTTTAACTTTGTCTTAAAGTGGTTTTATAATATTTAAAATAGTTTAAGGTAGCTGGTGTTTTATAAATCTTTTGGTATATCGGTGTAGATTCGTCGTTTGAATTGTTTTTAAATTAGATTCATTTCTATATAATATCTCAAAGCTTGATATAAAGATTATATAGTACTTTAAAAGTGGTATTAAATATAAAAATTAAACAGTAATTAGCTCGTTGTAATATAGGAGATTAAGTTATAATATTCTTTTTACTTTAGTTGTTATATATTCTAATAACTAGGTGGGGTTTTTTGTAAATTTATTTGGTTTTATTTTTAACCTCGTATATAAAGCGAGTTAAATTTTTTTATTAGTGTTGTAAATAGTTAGTTCAAACCGGTAAAAACGAAATAAGTTTTGGTCGATTAAAATTAAAATTTTCATTTAGGTAAATTACTTAAACGTTGTATTTAAGGTGGTAATAATACCTTTGTGATAAAACCTCAGATTTAGCTCATGGTTTAGTATTTTCTTTTACGTAATGAAGAAGTTTATAGCAAAGTTTCTAAGGTGGTTCATGGTTTTTGAACCAAAGGGGCGATCTTGGCGACGAAATACGGGTAAAGTTAATATAGGCGGGACGCTTTTATCTTCAAGAATCGGGACAAAATTGTTTTTCAGGGGGTAGGATAAGGCTAAAAGCGGTTTGGATTCGTCTTTTTAGGAGGTATGTTATTATCGGTTTCATCCGTCTTACCGTTTCGTGTCGTTTTTTTCTATCTCCCTTCTATATTCTCGTATTATTACGTAGGGAAACTAACTTATACTGTTTAGTAAATTAATATGTATATTATAGATTTTGAAGCCTTTTATTTTTAAGAACTAGTTTATTCATTTTTGGTCCTTTAAACTATTACCTTAAATTACAATAATAGATTTAAAACGCCTGTTTTGTATAGGCCGTTCTTTATAACTAGCGCTTTAAATACATCGTTATTGACTCGTAAGGAACATAACGCTTCTATAGCCTTTACCACAGAGTTCGATCTATATACTAGTTGTTAATAGTATAAAGTTTGTATAGATCCTCAGTTAAGTATTAAAAATATGGAGCTTAGGGATAAGCCCCCTCGGAGAAGAAGTGTTAAAAGCTTTAACCATTATCTAAAAGATAGATTCATTAGAAAATTTCTCATATACTATGAGGCCTTTATTGGGATCTGCCTACACTAGTTACCGGCTATATTAGCCTTGGTACGCCATTTAGTAGAGTCGAAGGCCGTATTATCGTCGTGTGTAATCCAGTTTAGGGGCCCTTGGTAAACGTTTGACCAAAAATTTACTAAAGCGTTCTAATAGTTTGTATAGAAAGCGTTTTTTGTAAAATTGGCGGTTTGTAATGATGTTGCCGCGTCGATAACGTGGAGGACCGGTTAGATATTTAGATATATTATATTAATAAATACTTTGTAGTTAAAATCTTCGTTGTCCTAAAGGCGAAATTTTTACCGGCGTAGGGTTTGTAAGTATCGTTAACATTCGTGGTAAAAATTTTCGATAGCTTTAAATGCGACCTTTCCTATATCCGTATGGCCTGCAATGTGGAGCATTCGTAAAAGGCGTTTTGTAGCTGAGTGTCCAAATCGTTGATATAAAACCCGTAATTCCGGTTACATTAAGTGAATAACATTAATTCTACGTGCTTCGGGGAAGATCTGCAAGTGGCAAAATTTGAGCCGAAACGGTACGGATACGCCATCCAAAGCGCGTACAAGTTGGTTGGTCGTATTCCGGACTTTAATTCCGAGGTAGAACTTGACCGGTCCGAAACGCGTATTCATAACGACCGTTCCTAGTGATAACGCTTTTCCTTTACCAAATAGGACCTTTCTGTGTTCCCTTATTCGGTCTAGTAGAAACTTTAAAAACTTTGCCGGAAACGCGTCGAATTGTTGTTTTCCGCCCGTTGAAATTTCTATTACACCAGTATTAGGTATAATACCCTGAAACCGGCTGCCGTATCTATTAAAGAGCGTAAATTGCGATACTATATGGGCGTCAAACACTTTGTTTACGCAGTTCACGCCTATAATGTATTTAAAGACGGCGTCTTATAAGCTGGTAAAGATATGTTAAACGGTTCCGTCGTTTTAGTTTAACAGGTAAGTATTATTACCTTTGAAGTATTTTTTACCAGATATTTATTCGTAGGGATAAGCGTTAAAGCCGTTATATACACCTTTGTATTCGGTTACGTATATTACAAAGTGAGTTTTTATCCGGTTTTTAAATGTATAGTCAGCCTAAAACTGTCGTTTAGTTTGAATTTGCTCGTCAACGGGGAAGTTCGTAAACTAGTAACCGATTTTACCGCATACGATGTACCGCTTTAGCCTATCCATGAAGCTTTGTATACCTTTTCGTAAGTATTTTTATGGTTGCAGTGCGTTTCGCCTATTTCCAAATGATCGTCCCTATCCTTTATTGTCAGGGTTCCCTCCTTAATACCTATACTTTAGGCGTTTGTTTTACTTTAGGTAAACTTTAAACCTGAGATTTAATACGTGGTAGCTAGTTTCGGCGAGGTTTGCTTTGGTAATTTGGTCTTCGCCTTTAGTTTTATCGAATATAAATAGGGATTCAAAGCTTGTTTACCGGAGTATAACGGTTTTAAGCGATTTTTTTAGAACTAATACAAAAGGCTTTTAAGTTTCTTTGTTTAAAAGATATATGGTTGAAATTTAGGTTTTCATGATATACTTTTATAATTATTCGAATAAACAATTATTCACTTTATATTCTGGTTGAAAGGTTACCCAATACTTTCGAAACTCAACCAATATGGCGGTAAAGATTTCCTATAGGTTTTTCTCGGCGTATTCCTATTAGTTTTTAACGAATTCACAAGTCGTACCAATCCAGTTCTTTCCATAAAATCCGTAATTGATTTCGTATCGAAATAGGATTTGAAGAGATTATGAAACTTTACAAATATATCTAATTACGTAAGGTAATATATATACTATTTTTAATATGTCCGGATAATATACTGGAAAAAATAGCATGAAATTGTAATAATTTTTTGTTTAGTCTCTTACATATATTACGAATCGCCCCTATTTCGTTACTCAGTACATTGTACGGTTTACCGCTATAGGTTTTTGTCTTATCCCAAATACTGAAGAAGTTTATAAGTTTTATAGAATCGTTTTTATTAGTGCAAAAGTGATACGGTGGGAGGTTACGATAGGGGTCGTAGTTAGCGAGTATTAGTCTGTAAGGCACGTATTAGCGTTTTACGCCGTTCTTAGCTTCTTAAAGCGGGTTGTTCTTTATCTTTCGACCGTTTTCGCTATAGACAATCGGGTTGTACTTGATGTTTCGACCGCTTTCGTTATATCAGAACGGGTTGTTTCTGGTATTAAGGGAGTGGCTTTATATTTGGTTTTATTTTAAATTATATGCTGGTATAGGGGTATATTATACTCGTATGATGGATAAAGATTGTAGTTGTTTTCCTTTTTCCTCGGGGATTTTGTTCCTAATTTGAGGTGTGGGTATAGGAGTGGGTTGTTTTACGCTTCTTCCTCGTCGTTTTAACAAATATCTCTTCAATTTCGTAAAGTAATACCCTTTTCAAAATTCCGTTCAGCACAAATTTTTATCCTTCTAGTTTAATACGTCGATAAGTTGCGCTATTTCGAATAGGTTTTTTATAAGTCTTCTATTCTGACCCCTTGTAGTATTAATACATTTGATTCGCGATTGGATCCATAAGGTTTAGGAAATAAAGGGATTTACTATTTGCTATATATCTAACATTTAGTTCGAGAATTTTCATGGAAATTATCCAGTAAGTTAGATCCTTAGGCTTTTTCCTCCCAATAGCGAAACATAACAGCCAGGATATATATATTTACCATATAGGTTTTTACTTTTTTAATTGGCGTGTCGATGTTATTATTCCAAAAGCCTTAGTTAATTTTCGTATTTTATAGCCTTTTTGATTCTCATATATTCGGTTAAAACGTCAAAGTAAACATTGGATTTTTCCAATGTTGTTAGTCTTAAGGCTATGGCTGTAGGTATCCTAGAGCGGTTGGGCTAGCAATTCCAATATATTTTCAGTATGTTAAAGCAGCGTAAATTAGTAGTTTCGCGCTATGGTTATATTTTAGGTGCGTTTATATCCCAATGTTTAAGGTAGTTAGGAAAATACAAAGTGAATGAGATAATTGAATCGGTGAAAATAAGGCGTACTAACGCTTAATAATACACATAATTTTAAATAATACGTAAATAAAATGTAACCATGGACTAATTTGGTGTTTGAAATTAGTTTTATTAGTGTTTGGTAATTCTATGCTAACCAACCGGTTATCAAAACTTAAACGTTGTAAAAAATAAATTTAAAATACATAGGGTGAACATGGAAAGGCGAATAGGGTAAAGGAAGTGTGTGTGAAAAGAGGCTTAGTGTTTGGCGAGCGGTCCAAATTAACTTGTCGTAGCCGCTTTTAGTGAAGCAAGCGGTTTGAATAGTCTGTTCGTAACCGCTTTTAAATTAAGCGAGTGGCTCGGATGATGTATTCGTAACCGCTTCTTTATTTTGCGAGCGGCGTAGATTGTAGATTTTAAATCGGACGGGTCCTAATTAAGGGTTTCGAGACTTGGTGGTTTTGGCTTACATAGTTCGTTACGTGATAGGACGCTTTTCAAAAAGTGTTCAGATACGTTAGAGCGCTAAATAAGGGTTAATAGTAGCATAACAAGACTTTCAATAGATAAAGCGCCAAATAAGGGTTAATGGTATTACACTCAAGTTATCTTTTTTAAAGTTACTTAACTTTTATAGTCCTTATAAACATTCCGTATAATTCTTGTAAAAATGTAGTGTTAAAGTAAAAATAATTAAAACCGTTATAATATCCCATTATAGGTATTTAACTTGTATTTTTCCATTTTCCCCCTAAGTTATCTTTAATCAACCGAATCAGCTACTAATTAGTATTGGTAACGTACAAAATCTTTTCTTTACATGAAATAAGTAAGTAAAAGAATGATCGTTAAATTGGTATTGTAATAATAAAAAATAGACTAAGATGGAGTATTCTAAAGAGTATTCGTTACGGATGGAAGGTTATAAACCTCTCATTCGGGTAGTGACCCTTTTGCTGTACGCGTTGAAATACCCAATCCAGACCGCTCTATGCATTGCTGTACGGCCTGGAATAACCATTCCAGACCACTCCATGCATGATGCACTTTGCGTTTTGCAAAAGTGCAGCCTGCAGCGTGACACGTTACCGTGTAACCTGCAGAAGAACACCTCGTAATATAGTGCACTACCACTTGGCTTATGTATACTATCCATGAGAGTATATAGTAATATCCACACTTTCCGAAACAATTAATCACGTTGTAAATTGATGATTTAAAGTGTACCCGAGTTATACAGAGTATGATAGCGCCAAATACGGGTATTAACGTAACAAATACTACAATAAAAGCCACAGAAACCGAAAGCAAAACAATTACCAGCGAGCAGGACCCTATAACTAAACGAGAAATTCACCACGCATATTGAAATACCCGCGTTAAAGTGTTCAAAGCTTTATAAGTTTTTTTTAAATTATATATTATATATAATAAGGTCGGCTATTAATAGACTAATTATCCGGTACAAGAATGGATTCGGGTTGAACAATAATTTTAGGCTTATTTCCTACCCGAATACCAAATGAAAGCCTATTTTTCAATATATATAGCTGACATGGAAAATATAAAAGAGGATTTTGACGTTTACTATTTCGAGTTTACCTTTAAAAAGACAACTCGGAAAACGAAATATACGTAATAATCCATAAAAAAGGCTATAAGTATATATAGGCTTATAGGATACCTTCTAATATAAAGTAAATACATGTAACGAAAACAACGTATTGAACGTCTATATAACGTTGTAATTTAAACTTTCCAACAGGTACGGTAACCGGTTTTTGGGTATTATATCAAATACTACCGTATAAGAAATCTCGACAATTAAAAAGCGATGATGCGACGTTCTCGTGACGAAGCTTTCCAAATTTTCACTCAACCGAATAAGAAAATTATGGAAAGTTGTATTTAATAAAAGCAACGTATTATTATTCGGAACAATCGTTATAAATACATGATTTACTCCGGTTAAGCTTTATATAATAAAATTCAAAACTCTATTTCCACTATCATTGACTAATGTAAATGAGACTTGAATTAAGTCTCGAAAAACGATCAATCAAATAGTTCGCGTTTCGGATAGTGTATCTATACCGTGTCGTTTAAAATTTGAACACTTATGGCTTTTCCTAGAAACACGTACAATTAAAGCTGTTTACCTCATGTGATCAGAACTAAGGATATTGTCTCGAAGATTTGTATATCCCGCTACGAAACGCCTTTAACGGTTGTTTTACGTAATGAAACATATAAATATAGAAAAGTAACATTGAAAACTATTAAAAGATTCTGCTTCGAATGCCAATTTCACTCGCAAACTTTCCAGCGATTTAAATTCCGCATTAAAAACGATGTAAACATTAATTACAAGGTTGTTATAAACATAATATACTTCAACAGCTAACCTATGCTATATGCTGTTAATGTACCAACAATATTTCAAATCTCGAAGTTTAATCGGAGTGATTCCGTTACGAATTACTAAAATACTTTGGTAAACTGCTAAATAAACGTCTATTTAGGGCCTCCGAACTAGATCACCCACGATATAGATATAGCTTTCGATACGATAAAATGTTGAACTAAGGGTAAGATCTCCAAAAGTAAGTGTACACACATCCAGATAAAGGCGATTCAAGGTATCAGGAAATCCGAACGGTATTACAAACCGCTTAAAAAAGCATATACGGTATTTTTTAAGGAGTCAAAAGGTACTAATATCAAAATTTTATCCTATAAATAGAGGCAAACAACGTAAATAGAACTTTTTTCCCGAGTAACCTAATTTTAACACTCTTTATCCTTGGTGTTTATCTTATAGTGCATATAAATTCGGCTTTATTATCAGTTATATGTAATGATCACACTAAATATCCAAGAGTAAATAGAAGGTGTCAAGGGGTTTATGTTAGCAGTAAGCTAGCAGAGGTAGCAAAGGTGCAATATCAAGAAGATGTTTGTTCGTGCTGTAGAATGATCACTAACCGTTAGGCTATTCAGTTGTATAGACTGAATACTTAGATTGACAACTGAAGAGCTATGAAGGAAATACTATCTATGTGGTGCTAACCTTGTCCTTATATCCCTATCCTTCATACTGTCTTCAGTACTAGACCGCTGAAGTCGCTGTCGGTTCCATCGGTTCTTATCTGTCCGGGGTTGCTGACATAAGAGAAGTTCCTCGCCTGATTCTAGACTTCAGGCTTTCTAGTGGCGCAGTGTTACATACTAGCCTGCTTCCTGGCCCAACTTCTGTCTGTGTTATAACATTATAGTATAAAAAGAAAATGCTGTGGCGAAAGCCATACTAGTATTACCTTCTTTATGTACCAGAAATATTGTTTTGAAAAAATTAGCCTCAAGAAACAATCGTTTAAAACAAGCGTTTAAGATCTAATATTATAGTTGAAAGTCTCAGTTGAGAAAACGAAGAATGTATGGATTAGCTTTTAAAGTATTAACGGATTTACAGGCTACAATTTCCTTTTAAACTTGACAAATAGTACGAGTGTATTTCACTAGACGATAGTACAAAGGTACGAAAATATAAAGATAAACGATAACGGCCTAAAAGTATAATTCGAAAAGTAACACTAACCGAAGTCATATTATAATAAGGAATTCGAACCGACTCCAAAATCCATACACCACGTGAATTTACTATTATAACTTCTATGTTATGACCCAACAGCTGCAGGTCATACCAGCAGCAGCCTACAGCACTAATGAATGAAATCAGTTGGACACAGTCTGACAGCAGGCATCTGGTCCCACAGACCCCCCAGGGTTAGGGTCGTTAGGGACCCACTCGGAACACTGAGACCCGGAAACTGGATATGTTGGATCGCGCACATATCCAACATATCCCACGCCACCACGTCAACTGAAATAACTAGATATAAGGACATGGTCATCACCACGTTAGGTAGCTTCATTAGATAGTTCTTCAGTTGTCAATATAAGTATTCAGTCTATACATCTCAATAGCCTCACGGCTTTTGATCATTACTTGCACAGTTGCGATATTGTTCACTCAGCACCTCTGCTACCTTCTTGATAACATAAAACCTCTTACACCTTCTATATACTCATGGGTATTTAGTGTGATCATTACATTCCGCCACTATACATAACCGGTTAATCCATATAAACAAAACCGGCGTCACGTTATTGTAGTTGTCCACTTAGCTTAAAAACCAAGAAAAGTTTTAAAAAATTTGTCGTAATCTCTTTCATTACCTCAAAAGAAACAGAAAACAATAAATTAAATATAAAACTTCGTAATAAAGGCATTATTATAGCCCCAAGAGGCACTTGAAAAGAACTAACTAAGGAAAAACTTTTCTCTTTAATCAAATAAGGCGTTTCTAGCTTTAAAAGGTTTCACATAGTAATTTATGGCGTTTATAGGATTTTACCCACCCGTTTAATCCATAAGGTAAAGACAAAACCGGACAGCCCTACAAAAAACGCCTTTTAATCAAGGGTTACAATAACATTGATGAAAGATATTATAACCTCATCGCCTTCTTTATAAGAAGCAAAAAATCGTTTAATTTCAAAACTTACCGCTTTTCTACTTACTTTTTATATCCTTTGTATTAAACTTTTTAATATTATTTAAGATTAAGTATGATTTTTTTAAAAAAGTAACTCAAACGATATGTCAATGTTTATATATGTGTAAAACTTCTTAAATATCATTTAACTGAAACAATCATACCTAACTTCAAACCACTTTACGGGCTCGTTATAGTTGGGGTATATTTGTATACTACCCATTAATGGTAGTGTATAAAGCCGATTAGAATAGTTAACTTGACTCTCGACTTATATATATTGGTATTAATATTATGTTTTATAAGATTTACGCCTGTTAGAATGTAGACAGACGATATATTTATGTCATATGATATATTGTTTTCCGTTGTCATAAAGTGGAACCTTAAAAGTCTGGTTTAAAAGTGAAATTTAAAGTATATTCAGTTGAGGACCGCCTAATTGATTTTAACGGTATAATAATTACGCTTTGGAACCGTATTTTAAACTTTGTATTAATGAGGTAATTGAATGAAGTTTCTTTTATTAACCCAACCAGTACAAAACAAGCTAAGAAGTACAAGCGTTAATGTGTATGTAAAGTTTAAGTTATATTATTTATATATTAAAGAGTCGCGTTGAACCTTTTTGTTATTATATAATGTTAAACAAAAACCTCGGATAACATATAAAAGTCGTGTAAAAAATGCTTTACATGGCAATTAAGTAATCTAAAACGCGGCCTACGATTTATAGCGCTCGATATATGTATAATGAAGATTTCTGTTTGTAATGTTTTTGCTAATAATACTAATTAAAACTTATAAATATGATTGATATTTATTTTTATGAACGAAATACCGTCTTTCAACGACTTTATGCTTTATAATAATATCATCCGTTGTAATATTTAAAATATAAAAAAGTTACGCGGCACGTTTTCGCTTTTGAAATTTATGGTATAGTTGGAATATTCGACTTTGGTATTACTCTAGCGTAACGATTCAGATAATTATTTATAAACTTGGTATAAAACCTTTTCCTCTGTTAATTTATTCTTACCCCTTCTTCTTTGAGGAATACGTTCTTCACCTTGGTATTTTCAATACATAATGCATTACTACCGATATTATAACCTTAAGCGAGTGGTACGAACACCGCAATAATTAAAAACCAAGATATATTAACGGAAAATTAAACCCTGCTATTGGAATAGTAGAAATTGCAATGCATTGATTCAAATTTACTGACAGTAGAGTTGACTTTACTGACTGCAAATTGAGTGTATTATTTTGTATAGGCCTACAGTATCGGCTGCAAGTCAAGTACAGTATGCGACTACTTCACGCTAGGGCACGAGCCAAGTAACTAGCCATAAAAATTACTGTGCTGACCGGCAGCAGTCTTCCAAACCTAAAACAATACATCTACCACTTGACTACTACAATACTACTGTTACTTCGACCAATCGAATCGACAACATTGTAACGTCTAACGCCCTACCAATACTAATTATTGTTTATTAGGTTAAGCACAAATTGGCTAAGTAAAAGAAGAAGTTACTTTTTGATTACACTTTACAGCAATAAGAGAGGCTAAGGTAGAGGAAATATTCTTGCGAAGCGCCTTTATTAGTATTGCATCAGTCCATAACGGTAGGAAAACAGAGAAGACTTTAATATTATGTCAGTTTAAAACGGTAATCTAGAAGTAGGCAATGGTATCGATATTAAAAATACTAAAAAATCTCTGCGGATCCTATTTAAATAAAAACGTTGAGATAAACTATTAGAAGTCTTAAAATTCGGCAAGTTGGCCATCGGCTAAGTGAATACTATTGGGTTGTTACTTCTATGAAAATGACTAAATCCCACAGAAAATGAATTTTAACTTTCGCCCTTTAACAATAATAAAAGACGTATGACCTTACCCTTAATATTAAAATTTCCTTTAATACATTTTTTTCACTGCCTATACATTAATTAAATCGCCAAGTTTTCTACCTTAGGCGAAAACATCAAAATTCGCTAAGTGGCCCCAAAAAAGCCACGTCACGCGATCCAACGCGAAGTCACTAAATTCTCACGAAACTTTACGCCAAAATATCAAATCCCTTACCCACAAAGTCCCATACAAGCTAAAACTTCAAGATAACACCTACTTAGTAATTAATAAAGGTAATTGAAACCCTTAAAACAACATTTAGCAAACATTAAGATAAAGTTCTTTAGGCATAAGATCTCGACGAAACTATAACTAAAACGCATTTAACTAAGTTCGTCAGTTACTATATAATTAAACATAATAACGGTGAAAATTCTAATTGTACCTTTAGTAAGTATCTTAACTTTATTAATTATTATATTATTAATATATGAAAGGTAATTTAGAAAGGTCCTAATTTTAAACTTCAGTTAAAATCCAAGCAATACGGGATTTACCTACAAATAAAGGGTACTATAAAGCAGACACTAGCTCTTTTCGATTTTACATTGCTTAATAAATGCCCTTAAGATTTACGTCCTAATAGAAAGGGTGTTGTAAAACCTTAACGCCTTTATATGATTTTTAGGGGACCTTCCCTTTACTGTTAGTGAAGTTAAACCATTTTACGTGTTGAAGATGAAGAATCTATCAACCTATTCGACAGTTTAGTACCTTTACATAATAATGTAAAGTACGCTCTTAACGGAGGTAGAGCGCGTAAAGTAATGGTTGTTAATGAGGTAATATGTATCAACATTAGAGCTTTGTACCAGTTAACTAAGCAAAATTGCCAAGTTTCCTAAAACCTTCAAACCCCTATTCCCCTTTAGTACTTTAACTAAAATTGCTAAGCCCTTTAAAAGCCTTTTCGCGATATGTTTTCCTATACAAACGAGCCCACTACAGGTCCTAACACAGGACTTTACCCTTTGGACTAGACAATAAGCAATTACCCTTATTACTATACTTTGGGGGCGTTAAAACTCAAACTAATAAGAAACACCAATGAAAATTAGGATAATTATCGCGACTTGCATCCAAAACTTATTAAGACAATTAATATTAATTATAGGCGTTTCCGAACTTCGCCAAAATCTAAAAAATTGTAATTAAGTATAACAGAAAGCTTTACAAGCTCCTCTATACAAATATAATTCCTTTCTTAAACATTTGTAAGTAAATAAATCTTCATTCTTCTGGTTTTCAATTACTATTTCCAGAAATCCTCACAAGGCACACCAAAAACTATTATCTTACCTTTCTAACTAGATCAACTAAATTTCGCGAAATCTACAATAGTATGAAAAGTCACTTCGAATACGACGTTTATCTTACTTAATACTATACGGATTAGGCTTCCACGAGGTAAAATACGATAATATCGAGAAAAAAAGAGGATAGAATACCAATAGAAGTATTAAACTAGATGTTGAACAAGTAGATATTATACTAACAGGTAATGGAAAAAAAACCTACGTTAGTACAGCCACATTTCGCGAATAAGTACGGACAGTCATTACAGGTGTTAACGAATTCAAATACGTTTTGTAACGCCCAAATTCCACCTACAAAGGCTTTTCAAATTAGTTACGCTTTTAGTTTCCAACTATAATGACGTGTATACCAAAATCGTTTGATATATACTCTTATCCCGACAATTTCTCTAACGTGAATGAAAAAAAAACCTTACTATAGTTAATTGCATAGACCGCAAATACGGTTATAAGCGCCTTTGGCACCTAAGGTTTGGCCTATTGACCCCAGATAAAAGTTAATAATTATATTGGTGTTAATAAGGTTAAACTTCAAACGGACTAGTTAACCATGAAAACTATCGTCGTAATCGTAGCAAAAGATATCAAATTTGTAATAAGTCAAGTTATTGGTTAATTCGTTACCGCCCCGCCAAACGGAATAATAAAACGATAATGTACTATAACTAGTACCTCAACACTTTTAAACATTATTTTTTAAATCAAATTGTAAACATTAAAAACAAAGAGTTAATTAACGGTAACAACGCCTCTGAGTAAATCAAATAGTATAAAAATACTGCGTCTGACACGGCCCAATAACTAGCCGACCACGTATTTTTGTACCGCTCAAGCATTAAAAACCCTTACTTTTACCCTAACTAAGCCCCTAACCCTTTATACACCTTTAACCTTTGCAATAGTTACGCGGACCACACGTTTTAAGGTATTATTCCGTCCATAAGGATAATAAGGTACTTAGCAAACTGTTATTATGTCGATTACGGTTTATATCCTCAAATCCCTTACCTCCTTCCTTCTTTTCTCAAAAGACATAAAGACTTCTAGCGTTGACTTTAACGATCATACCAAAAACCTAGTTAAAAACGACCAGAGGTTTCCCCTCGTTTTTAAGTGTAGGTATTTGTAATTTCACCATCAAGGCCCAGAAACAATCGTATCAAACCTAATGAAAATGGTAATACGCTGACTAAATCAATGTTTTAGCTACCTAGATTTTAATAGACTATTTAAAGTCCAGAATTCCAGAATTCCGTAAGGTATCAAGATATGAAATACACTACTTTATAGGCTATTGAACAGAATTATCACTATTATCAAACATATATCTAAACCCACCGACCATTGAAGTTTATATTAAAAAAGCATAAGGACTTTTACTACTAGGTATTTAAAATATATTTTACTAAAATAACAAGTTCATTTTTTTCATCATTAATCAAGTAACTCCTTTTTACAAAGGCAAGTTTTTGAAATACCTTTCGGCAATTCATATATAGGAAAAGTTGATGATGTTGTAAAATCATATATATTTGGGTCCAATTAACGTCGTCGTTCACAATACCAATACCAACTTTCAGGCTCCGGAGTTCCAATAAAACGTGAAAATAATAGGAATTCAATGTAAAAAGATACCTGTAAAGGCTGACTAAAGCATTCAAGAGGTCGAAAGGACATACACGCTACTTCGCCAAACATATAATATCCTTACATTGGAAATTAAAAACTTTACAAATTTAAAGGCACGCGTTTAAATAACAGTAAAAGTTTTAAACTAAACCATAGGACCTAATATCTTAATACCAACGCTACTAGTATGTTGAACGTGACCACGCCTTACGAGTAAATCTCCACAATTATAAAGTACCTCAAAACGGGTTACGGCCTACAGAAAATCATTAAAGAAACTGTAAAAATAATTGATATGCCTCCAAGTTAATAATACCCTTAACAAAAAAAATGGTTTGACGATTATCGAAGTACTTACTGTTCTATTATAGAGTGAAGTCTTCGGGTAACGGGAACCGGGAAAATAAAAAGGTCTATATAAAACCTGAATTATGATGAATTTTAAAGTAGTTATTCAAACTACTAACGGTTTTATAACTTTTCGTACCACCGAGTTTAAGCTTTATACTAAGTCAGTTAACGATAATAACACTTAAGCTAAATGACCGAATTATTACGAATTTCCTTTACCTATTATCGTTAATCTAATAAAAATCTGCCGGTACGAATGAACTCCAGAAAAGAGAAATGTAGACAAGGAGAAATACACACCGGACCGTACCTACAATATAGTTTATGTATGTAGTAAAGAGAAGGGAGACTAAGACTTGTCATTGAAGCTTCGTGTATAAAGCGTTATTAGGATGTCTGGAAAACCTTTTCAAGAAAACGATAAAATTGAGATTAACAACCTATTAACTCGATGTGTCGTATAATTCATACCAAAGGCTAAATTTAACCTTCAAAACCCAAATACCACGATCTTTATATCGAATATTATCCACGAGGTAAATGGTAAGACTACGGGCCGAACGTTCGAAACATCACGTCTCATCGCTTAAAATACGGCAATGAAAGCAAAGACGGGATCCCTACGTAATCAACAACGATTTAAAAGCTTAGTTAAAGTTTAATAGTCTCCCTAGCAATAGATTTGGTGGCTCAAACTAAAAGCAAGTTTATTCTTAAGAGTCGAAAAAAAATATAAGCCTATATATAGTTAACAACAGATTTATAACGGATTGTACAGTTAAATTTACCACAGAAACTACGGAATATCTACCATTTAAAGACAATAATGCAATACATCAAGCCTTTATACATATTGGTTAAAGTGAGCATTTATGAGTTTCTAACCTACTCGTTACACTTTAAATTACGACTAGGTATAAAATCCTTCATATACTACCCATATCTATCAATAACGTAAAAGGAAAACTTGGGCCTATTAGGTATGTAAATTAACGATAACATTTTTGTTAAAAAGGTTGGCTTTATAACATGGGAAAAATAGGAGATTAAGGACTTAAAACTTAAAACTATAAGCTGGTCACAAAGTTGACGATAGGTAATCAATTTAATTTTAATGGATCGTTAATCCGCATACTTAAGATTTATACCAGTTTTAGCTTTCGATAACAAGGCTAAGACGCTAACTTAATTACAATTGACAAGTTTAACGTAGCTAAGACCTAGAGGAACCTGAAATAACATGCCCGTAATGATTATATTACCACACTATATAAATCGGAGGCCTTTTAAAACTTATTCATTTCGGAATAAGCGTAGGACCCAAAAAATAACGATTTTAACCTGCTAACCAAAAGAATGAAATAGAAAATATATAAGCTAAATTAAGGAATAAATATGTTCCTAAATGATTTGTTGAAGGCCTAGTTGATAATCTTTACGAATGCGACCTTTACAAACAAAACCAATCTACTTTCATAAATCGACTTTTTGATATCCCTCGTCAATGAAGATAAACGAGAGGACAAGTTTAGTATTTTCGGTACCCTAATCCATGAAAAATTTATTAAATATAATAGGATTACGCGAATCATAATATCTTTAAAGGTCTATTATATAATGGAAGGTTTAAATACAGGTATAGTACTGTAAAAAACACTTAAGGTTATTACTAAGTAGTTAAATATTTTTCCTATTCATGTAATCATCTGTACCGACTCCAACAGCCTATTCGAATGCCTTTTAAAGCTCGGAACAATCAGCGAGAAACGATTGATAATTGACGTAATGAAATTCCGCGCAGCCTACAAAAATAGTGAAATTATAAAGTTCCGGTAAATTAATGAAAATGACAATTTTACTAACTTTATAACGAAACCATCACAGAATTAAGCCTTGTAAAGGTTTTTGAATAGCAAAAAACTAACTATATATATCGAAGGCTACGTAAAGAGACCTTCCGATAAAACCAAATCATGTAACAGAGTTGAAGGATATATTGGAAAATTGAAAAACTACCAGGGGAAGAAACATAACGACTTATTTCAATATTACGATTAAGTAAAAAGTTCATACAAGTTTGTAGAGATGAAACTTTATATATGAGTCGATAAGGTTAGACGTTGGAGCTGTAAGGAAATTGACGCAATTAAGGCTAACTTGAATCCAAACGAGTATAATTGGATATAAAAGTCAATTAAAATTTCCAGAGGTCTAGCTAGTTGTCGAGGTCGTAGTTTAAAGCCTTCTTGGAAATATTAGTCAACTACATTAGCGTACACGCATAAACTAAAAAGCCGCCAGTGCTAAAATAATAGTAATTGCAATATAATAGATTAACTTTAGTAACAAAAAGGTTAACTACACTAATTACAAGTTAAACGTATTATTTTATATGAGCCTACTGTATTAGCTTTAAGTAGAGTATAGCATACACATAATTTAGACGAAGGCTCGGGCGAAGCAATTGGTTATAAAAATTATTACGCAGACCGGCTAGCGGTCTGCCAAACCTGAAACAATACATCTACCACTTGACTACTACAATACTACTGTTACTTCGACTGATAGAATCTATAACGGTGCAA
This sequence comes from Anisogramma anomala, assembly GCA_038502455.1. Lineage (NCBI taxonomy): Eukaryota > Fungi > Ascomycota > Sordariomycetes > Diaporthales > Gnomoniaceae > Anisogramma > Anisogramma anomala. The sequence goes on along the minus strand of JASMMZ010000003.1, from coordinate 38,201,853 downwards.
CGTCTAAAGCTGTACCAACGCCGGCGGATATAATAATTAAAGGCACCACCATTAAGGTGTTAAAGACGTTTATTTTTGTAAATATACTTTTCGCTCGCATTTTTAAACTTCTTTTAGAAACCTATCTTATTTTTACATTTTTACACAATAATTTTATTTCTTTTCCGTTATTCTACCTATACTTACCGCTTTTAACATTCTGTCGCTTTTTGGCTTTAGCATTCGCGCCGCTTCCAAAATATTATCACTCTTTACATTTACCATTCACTTCGCTTCTCTTACATCATCACTCCTTATATTTACTATTTACAACTTAACTAAATTCGTTTTTACTTTTTACAAGTAACATTAATTATCTACATTATGGTTGTTTTTAAATTGATTTCATTATCATTTGAAGAATTAAATTATGACTGGAAAAACCGGTAAAACGTAAAAATAAGGTAGTTAGTTGTGACTAAATAGAAAGGAGAAAGGAGGAGTTACGATATCGTCGTTCTCGTCCTTATCCTTTTTCTAGTTGCCTTCGCTACCACAGTTTCTACTAACGTCAATGTTACTATTTCTTTCGACGTCGCTGTCAACGTCGCTGCCAGAAGAAAAGCCCTGCGTCTTGGACAATATGCCTTTGAATAGGGGGTGCGGGGAGCGTTTACTCTTCTCATGACGACGCCCAATAACGTTGTCGTACTCGCCTACTTAATATATACGTAAACCCGCCTTTGAAGCGGCCATACCAATTGCCATTTTTCTCGGCCACCGTTTAACATTTGTTACTAATTAACATCGACTTATATTGGGTATTGTAAAAGTCGTTGTTCTAAAAAGTGCTCCGAATAAAGTATTAAAATAATAGGTAATGATTGAGTGCAGTTAAGATTGTGAATTAAAGAAAAAGGTAATTTACAGTAAATACAATGAGATCATAATAAGGTTTTAGTGTCATGACCCAGACAGCGGTTGGGTCAGGAAATAGGCCAGTATGCAACTGCGCCACTGAGAAGCTTGAAGACTAACACAACAGGTAGGGAACATCTCTTATGTCAGCCACGATGACTAAGCAAAGTCAAATGATGGATCATGAAGGATAATAGCGATCCAAGATGATCTAGAGAATAGAGGATCATAGCGATCCAGTATGATCCAACCCAGGACAGTACTGAAGACGTTATGAAGGATAAAGGATATAAGGATACGGTTAGCACCACATAGATAGTATTTCCTTCATAGCTCTTCAGTTGTCAATCTAAGTATTTAATCTCAGTATATTCTGAATAGGTTCACGGCTTTTGATCATTACTTGCATGGTTGCGATATTGTTCACTCAGCACCTCTGCTACCTCCTTGATAACATAAACCCTCTGACACCTTCTATATATTCATGGGTATTTAGTGTGATCATTACAATTACCCGAACTTTTTCGAGGTCGACCCGAATACCTATTTTAATCGTTACAATAAAGTTTAAATATTTTACCTGTTTAATAACGAAATCTCTATTTTTAAAATCTAAATTTAATTTCGTCTAATTTTTTTAAAGCCACGTAAACTTTCGTTATATAATTTTATTTGATATAAAAATACAATGAAAGGTCGTTTCAATACGTTATAATAAAATTATTCAAAATATTCGCTATTATATAATTAATATATCGTTAAAACGTTGTCGGCGTTTTTGTTAGTTTAAAAGAGGTAATTAGTTATTGAAATAACTTGAATCTCGTACGAAACACCGTTAATTCCTTTTATCCAGATATTATTAGAATACGGTACAATACGGTTATAATATCTAATTTCGTAAATTATATCGACTTCGATAACGTACGTAATATTTTTTTAATTAAAGGTAAAAAACCGGAGTGAATTTATAATTTTATCTAATATTTCATAATTGATATAAAACCGTTATTCATCCCCCAATTAACGAATTAACAATACCGGCGTCGCTGCCGATAAGGAGTTGGTTTAAACCTAACCCTTATTTCCTAACTTTGTAACTTATCGTCGAAGTTTAAAAAGTTTATTTCGTAATATCGAATATGACGGCCTTCAAAGTCGTTTTAATAAAGATATATCTTTATTTACATTAATATAAATATAATGTTTAAGTTTCTCCTTATGTAAGAATAAAGCTATAACCTTATTTTTATCGAATAAGTCGCGAAATATAGCTAATTTCGGTAAAAAACATAACTAATCTTTTTTTCCCTTCATCGTAATCGTTGCCGTTACTTATAAAATCATCGTTATTTCGTGAAGGTTGGTGGTATAACTTATCCGGAATGGGTTTCTTATACGTTATTCCTTTTGTTACAAACGTTACGTTAATCCGAAAAAAACTGAACCTATTACGCCTTCTATATCCCCTGTCCTAAGATGTATCGATATTACGTCGACAATTAAGTTTTCTTAACTTTAAACCACTAAAAGATTACCACCTACGTTTAAAACTGCTTATTTGTATCGTATTTAAGGCATTGCGAAAATTACATCCTGCGTTAGTCCAGAAATAATATTTATCAATATCGGGTTCGACTATTTATTAATATTTATACGAAATTTGACTATTTAGGTAATACGTCTGTTTTTCTGTAACCTTAATATAATACCGAAATTTTGCGAATATAATAAGCGAATTTACTTTATCCTTAACCATTATATTAAAGTCATGTTTATTATATAATGAAAATTATAATTAAAATCGACTTAAGTATTCAAAAAGTAAGTGTTTTTAAAAAGTATAGGGAAAAAGAATAATTTTTCGTTCATATGTATTTTAATTAAATTAAACTTTTTTATTTAATTTGGTAATTATATTGTTAAAGTAATATAACCCTTAAACAATATAATATTTAAAAGTTAGGCTTTCTTCGTCGCCGTTAATAAAAAACCTTTTTTTACCTTTTTAACTTAGGCCGTATACACCTATGTAAAAGTTAATACCGGATGGAAATCGAAATTACATTAAAAAATAGTCCGGTAAGTTATAACGTACGTAACGCTTCAAAATAATTTTAATTTAACGTTTTTTTATTATCGTTTACGTCGCCTTACGTTTCTAGTTATAAGTATATATTGAATGGGTTTATTAAAAAATTAACCGTATTATCGAAATAACTAGCTGTAATTACCACAACCTTTTAACGATGGCGTTTAAAAAACGTAAACTTCCATTATAATCGTATTACCATTTGGCCGTTAAACTTAAAAAAGTTTCGTTAATTAACGATCAAAACGCCGTTTTAAATTTAAAAACTTTAAATTGTTGGCGAGTTTACTGTACTTTTTTAAGGTTACGATATAATTCATTCGGCTAATAACTACCGTAATAAATTTGTCGTTGATACGTAACAATACGCGGGAGCGTAAGTAATTACACTTTATGGCTAAGGGCTAATTTTGGCCGTTTATTTAAGTTAAAAATATTTCGAATTTAATAACGAATAATATCTATAAGTTTTTATTACTTATAATTATACTTTTAAATTCGACAAATATTTTGTCCGCGCGGTAAATGTTGTCGAAAGCTGTTTCGATATAATTAAGAAACTTTCCTATATTATACCTGCTTTCGTATCCTCCAACTTTGTAGTAAGCCGTAACCGCCTACTTCATCGCTGCCATATAACATCCTTATACGTAGAGAAACGCGTATCAACTTTTTCTGATCTATATTTTATCCGCTTTTAATATAAATTCCATCGTTTAGCACGTCGCCACCTATATGAAAGTAGATCCGTCAAATTTCGGTTTATCATATTATTTTCGTCCGTTTTAAACCGGTAAAACTCTAGCGCGAGTCGCGGCTAATTTGGTTTCGAATTGCTGGATTTTCGCAACAATTTAAACGAAGTCAAACGTAGGGTCGATAATTAAAGTCATTAACCCGGTTATTATAATTATTTAACAACCAACGCAATGTGACTTACGGTATTTTGTAAACGAAAAATGTCGGCCTAAGTCGGCCCTGGAGAGGCTGAAGGTATATTTATAAAGGTTGAAGACTAGGTATTCCCCGACGGCATATTTTTTCCAATAACGTTGAGGTATAACGTCGAATTATTAACGTTTATTATTGATTTATTTATTATAAGTCATATTACTTCCAAAAAATAAAATAAAACCTTAATAGTATATTATAATCCGATTTACGATAGTAAACTAAATAAATACCCAATGGAATTTACTATTAAAGTACAGAAGCAAACTAAAAAAAGGTTACCGTAACCTAACATACAAAGTCTTTAAATAAGGTCAATGCCTAATCCGTTATATACCCTTACACGTATCGTATACGAACCGTACCCTATCTGTATACGAACCGTACCCTATCCGTGTACGGACCGTATCCGGCCTGTATCTAGACTGTGCCTTATCCGCGCCCGGGCCGGGCCCAAGCCAGGCGTTGCCCATCCCGTTACGTACACAGTTACGTAACCTATAGGCTCAATGACCAACGGCCTGAGGCTATGACAGTGAAGGACTTGTGTACGGGAATTAGTGAAGTCGTGACTCGGAACCGTAAGGTAATTGGAGGTAATTGGAGTTAATTTGGCGGCGAAATTAACAGGGGTTTGGATAGTTAACGAGGGGGAAATTCAGTGGTGACCGGAAATAATTGGTCGACCACACGGACGTGCGTACACAAAACAAAAAGCCGTCAGTGTTGAAACAATGTTGATTGCTATTTCTAGCAGGTTAATTGCAGTACAGTCAGTTAACTTTACTAGCAGTAAAGTTGATTGTACTGACTGCAAGTCAGTTGATTGTGGAGTGTCCGATTCAGACAAGGGCACGGGCCAAGCAATTGGCCATACAAATTACTGAGCTGACCGGCTAGCGGTCTGCCAACCCTAGAACAATACATCCACCAATTGACCATTGCAATACTACTGTTACTTCGACCAATCGAATCGACAACGTTACAACGTTTAAAGGCCTATTATAGGCAAGGCCTACCAACAACCACTTTATTTATTCAAAGACATATTTAAATATCATGAGAATCACGTAATATCATTACAAATTTACATTTATACACGTTACACTACCAAGGGGCTTTTTTTACTTCATATCACTATGTAAAGCGTTATGTTTTCGTTGACCAACCCACTGCATTCCGTTGTTTTTTATTTTTTTTAGGAAGAATATTATTTGGCGTTTTTAACCTTGATATTGGTAAATTAGGCTCGCAACATGTTTCCATGTATTTTTGGCTATTGCAACGAGGATAGCACTCGAGGCTTTACAATTGATTTATTTACTCCTGCACACGTTGAGGCTCCTCAACCCCGGGTTGCGAGTCGCGTGAGCTGCCGACCTACAATTACACCACGTTCCTCACACATCCCGGCTGCTGCATAGGAAGTGTAGACTGCACCGTACCAACTTGCCTTGCTCCGTGAACGCTTGGAAGTATATACAATCACGTGTATTATAGAGTGAATACAGCACGAAAAGCCCCGGCGCCATATCGCGAATCTGTCCACCTCTGGGAGATGAATACGATGATGGGCTTTTTTCAGGACTAGTTAGAATCGGAGTCGGCATCGCAGTCGAAAACGACAACATGGGCCTTTCTCTTGACGACACGAGTGTCGAAATCGTACTGCTCCATGCCCTGTATGCCTTGTGCGGATTGCCCGTACCTGATCAAGGCCGGTCGGACGGCCAGATCCACATGGCCCGGCGTGCCTCCACCGGCTGGTCCGTCCAGGAGCTCGAGGGCGACCATCTCTTGCTCTCGAAACTCGAAGCTGTGCGGAAGCTTGGTCCCCGTGCCCGTGGGCATGCGGCACGCCCAGTCGGCGCTGCTGGTGGCCATGAGCCGGGCGAGCTCGACGGCCCGGTCGACGATGGCCTCGACGGGGCCTCGAACCCCGGTCCCGCCCGAGGCGGAGTACCGCGTCAGGAGTTGGACCAGGCCCTGCACGAACGTTGTGCGCGGCCTGCCGCCGGGGCTCCATGCTGTGCGGGGCCCGAAGGCGTCGGAGAGAAAGGCGGCTGTGTAGACTCGCCAGGTGTGGTACTTGTGCTCGCTTCCGCGGTGGTGTTCTACGGAAGAAGGGGGCCCGTTAGCAGAGCCCGGTGTTTTGCGAGCGGGGACAGAGGGGATGGAGGTACCGTGGATCTGCGCTCGGATGAGCTCCTCCTGCAGGTCGAGAAAGACAGAGAGGGGGCGGGACAGCAGCGACCCGATGAGCTTGGTCCAGATGACGGCCTCGAAGAACCTGCGCTTCATACCTGACGTAGTGGTCAGGTAGCCGTTGTAGTCGTCTCTGTGCCTGACCAAGCCGGCGAAGAAGTCCCTGTGGTCGTTCTTGGATGGTTTCGTGTAGGGTTTGCCGTTGACCTCACGCTTAGTGAGGTCGGTGATGGCGGAGTGGAGGGCGCTGAAGGCGGCCGTGACAGCACAGTCTCGGTCCCTGTCATCGGGGCTTTGCAAGGCGTCGATGGCGGCGGGTAAGGGTGACTGTTTGCAGGGCGACTGGCGGGAGGGCTGGCGGTCCTTCTTCTGAATGCTTCGTATGTGCTTGATCTGGTCCACAAGATGGGCCAGCTTGATGTTGAGCTTGGCCACCTCGGCATCGCACTGTTCCAGGATGTGGTCGACGCTGGCACTCGGCAGCGCCTTCGTGGCAGCGGCGGCACCTGCATCGACGCCGTCGACGACGGCGACGTCGGCGACGTCGGCGTGCGGCTCAACCCCCTCAACCCCCTCCATCTCGCTTGTGGTCTCGTGGATCTTGGGTCTCTTGGTCCGACTACAGCTGCTGCTGCTGCTGCTGCTTTCGGAAGTATGGTCGCGCGCGCGAGGTCTCTTGTTGGTCTCCATGTGTGCGACTTTTGACTTTTGCTGCTGGGGTGGGGTCATGTGATAAAGCTGGGCACCGGAGGTGTTGTTATATGGAAGTGTTTCTGTAAGGCTGGAATGAACGGCGGAAATAGAAGAGGCTGAGTGAAATGTGAAGCTTGAACTTCAGGCTGAGGGAGGAAATAGAGGGAGGAGG
>JASMMZ010000003.1:38134198-38194778 GCA_038502455.1 Anisogramma anomala | reverse complement strand
GGTTGATTGTTGAGGCAGCCACTCCTTGTCCTTATCCTCGTCTTCGCCTCTTTCTCGTCCCATCCCCACAACATCACCAACGTTGCTGTTGTCAGCTGCAGCTGTCACTCTGACACTGTGACTGGGACCATCTTCCTCCCACTCTTTCCCCCTTGAAGACAACAAGGGCGACTCGAGCCAGGAGACAAAGAACGCCCCAGATGCCGGCACGGCCTCAAATCCAGCCTCCCCTTCACTGAACCGTGCCAACGCCAATTACCGACTCCTGTACGTAGCATGCCACAGGTCAGCCCGTAAATGTTGCCAGCAACCAGCCTCACGTCCCTCAGGCTGTCCTTTTCCCCGCTGCCACAGACCACGCCGCCTCCGAGGATACAAACGATCCAGGACGACGCCCTCGAGCACCTCGATACCTACGGCACCAGGTGATTGGCCCGCTCCAGTGGAGGTATGGGACATCGCCGCTGCAACTCGAGAGCAGATACATCAGGTTCAGTCAAAACGGAACAAGACACGCTTGTTTCCTCGACTGTAAGCAGCATGCACACAGGTTATGCTGATGCCTACTAGGGAGTGTGGCCAGTTGTATTGAACGGTGTTGCATTAAGGTACGGCTTTACCCCGGGATTCGTTCGACCTTCTTCGGATATCTTCTCCGGAAAAACACCAAGGACCACGACATAACAGAAAAAATCACATGATAACGCATAGAAGCCTGAGGTCGTTTATCATGGTTCATGATAAATCATTAAATCTATCTGACTTGAATTAAATCCAATTTAATTTCAACTTGATGCAATGGTTGTAACGTTGATAATCATAAACATTGGTTTTTTAATAACTCAATACTTTTATTCCTGACTTGCAAACTTATTAAATCACAATTTTTCCTTAACAAACACTATGTTATCTGTCAACCTGTCCACAATTTACCTGATGAAATCATTCAACTATACAAATAAGCTAGAAATTTTCATCTACTCGAATGGATTCATATTAATAATAATCAAACCGTACAAAATTAATCGTTCAAACAAAATAAAAAACTTGAAACAAAAAACGTAATGAAATTTAGTATTCAACCCTAATTATACAATCCATTTAAAAATGAAAGAACAACTATACCATCTAGGGTAAAGAATACAAATATATCAAATACTAATGAGTTTATTTAAGAGAATACATTTTGGCATAAGTTAACACAACTTTTAGTATAAGTTAATACATTTAGTAGTTTCAAGTATAAAAATAGCGGGCGACTCATTAAACTTCCCCTATTAAATTGAGTGTATGGTGTAGTAGCTATATATTTGACATATATTTTGGGATGTTGTGGATTCAAATCCCATTGCACTTATCTTCTTTCATTTTTATACGACTCCCAAATTTTCCCCGAGTTCGGCAAAAAGGACTTAATGACACAGGTGATTTTGTTACTACAACAGCTGGATATATTGGTTATATGACTTTTATATAGTTGTATTCGTCAAAGCGGGAGGACGCACCTCTCTTTATACAGAATAATAAACGTAATGAGAAAAAATTGACAGATGTACTTTAAGCATCATAGGTTTTGTGTTTATCCATAAACCTTATGAAATGAAAAGGGGAAAACTTCCCCAGAAATTAAATTTATTTATAACGTATAGTTATATACGTTCAAACTCGCTCAGTTGTTGAATCATATTAGCGTTTATGAAATTTGGGTAATAATTAAAAGTGTATATATATGTGTGTGTTGCAGAGCATGGGTAAAAGTCGGGGATAATTAGCGGAGATCCAAATGAACAGAGGTAATATAACAGTATAGTACCGTTTTATGTCCGATCTCAAAGTTATTTAACGTATTAAATAAATCGGTTAAGAACATTTATTGGAAAACTTTAAAAAGCTGTTATAGAGAGAGGAATTTTAATTTGATATGAGTAGTTTCCAGGGAATGTTTACCCTATCTGTTACCTTAGTATAGATTATACCAAAAAACTTCATATAAATTGGGTACAGCTTTCCAACCTGAGGTATTCGATGATAGAACATATGCCTGTATAGTGATCTATACCTACATATCTTTGATAGCTTATATGTAACAAAAACAATTCATTTATTCATCCTCCTATCAAATTTTATATCTTCTCATTTACACAAATTAATATTTCTCATAAATACGTAGAACAAATACGTGATATTGACACGTAATATTAATATGTTATAGTAACAAACAATATTAACTCATAATCTTTATTTTATCAATATTATTTCTTCTAAAATACTTTTTAGTTTGAAGCGTTTAATATAGGCTAATGTTTGCCTAGTTGGCCAGAGATTAGCTCTAGCTATGCTTACAACCACAGTTACATAACTAGCCTTTAACTTATGCTTTAGTCCCACAAAGCAGCTTGGTAGCAAAAACTTCTCCTTTTTCTTCCTTCTTTATTGAGGATTATAAATTTCCATAAATTTTCATTATATAATCACCTATTAACCTATTTTTTGATATGCACTTTTTGATTCCTTGTCTTTTACAACAATATTTCAGCTGTTTGTTCATTTCTACATGAGAATAATTATCCCTCGTTATAGTGGAGGATCCCCCTATACCTGATACCTTCACTGCAAAAGTTAATACTATCACTATATAATAACTTGTCTACAAATCATTCAACGAATAAAAAGAACCATTTAACCAATAGTTTAAAGATAAATTCGCTAAATAAGACACCGTTCACCCAAAGGCGATTTTTGGGCTTGTATAATGTGTTAATGTATGTATCCAGTAAGCAAATGTAATTAGAGCTTACGATAACAACAACATTGATAATGACAACAACATGCAATATACCTGCGCCGCGTCCAACATCCCTTGAAATATATCTTCTCTGTTTCAAAAGAATCTTATCGAGGGTTCCTTCTTAATGAAGAGAAAACACTACAATAGAAACCTTGTTTACCCCAGTTAGTATGTATACTAACCTAATTTTTTTAATGTTCAAATAAAATTAACAACTTAAATTATATCACTTCTTAAACCCATAGAATCCTTCTGACTTTTTAGGATAATCAAGCATTTCAACTTTTATATCGTCAAATATGTTGAATGGTTTTATAGTTTCGATTACGTCCACCTAATCAAGTATATTGACCATATAATTTTAAAGAGAAATTCTTTCCACAGTCCGCATTTCGATATGAAGCAATGTAATATTATTAGGAGCTTTGTGGTTTGGAGTATGAAAATCATATAGTTTCCTGTATACAAAATTGAGATAAGTTTATATGTTCTTTCATCTAAAGATTTGAATGGAATGGGTTTTATACCAGCGAACCTACCCAATCGAACAGAGCATAAAAGAATTGGTGAAAGAAAAGATTAGGCTTACTCCGCGAGTTATTAACGGTCGAATTTTGAAGTAATATAGGAATAAAATCCTTCTCAAGACGGACAATCCGGTTACGGGAATACGGAAATTCCTTATTATTGTAACGGATTAACCTGCCCCTTTTCCTAAGAAACCTACAGTGACCACCGTCATTAAGAACTCGCTTTCTCCCTTTTTCGTACATCCGGTTTGAACTACACTATAAAATATTTTAGTTTGATTTACACCTGAATTACACTGCCCATCAATTACCATAACTTTTACTTTTACTTGAGATTATATATCAACTTCGATCGCCTGAGAAAAGTCATTATGATATCATTTTCCAAGAGATAGCTGTACATTTTAACGATAGTTTGGTTACAAAACCCGTAATTACAATGATTAACCTAACTCATGGTTTTATAAGAGGCATAATACTCTTACATTCGTTAATATATTAAGTATACTGATAACATCAATTGCTAAAGTAACTCAGAATTTCCGAACGTTTAAAGATACATGATTAATAATATTTTGTATGAATATAAATAACATAGTGAAGGTTAATCAGGTGCTATTTATGAGTTACGAGTTTAAACTATTAAGTGAAATCAACATACATGAAAACCAAATTCAGTGGGAAAATAACGACATCAGTGTTAAATAATGATACCTAGAATACAACTCGTTTTCCCACATTTCCAATTGGAGCGGTGACGTATCTGTATACGAGGGGCGCTGGGTTTTATTTGTAATTAAATGTCTACGGGTATTAATATATCTTAGACAGGATACTTATTTGAATACTCATTTCATTAGAATTAGTACCGATTGTTATTTTTCATAGTTACGTGTCAATATGATTATGATTCTAGACATTTATTGTGATTCAACGTTGAATGTACTATTATTGTAGGTTTACCATTTTTGGGACTCATTTTATAATCAACGGTAAATTTAATATGATTCATTAAATGGCAGTGCCCATATTTAGCAAAGCTTGATGCAGATAAATCTTCTACAAATGGTTTTTTTCCCCAAGGGTATTTTTTTTAGAGAGGTAGCGGTTTTCAATGAGCGTTTAGAATATATTGTAGGTCTGATTTTTATAATATAAATATGGCATTTACTATAGTTGAATTTAGTTGGAATCATGAATAAGATATAATAATTTTGTTTACTACAATCGAAAATCGAAAAGTTTATTATTACTTTCCAAATATCAATTTACGTTACGGATGCCAACTTCAGGGCATTTAACAATGTTATCTCTGTAAAAAGAGCCTTTATACATGCGATGTACGATGTAACAAAGTAGGTATCCGATAACGGATAGGAAAACGCATTTTTCAAATTGTAAGTGAACGCCTGAAAGTTTGTTACAACCCCTAGAATAATGAAAATTAATTCTATCATGAGGTAAATACTATGGTAAGAAATTATTACAGCATATACACTAAAATTAGATTAGACTTCACCTTATACAATTAATTTAGTAAAACGTAAAAGCTCTTTATTGCAGTTTAAACGCGTTAGCAACTAGTTAAAACGTAGGAAGATTCACTAAATTACCTTCTGCTAAAGGGTTGCGACGTTATAAGCTGGTACCGTATCTTACTTCCTTTAAACCTAGCTGTTGGAATATTAACAGTAACATATATATACAAACCAAGTAAACCTCCTTCAACATTGAAAAATCAATTGCAGTTTACTCGTTTTCAAATAAGGCTAATAAATTGGAATTTGAAAAAGCAAAAGTTCTGGTTATCTAAATCCAAACTAGTTATACTACTAGCTATCAAACAAATAAAGCTAAGTAAAGGGCAACTGTACTTAACTTATACCATTTACTAATAAACTGTCTATTCACACAAGTGTTAATTATCATACCTATCTGAAAGAATAAATTTTTGGGCCACGAACTAGTAGTGTCTTTCCTACATGATTTTTAACACTATCGACTTTTACTTTGTACTTGGGACTTTTTACAACGTATTATTAAAAGAACAGGAGAATTTAACTACTTTGAAGGTAAAGTCCTACCAATACCCCCGTTATACAAAATCAACGGTTAATTGGTTTTCAAAACATTTAATCAATTCTTCATTTTTCTCAAAACGTATTTTTGGGCGTTATTCCGCGGATAATGATATAAACACCAACTTATTCCACTCACAGAAAAAACTCGAGTATAATATTTTTTAAGGCGCCTATACTATTAAGAAGAAACTGAAATATAATATTTTTGGTATTGGAAGTATTTTCGCCACTTTAAACAATATAAAAGTATATGTCGATAGGTCTTACCTATAATGAGCCTGTAGACGTTACAACGTTGTCAATTCTTTTGGTTGAAGTAATAGTAGTATTGCAATGTTAAAGTGGTGAATGTATTATTCTAGGTTTAGCAGATCTCTAGCCGATCTGCAAAGTAATTTGTATAGCTAATTGCTTGGTCTATGTTTCAGTGTAGAGTGGATGCATACTTTATTTAACTTGCAGTCTATTTAGTAGATCCATAAACAATACACTCAACTTGCAATCACCATAGTTAACTTTACTTGTAAGTAAGGTTAACCTACTATATTGAAATTACTACTATTTCAATACTGGCGGCTTTCTGTTTCATGCTCGCACACTAATGTAGTTGACCTAAAACTCACAGTACCGATAAAAATATATCCTTGTCAACTAGATAGACCCCTATCAATTCCAGTTAACTTTCGCACCTAAATGAACCCTAGTTTCCTTTAATTTCCCTATGGCCCCGAATCTTATCTTCACCTATTCCCGTATACAAGTCTTCTGCCACAAACTTACGCGTATTGGCTTACTGCCGCTATTAACCTTTTTAATTCACGTGTGTTAAGTCGTCTACCACTTTAATTAACCCACGTAGGTTAACTAAACTGCTATTACCCCTATAATTACCCATTCACTACTGCTATTACTACCCCTACTAATATTCACTATCTCAAGCAACATAAGTTCAGCCATTTTTCAATTTCACCTAACCAACATAAGTTACTTAACATACTGTTATCCTTTACTTAACCCTCTTATTTCAAAAAGTCGCCATCTCCCTAATAGTTTTCCAGCTTTCTAATACATCTGTTATTGATAGCACGTAATTTAGCTTTACCAGGTAGTATGTTCATATAGCTTTCAATACATATAGTAAGCCTATTATTATCCACAAACCTTTTCAATGCTTTATTTGATAATACCTTCAATATAAAGTTAATGGAATTGTCTTTTTCATCGATTTAAAGGAACTCCTATATTTCCTTCACTTTGTAAACTTTACTATGTATTATGAAGTCAATTATTAAGCGCTTTTTACTTATGGTTACAAGTTTTAAAATGTATTCGAATAGGCGTTTTCGAATAGGTATAAATCACCACAGGGATAAAGAAGTTTTTAGTTACATAATAGTAACGTTAAGCGTTACTTATAAAGCTATGTTTACATTAAAGATAGCCATTATATCGTAAACTTTTAAGGCTAGTATACTTCGTATAATCTTTTTATATTTACCCTAGATTTAGTAAATTCAATTGTTCATAATACTTAATTAGTTTCACCGCCTATTCTAGTTAACACGGGATTTTTAAAAGATGATTTATAAAGATAAGGTGGTGTTATTGATAAAGAAGCTATCCGGAAAAAAAAATCAATTTAGCTTTCGATAGGTTCATCGAAACTATATTAATCCCTTTATCTACATTTTGTATTTACCATTTAAACCTTTCATTTATATGGTTAAAGTCTTTACTTATAAGGTTTTACGTTTATACCATAATCTATAGATTGTACAAGGCTTGCGGTTAATATAAGATGGTGAAACAATTATCACGGGCGCATAATTCCATCTACCATTAAGCCTTAGCTACGTCAGTCTTATCAATTATTGTTAAATAAACGTCCTAGCCCTTTTAACGATAACTAAGTCCAGTATTAACACCAATTATACGGATTGACGATCCATTAAACTTAAGTTAATTTCCTTTCGCTACGATCTTAACCGAGTTGTAATTTCAGAACTTGGAGTCCTGAATTACCTGTTTTTCCAATGCCATAAAGCTAGTAATTCCGAAGAAAATAGTATCGTTAATTTATATACCCAATAGGCTGAAGTCTTTCTTTTACTTAATTTCAAAATACGGGTCGTATCTTAAAAACTTTATTCCTAACTCTAACATAAAGCACGATTAATAGATTATGGACTAATGAACAGCTATTTGAACCAGTTCATAAAATAGCTCAATATATTGTATTACTATCCCCGAAGAGTATGTAGCACGTAATTCCTATCGTAGGTTTAATAATATAATCGAATATTAATCGGTCGTCAATATCTCATATATTTTCGTTATATCGCGACTATTAAGGGTGAATTTCCCATTAGTTTTGACTAGCGCAATTGTTACCAAAACAAGTATAAAACGTTAGCTAATATTTTAAATCGTTAACAACTACGTAAAAATTTATATTTTTCCTTTATTACTGTATTTTTTTTCAAAGATTGAACGTGAATTTTTGTTCGGCTACCCTATAATCTTATTTTGAGCCTCGTGTATAATTTTCGACTTAAAAATTATAACATTCAGGTTGTAAAGGTTAAGTCTAGTCTTGAATACGAATTTTACTACTCCTCGAGTCACAAGGCTATTAATCTCAAACTTATTACTTTCTTTAAAACATTGGTCGAATGTTTTGATAACGTTTTGTATCCAGAGATTTAACGTTAAGTTTTTGTTGTCCTTTTCTTTCCTACTTACTCAAGTAATATTGTAAAGGAAACTCGATATATATTCCTTATCTCCAGCGTTTCTTCTCTTCAGTATTTCTTTACCCCAGCTAGGTTCAAAAAGCTTGTCCATAATCGGTAGAGTAGGTTCGCATTGACTTAGTCGTTTGGATTCAAAATCTTTATCTCTATCGTTAATCGCCTTAATATAAGTTTTAATCTATATAATATGAAACTTTTTACGGCTCTTATTAGTTGTGACAACTATTTTAAAGTAAGAGATATTTAAAGTATTATATAGGTTATCACATTTGCCTAGCTTCCGCTATATAAAGACTTTACTCCGCAACATCAATTCAAATAGATAAATTATAATAAGGCTATTCCTAGTTTTAAGAGTATTATTCATTTAACGTAGGACCGATTCTTTCTATAGTTTTCATAGTATTTTTCAGTAAACCACAGCTGTTTTTAGCTACTTACCAATAGCGGAGATTTACTTGTTAGGTGTAGATACGCCTTAAAAACTTGAAAAATCGATACTAAGCCGTGAAGGCCCACAGTATCATTTTTGCTCTTTACCATCATTTAAAACCGTGACTTTCAATCCGTAAAACTTTCAATATCCAACATAAGGATATCTTATGATTGGTGAAGTAACGCGTGTTCCTTCTCGACTTTTCTAGTACTCTAATAAGCCTTCACAAGCTTTTATTTACATTAGATCCCCATTATCTTAGAATCTTCCTAAAACTTCGCAGCTGTAAAGTTGATACCGGTATTTAAAACAGGGACATTGGATGAGCCAAAATACATGTTAATATATTAAATCCTTCACCTTTCCGACATACTCTCTTCCAACAAGGATTTTAAAAACTTAGCTTTGTAAAAAGAGGTTGCAGAGTTAATAACGTAAGAAAAAGGTGTATAATATAAATAAAACACGTTGACAAAAATCTAGTGATTAAAGTCTTTATAGTTTATTGCTATAATTCCATTTTTTCGAGGGGTTTAGGTATAAGTTTGTTAATAATGATAAAGCTTTAAATAAGTTTTGAAACAAAGTATTTTATATTTTCTACTCTGTGTATTTTAGGGCTTTATAAAGCTTATCAACGACTAGTTAGTTTAAGAGTAGGTATAATCAATTATATATTTAACTTTGTTAGGTTTAATATGTTTGCCTTCAAATCTTAAAAATAAAATGATAGGTTCCTTTACTTAACGGCGAAAGGAAATCTTTAGCTATTTTTTTCTAGTTTATCGGCGTTAACGTTAATTTTAATGACAAGGGTCTTTATATCCTCTAAAAATAAAAGGAAAGAGGTAAGAGACTTAAAGGTATAGAACTTAAGTAATTGAACAACAGTTCAAATTAACATTATCTACAGTAATAATAGTTGTTCGCTCAAGCCGAATTGAACTTGGGATTTACTGATATTTTTACTATTAATTTAGGTAATAATAGTGTTTCTCACCCGTTATACCACGTATTACAAATGGTCTTTTATTAAATACCTTGTTACCCCTATATTTAGTTTAATATCCTAAAACATGTAATCTGTATAGCTATTGTAAAGGTTAAAGATATGTAAGGTGTTAAAGGTTTCATTAGGGTAAAGGTAAGGGTTTTCGCCACTTCAATTGTACAGAAAGAAGTAGTCGGCTAATTATTGGGCCGCGTTAGGAATAATATTTTTATACTACTTAATTTGCTTGCGGGTATCGTCATCGTTAACGGTTTCTTTACCGTCAAAGTTTATAATATAATCCAATTCGATTTTCCTAGCAATAATAAGGTATTAAATATAGAATAACACTTGTTTATTATTACGATTAGCTGAAGGGTAACGTGTTAACTAACAGTTAAACTTACTATAAATCCAATATCTTTTTCTCTTATTACGAAAATAATTTTTACGGTTAACAAACCTACTTCAGTTTTGCCCTTATTTACGCTAGTGGTATTATGGCTTTTAATCCGACGGCATTAGATTAGATTTTGAAACTTAGGGCCGCCCTTACTTACGATTAACATAGTATATTATAATACGATCCTGTTTATTTATATCGCGGAAGTTATTAACTTAAGGGTATATATTACGCGAATTTAGCGTACGTATTATTACTATCGTAAGTGAGTATCTTAATTGGTTAAAACGTCTCTTCTATATGGCATTTTTGTGAAATAAAACCAATTTAAACGCTTCAACTCCTGTAATAGCTACCCTTACCTATTCTCGAAACGTAATTTCTCTAACGTGTGCCTTACCTGTCGCTTATTAACGCAATATTAATTTGTTGAACTTTTTTTTTTCCATAGATATCAGTGTTTTTTCCCTTTTTTTTTCTTCGCCATTATCATCGTACGCCTTGTAGTGGCCCAATCCATATAATATTTTGTATGGTGGATATAGTATTAGAATTTTTCTTTTGCTATCGTAAATGTTCCGGAAAGTTATTTCTAGTATTAGAAAGGTCAGGTAATAATCTCTAGTATACCTTGTACGGATCCTGGAGAATAGTAAGTAAAAATCGGAAGTACCTTGGTCTATTTACAAATGTTAAAAATATGTATTATCTTTGTATTGAAAAGGTTGCAGAGATTTCCATCATACTTCATTTATTATTCCATATTTTGGCAAAGTTAGTAAATATTTTATAATTAATATTAACCATCTTAATATACCTAGTAAAATCGTTGCAATAATCGTCTCATTTTTGGTTAGTATTTCCTCATAATTTAAGTCTTAAAACCTCCAAGTTGCGGTATTAAGGGTAATTACCAATTTCCTAACCCAAATGGTAAAATCCTATAGTAGGATCTGTGGTAAGCTCTCATTTGTAAGTGTATCTGTTGTGAGAAGTTTCGCCTTAAAATAATTGGCGGTTTTGTTTAATATATTAAGGGGTAAGGGTAACTTAGCCATAAAAGAGACTCCAAAGTATTTGACTATCTTTCTTAATTAATCATTGGATAACGCTAGCTTTAATAATTCTTACCGCGTTAGAGGCCACTAATTTACATGTTTTCCTACCTCTAAGGTCGTACTCTGCGCTATCACATAAAGGTGCCAGACTGCCGAGCAAATTAAGAGGTTCCTTATCATCGGCGCGTAAAGAGGCTTAACTTAAATGGATGAAGGGGTTCTTTAAAACGCGTATAAGAGTGTTAAAGAACTTTAATACCGTTGCCTTTCTCTTGAGGCTTCTAATAATTAGGGTTTTAAGGGGGTTCATTTCGTTAAACTAATTTTAAAAAAGGTTTAAACGAATCCTAATATGGTTTTTTTGGAATATAAATACTATGACGAGTAACTTCCTACTTTGAATTAACCTTAACCGTACATTAAATTGTCTTCTAAATATGAACTATCCAGTAATTCAAAAACTTAAGAAAGTTTTGAAAAGCGTGGGCGTTACGACCTTAGTTTTCGCTGAGGTTCGTATCGAGAATATACTATCTAATGTAAATAGTCAAATGAGCCTTAGTTCAGGTTTCATCAATATTCTTTATTTGAAGCTCTTTGTTGTAATAATTGAATAAAATGATTTAGAGAGCTTTATTGACTTACTTTCAATCTATATCTGTAGGAGATTTAAATTAAACGTTAATAATAGCCATCTTAATGTTGTACCTAGTATAACACTTGGTAGTTTAGTGTTGAAATGGCGTGGGGCCTTAGTAATTTAGCGTAAAGTCGCGCAAGGTGGCTTTCTTAGCGCGATTTGGTATTTTCGCTTAAAGCAATGATCTTACCGATTAAATTGACGTAAGGGAAAAGAAAAGAGTAAATTAAGGGGAAGGTTTGGCATTAAAGTCAAAGATTATGTAAAGGGCCAAGTCGAAGGTTGTTTATTATGGTTATTTGGCGTGGGACTTGGTTATTTTTACAGAAATCGCACCATCGATAACACTAATTTAGCCGTTTACCAAACTTATCAATTTGGGACTTTGAGCGCTTTTTCTGAACTCTCTTTAATAAAAATATGGTAAAAGTTTCTTGGTTATTAGATAACAATACCATCGTTACCTTTAAGCTTCCATAAAAACCGATGCAACCTAGAAGTTTTCTCTACTTACTGCCGTAAAAAACCGATGCAGTTCGTAAAAGCTTTTCGCAAGAATCTTTCCTTTACCTTGGTCTTTCACAAAGAGTAACCGGAAAGTAGCTTTTTCTTCTATTTAGATTATCTATTCTTAACTCTAGTGTTGGTAGGGTTTTAACTATGATAGGCCTCTAGACGTTGCAATGTTGTCGATTCGTTTAGTCGATATAACAGTAGTATTTCAATGGTCAAGTGGTAGATGTATTTTTCTAGGTTTGGCAGACCGCTAGCCAGCCTGCACAGTAATTTTTATGAACAATTGCCTGGCTCGTACCCTAGTGTGAAGTGAGCGCATACTGTATTTGACTTTCAGTCAATACAGTAGGCCCACAAACAATACACTAAACTTGTAGTCAGTATAGTAAACAATTCTTGGAAGTAAGGTTAACCTGATGCACTGAAATTACTAATATTTCAAAAGTACACTTGTAAAAGACTTTTGAAGAGTTTATCGTGAAACCACTCCGGGCTCTTTAATATTAATAACTCATACTTATTATATCTTCGTAATTTTAATAGTAATTAAGGGTTTCTATAATTCATGAATTAGGTGACCAGGATTTCATAACATGCGTTTATAATGGGTATTTAATTTTATTTAGTTATGTTTCAAAAGCTTGGAACCTATTAACGTATGCCGGATTTCATGGTCGTTCATTATCTCAGAGAAAGTTATCAACTCATGCGGTGGAAGGGTCCCTTGGCGTTATATTATGAATTTTCGTTCTGTTAGTAGAATTTTATTGTTGATATGTAGTCGATTCGAATTGTGGTCGAAGGAACTGGTAAATTACATTGAAAATTATAATGTAGTTACTTCTAAGTTTTGCGAATCGTTAGTCGGGTGGCATACTAATTTGTAGGGGTATTTTTTAGCCCATACCCTTATTTGAATTAGGTACTCACTATATGAGACTTGCAGTTAATATAGTCAATTAATAAATGATTCAGTTCACTTGCAATCAGTACAATGAACTTACAGTTGGTATAGTTGACTTGATCATACTTCAATTGACTATTGTTCTAGTACTAGCAACGTTTTGTTTTCGTATATTTGTATGAGTATAGCTAATTATTAATTTGTAGTGGTCGCAAAACTTCCTCATATCCCTGTTGGGGAAAAAATTGACAATTAAACTTTGTTTTAGATTGAAATTATTTCAAATCATGATTACTTTTCCTGTACTTACAGGAATTAAATTTTTAATTCCTTTACATAAGTTTTTTGCTATAGATTTTCGCGCCATCGATTACGTACCTTCTGTTTCTATGTTTGAGTATGTTTCTAATGCATATTACTACTATGGTAACTTCAAGTTAGTTAGAGTATTCCAGTTCCTTCGCTTTACGTACCGACTAGGTTACGTTACCTTTAATCGGTAGAACTGACATATTGTTAGTTATAAACCTTTTTCGGGAATTATTGGGTAGAGCTTTAGATATGGCGCTAGTAGAGTTATCTTTGCCGTTAATTCACCTAAATCCATTTATCTTTTGGGCTTTATACTCCTTTCTTAAATATATTCAATTTGTTATTGAAGGTTTTGTATTGGTTTTATCGAGTTTAGAAATGTACTTTTAAAAGCTTCGGGAGTTAGTATAAATGAGTACAGGTATCGGCGCTAATCCTTAATTTTCAATGTGTTGGAATAGCAGTCAAATGCAGTAAAGACAAGTCAACCTTACTGTAATTAAATTTAATTGTATGTACTACAAGTTGACTGTAGTTTCTGAGATTTGAATATACCACACTACAAGTGCAGTGTAGGAGGTACCCACTTCAAAGTGGAGCATAGGTCAAAGCGTTTGGCCATAAAGATTACTGTGCAGACCGGCTAGTGGTCTGCTAAGCTTAGAACTTAGAATATTCATTTTTCAACCAACACCAATGCAGCATCAGTTACATCGACCACAGTAATTCGAAACAACTACGTTGCAACAAAAAACCTACATCCATCGGCAGGCCTACCAACAAAATGATAATTTCCAACGCATTAACTGTGATTATCTCTACATTAAAGATTGTTATAATCTTGTCAATTTCCGATACCAATATATTTTGTATTCCGAATTTACATTTGACTAATATGTAGTATATGAGGTTCCTAGTGATTATAAAGTTATTATTAGAATCATCCGAATTGACTAGTATTACAATAAGTTTGATTTAAAATTTAAGGTTCCTGTTGTTTAAAAAAGAGCCGTCCGTAAAAATTCTTAATTATACCGTCGTTAAATCTACTGGTATAATATCAATACTTTTAACTAAGTTCATTATTTGCAACTAAATATGTTTTTTCAGCCTGTTAAAATTTTGATCGTGAGAATTTTGAACTTTGATCGTAATTAATAAGTCATAAAATGATTTAGATTAGTACAGCGTTGCGATATATTCCGTTTTTTTAAAAGAAAATTATTGTTATGAAATTTCCTTGTTAGGTTTGTAGATTTTCGCTATATTCGTAATTTACGTTTTTTGTCTTGAGTTAAAGTTCATATCGTTGACATCGTTCATATGATGTATAAAAATTAACTATGAATTGAAATCTGGTTATATACCTTTAGCAAACGTTGCAATGAACTTGTACTCGTAAAGGCCTAAATTCTTGACATTACGATATTTAACTGCTACCAACCTAACTTTTCCGACAATAAGTTTATAGTTAATCTATATACCAATGATTCCGCAATCTTCACCTTACTTTATTCATAGTCATAGGTAAAATATTCACGTTTTTTTATTGAACCTATTTCTAAAATGTGTTTGGTTAAGTATGAACCAATATATATCTGTTTCGGTCAATTAGTTAAGATTTTTAGCGCATCGTATCACCGTTTCAATAGGAAAGTTGTTCTTTAGCTCTTTTTATAACTTTAGTAATACAATTCGTAGGAAATCTATGGCAAATTACGTGTATGATTGCGTAGTATTACTTATATTTAACGAGAATTCAACGCTTACGCTAGGAGATAAACTAGTTATTGGTAGGGCTTTAGACATTGAAACGTTGTCGATTCAATTGGTTGAAGTAACAGTAGTATTATATGGTCAAGTGATGGATTGTATTGTTTTAGGTTCGGTAGACTGCTAGCTGGACTGCACAGTAATTTGTATGGCCAATTGTTTGGCTCGTACTCTAGTGTAAAGTGTGGCATACTGTACTAGATTTACACCTAATACAGTAAACCCATACAAAACAATACATTTAACTTTTAGTTAGTATAGTTAATTTTACTCTAATTAAAGTTGAACTACTACATTAGAAATACTACCATTTCAACACTAATGGCTTTTTAATTTGTACGTGTACGCTAGTGTTATTCACTAATATTTTCCGGTGAGCATTAAATTACAACCTAGTAAACTAGATGGACCCCTGTTAATTTCAATTAACCTCCCTATTAAAATGCACCTATTTACATTTAAATTAACCTCCAATTTCCGTTACTTGCTCCATGACTCCAAATTGCGCCTTTATCGACATTCACAAAAGGTTCCTTCGCTATAAACCCATGCAATCCTTTACTTTAGCCGTGTCAATTAAACATGTCAGTATCGTTAATCCCCTAGCAGTTTTCAAATTCGCCAACACATCCCTAGCTACCGACACATGACTTAGGCTTGCTGGGCGGCCTATCGACGTAGCCTTCGATACGTATAATCAGCCTATTGCTATCTACAAACCTTTTAAAGGCTGTATTCGGCGATGTCTTTGTCATGACATTAGTAGGTTTTTCATTGCCGTCAATCCATGGGAACTCATTAATCTATCTCTCTTAATAGGTTTTGCGAAGTGCTATTATGTCGATTATCAAGCGTTTTTCGTTAATAGTTCCGAGTTTTGGGAGATATTCGAACAGGCTTCTTTAGTTGATACAAATCACCACCAGGATTTAAGGAATTTCAAGTTACATAATAATAACGTTACTGGTTTCCTATAATACCATACCTATAGTAAAGCCTAGTATTATACTATAATTATCTACAGCTAATATTTTCGTGTAATCCTTTTACATTTGACAAAAACCTAGTGGATTAGGCTACCGATAATACTGAACTGGTTTTCTCTCCTATCTTTATTAACTAGGGCTATTAGAAGGACAATTTGAAAGACAGATCGGTTTTATTTGAAAAAAACTTATTCATAAACATCATTGGGTTAGCCTTCGACAGATCGATTAAAACTATGTTAATCCCGCGGTCCAGATTTCGCATATGCTACTCGAGCCTTTCATTTAACCAGTCAAATTCGTTATTTATGAGATCTTATGTTTACTCCGCGATGAAAAGATTGTACAAATCCACCGGTTAGTACAAGGTGGTAGTATAACTGCTATAGGAATGATATTTTAGGTACCTTGAGGTGTTAGCTTCTTTGATCTTATCTATTATAGTTTAATCTGTTTCCTAGCCCTTTTGGTGAAAATTAAGGCCAGTATCAACACTAAACATACGGATGAACGATCTCTTAAAGTTTAGTTGATAACTATTCGTCAACTTCGTTACCAGCGTACAATTCCAAAATCTGAATTCTTCAATCGCCTGCTACTAGAATGCTACCAAACTATTCGTTTCGACGTAAAGGGTATCGTTAGTCTGTATAACTACCAGGCTAAGGTTTTTTTCTTACGTTAACAGTAAGCACGGGTTGTGTATTAAGAACTCTATATTTAACCGTTATTTGAAGTGCGATTAGTAGGTTAAAAACCAGTGTATACCTGTTTTAACTAACTTTTATAAAGGCTTGATACATCGTATTACCGTTCCTAAAGTGTAGATAGGTTGTAAATTTTATAATAACTCCAACATTACGATTCGCTTTAAATACATTGCTAATTATATACAAGTACACGTTATATTTAGGTTATTAAGCGTAAACTTACCTTTAACTTTAGCTAGCAAACTCACTATTCAAAGGACCTATAAACGCTGGCTAATCTTTTAAATTGTTAACGATTATATAAGGATTCAGGTTTTTCCTTTATTACCGCATCCGTTAGCAATGAGGGGTAACTTTTCGTACGGCTGCCCCGTAGTTTTTCCTTTAACTTCGTAAATAATCTTTGACTGCAAAATCGTAACATCTGGGTTTTAAAGGTCAAAGTTAGCTTTAGACATGAATTATATAGCTACTCAAGTTAATAAGCCTTTAATTTCGTCTCTGTAGCTTTCCTTAAAAGGTTTGCCGGAGGTTTTGATAATCCCTTGTACTCGTAGTTTTAATACTAATTTTTAGTTATTCTTTTATCTCTTCTTACCTAAGCAGTATTATAAATACTGCCCGATATATATTTTTCCTCTTGAACGTTCCTTTTTCTTCAGAGGTTTTCTGTATCAGAAGCGCTTTATAGGCTTATATATAATGGGTAAAGTAGATTCGTATAAACCAGGTTACCTACCTTAAGGGTATTTATCGTTAGCAAAGTTAACGTAAGGTTTGACCTAAATAGTTCGAAAATATATAAGACCCTTAGCATTTTTAACAACTACTTTAAAATTGGTGATACTTAAGGTTTTATATAGGCCCTCCTATTTGCCTGACTCCCATCATATAAGAACTCTACTTTGTAACGGTAAAGCAAGTACGTCGATTATTATAGAGCCATTCCCAGTGTTAAATGCATTGTTAGCGTGGCGGCGTATCAATTCCCTTTTCAGTTTCTTTAAGGTTTTATCTTAAGCTGCAACACGTTTTTAGGTACTTATTAATAGCGTAGATTCACTCGTTAGACGTAGGTAGGTTCAAAATACCAACAGCGTTAACAATAGGCCGCAAAAGCCTACAGTATCGTTTAAGCCCTTTACTACTATCTAAAGGCATACCTCCAGATTCTTAAAGCTTTAAATTTCTCATGTAAGGATATTATACGCTCGGCAAAAAAAATCGTATACCCTTTTACCCTTTCGAATGCTCTAGTAGACCTTCATATGCGCTTATTTATATTAAATACTCATTAACTTAATGTTTTTTTAAAGCTCCACTGCCATGAAGTTGGTGCCGGTATCGTAAACGATGACGTTAAGTAGTTCCAGATACTTATTAATTTATAATGTTTTTAGTATTTCTTACCTATCCTTTTCCTAAATGAATTTTAGAAGCTTAACTCTGTAAAAATAGTTTGCAGAGTTAATAGTGTAAAGAACCAGCTCGTGGTTTAAGTAAAATATATCAATAAAGATTTCATAATTCAAGTTCTTATCGTTTTTCAGTGTAAATTTCAATCTTAGGAGGGCTTATATATGCGTTTAGCAGTAGTAACCGAGCTTTTCAATTACTTTCAAAGTAGATTATTTCATATTTTTATACCCTACGAACTTTAAGCCTTTATATAAGTTGTCAACAGTTAGGTAGTTGAAACGCTGGTTTGATTAACGTATTCTCGGCTTCGTCAGGTTCAATACTACTGCTTTTAGACCTTAAAGATGAAATTATAGGTGTCTATATTGAAAGGCTAGGGGAAACCTTTAGCCGTTTTTAACGAGCTTGTTTTTATTAATATCAACTTTAACACTAAGGGTCTTTATATTTTCTAAATAAAGGAGAAAAGAGGTCAAGGTATTACAGCCATATAACGTAATTGACACCACAACAGTTTAAACTATCATTATTTCTAGGAACGATGGTTATTCGCCTAATTTGAAGCTAATTTTTACCTTACCGACATTGTAACAATTAATCTTAGTAGCTGTAATAATTTCCCTTCGTAACGTCATATATTACGAATAACTTTCTATCAAGTATCTCATTACGCATATATCTAGTATAATAGCTTAAAAAGTATGGTTCATGTAATAATCGCAAAGGCTGAAGATATATAAGTGGTCAAAGGCTTGGTTGAGGTAAAGGTAAGGATCTTTACCACCCAAACGGTATATAAAAGCGAGGTCAGCTAGTTATTAAGCCGCGCCGGGAGTAATATCTTTATACCATTTGATTTACTTAGGGGCATTATAGTCGTTAAATGGTTCGTTGCCATCAAAATCTATAATTTGGTCGAAATAATCCTGTTTAAAAGTAGTAAAATACAGGATATAATACATTACCTTTTTGTTATTTCGCTTAACAAGCGAGTGCCGAGTTGACCAATTGCTAGACTTATTATATACTTAATATCTCTTGCCACTATTACGATGATAGTGTTTACGATTAATAGTTCCGCTTGAATCTTAGCTCTTTTAGCGTTAACGTGGGTGTTACCTTTAATTTATAGTTGATGGACCTAACCTTAGGCGTTATAAACGCCTGTAGCCGTACTTTCAATCGATGTAATTAACTACTGTAAATTCTTTTTTATTCACGTTAAGGAAGTTACTAGATTAAGGGTATACACCAAGCTAATTTGGTATACGCATTTTTATAATAGCAAAAGAGGAATGTAACTAGTTTAAAAAGGTTTCGAAAATAGTATTTAGGCGTTATAAGGCGTATTCGAACTTGATAAAGCCCAAAATTGCTATCTGTACCTATTTACTACGTATAAATATACTCAAGTATACCTTTTCCATTACTTTTTAGTGTAACATTCACTTGTTAATTATTAGGTTAAACACATTTATTGGTGTTTCCTCTTCATTCTTTTTATATATTATCGTCGCTTATCTCGTAATAGCCCAATTTGTATGGTATTACGTAAGGTAAACGTCGTATTCGAAGTAGAACTTTATGCTATCATAAATCTCTCGAAACGTAGTTACTCGGATTAGGAAGGTTAGATAATAGTCCCTAACATGCCTTATAAGGATTTCGGGAAATAGTAAGTGAAAACCAAAAGAAAAAACATCTATCTGCTTATAGATATTTAAAAAAAAATGCATTATCTTCGTATCGAAAAGGTTGTAAGGCTTTCCATTATACTTTTTTACGTCGTTTCGAATTTTGATAAAATATGTAAAAAGCTTATAGTTAATGTGAACTATCTTAATAGATCTTTATAGTAGGTAGCGATAGTTATTTTAATCCTTATTGGTAATATTTTCTGCGATTTGAGCTTTGGAGCCTCCAAATCACGGTGTTAAGGGTAATTACCAGTCGCCTGGCCCGAGGAGTAAATTCCTGTGATAGGATCTATAATAGGCTCTCGCGTATAGGCAAACCTATTGTAGGAAGGCTTTTAAAGGACTTGGCTATTTTAATTGAAGTGTTAAGGGGTAAAAGAGACCTAAAGTTTTTAAGAACATTGACGATATTGCTTAATTGACTGGTGTAAAGCGTTAATATTAATCCCTCTAGCCGCGTGGGCAGCCGTTACTTTACCTACCCTATTGTCGCTAAAATCGTATTCCGCGGTGTTATGTAAAGGTTTTTGGTTACCAAGTAGGTTAACAGGTTTTCTATCACCAGCACATAAACAAGCTTAGCTTAACTAAAAGTGGAGAGGAAGTTCCTTTGATTTCATATAAAGTTGTTAAAATTCCTTAATACTTATTCCTTTAAGATGTAGATTCTAATGATATTCCATAATTTAGGTTAGACTGTAAAAGATTTTTACCAACTTGGTAGGTTTTTTTTCTGGCATATAAATCCAGTTTCGTTAAAGTTTTTCTTTTAATTCTGACTTAATACCCCTTTCGATCTTTTTCCACATATTAATAGTTTAGTCGTTCAAGAACTTACAATATTTGTAAAAGGAACAGGTACCGTAGTCAAGGTTTTCGAATTTATCGTAATCAGTAATATATAAACCAACAAAGTTGACCAGATGCCTTTCTGTTGAGTTTTTGTCGACGTTATAACCCCAAAGCTCTTTATCTAAATGCTTGGTAAATTAGAGTCCGAAAGCTTCAATTGCTTCTACTTGCTTCTGGCTAAATGATATCTTAAGATTTTGGCTTACGTAGGACTTGGTAGGTGTATTGGCCGAGGGACTTATCGATCTTGGGCGTCGGAACTTGGTGTCTTGGCGTAAAGTCGCGTGGAAACTTGATGGTTTAACGTGGAGTCGTGTGACGTAACTTTTTCAGCGCAACTAAGCGATTCCTGATATTTTCACTCAAAGCAGAGATCTTAACTATTAAATAAAAGTAGGGGAAGATAAAAAAGTAAAGTAATAGCAAATATTTAGTGTAAAGAATAAGGTCGAAAATCGTTTATTATTATATGTTATTTGGTGTAGGGACTTAGTAGTTTTTACAGTAGTAATACCTGCAGTAGTACTAACTGAGCTGTTTGCTAACTTGCCGAATTTAGACTTTTAGCTGTTGATTTTAACGCTTTTCAAAAAGGATCCGTAAAGGTTTTTTGGTGTTTTTAAGTAACGATACCGTCTCTTACTTTGGAATTGACGTTATGGACTAACGCAACCCAAAGGTCTTTTCTATTTTCCTGCCGTTGTGGACTGGCGCAGTACTAATAAATGCCCTTCGCCAAAATCTTTGCTCTACCTTAGCCGCAGTTTTTAACATAAAATGTAACCGGAAAGTGGCTTCTTATTCTACTTAGCTTATCTTTGCTTAATCCAATAAGCACTCATCAGTGTTGGTAGTGATTTAGACGTTACAACGTTGTCGATTCGATCGATAGAAGTAACAATAGTATTACGTGGTAAAGTGGTAGATTGTATTGTTATAGGTTTGGTAAACGGCTAGCTGGTCTACCAGTAATTTGTATGGCTAATTATTTGGCTCATACCCTAGTTTGAATTGTGGCATACTCTATTCAACTTACACTCAATACAGTAAGCCCACACAAAACAATACACTTAAATTGCAGTCAGTATAGTCAACTTTAGTGTAATTAAAGTTGACCTAATTCACGTAAAATACTACTATTCCAACACTAGTCATAACTACAACAATTGGACATTGGCTGATTTTTGTATTAAAGGCGATTTAAATAGAATTCAATTTTCATGTTTATTACCGTATCATTAAGCGATTAGCGTCAATTTTGCTTTTGGCCTATCCATTTTGGTCTACTCAACCTCGTAGAAAAATGGGGTTTCAAAAATGTTTAGGTTTACCTCATGAACTGTATTGATGATGCAAGTTATATCAAATTTATCGGTCAAGATATGATTGATTTTAATTCTTTTGATTTTCTTTAAAGATTTACCCCAAGTATAAATAATTTTTTTAATACGCTATATAAGATTTACATTGCGGTTAGATTTCATTTTTACGAAATTTACGTTGTTGTATATGTTTCCTGAGGCTTACAATTCTCGTCGCTATTTTTCTTTTTAGCATATATCCTTCATTTAAGTAGTCTCTCAGACTGTCAACATTGAATCGGCTTGTTGATAATTGGTTTGGGAAGGTTACTCTAGTTAATTTTCTTGGTTTTTTTTTTTTTGCGAGTTAAGAGGTTTTTTTGTACTGTTTACTTTGTATAATAATGAAAATAATAGAATTGTGATTGTTTTGAACCATTACTTTTAGGTTAACAATACCTAGTATTTTATTGGTTATTTCTCAACTTCCTGATTTATTTTACATAGGGATATTACTTTGAAAAGAAATAGATAATACATATATTACCCATAATATATTTTGAGTGTTAAAGGCGTTGTCAATTAAGCGGCGTGCGGATGCTTTCTAGACTTTTTGGTGGATTTGATGTACATCACAACTTGCTATTTGTAATTTCAATATAATGATAATTTATTTGTTATATTGGTTTACATGTTTACTATCAATTAATTTGGTATAACCCTATTAGAACAAATCATGTCGTGTTGTTCTTTTTTGACATTTACAGTCTCACTTTTGAGCTGGAGAAACTATTAATATTTCACGTAAGAATATATTGAGGTTTAAATTATGATATGTATACCATTTCAACTTTACTAATACCGTGATAGACTTTAATAAGAGTACATTTACATTTATTCTCTTTATATTTAGCGTTACTTTAAAAAAATCGCCGCAACGTTAGTGTTAGTAACGTAATCTAGTACGTGACACGGTCATAAACACGTGTTAATTGATAGGGTATGTAGCGTCTTTTGTGGTTTGTTCACCGTGATAGGTTTAATGTATTGAATACCATAAAACTCTGTTATAAGGTCTACAAAAAAAGGTATAGAGTTTATGTAGAATTGAAATACGTTAACGAAAACTTTAAACTTAAATTTATCGTTTTATCAAACCTGGATTTAAACTTAAAGAGGATTTATATATGTATTTAGAAATACTCAAAATTATTTCAATTGCCTTTAAAGTTGGAAAATCCACATCTTGATTATAAGTTACCTTAAAGACTTTATATCACTTATCGCTTGAACTTTTGTAAAACCGTCGGTTTAATTAACGCAATTTAGACTTTATTGAATTAACTACCGTTACTTTTGGTTTGCAAAGGTAAATTTACAATTATCTCTATATTGAATTCAATAGAAACGTTTGGTGGGAACTTTTAACTAGATTGTTAGTTTATATATATACGTTAATATTGATATTTTTCGTTTTCTTCAAGTAAAGAAAAATAGGGGTAGGTGATTCTCAAATATGGAAAATGAGAATTCTAAAGACTTTAGTTAGCCTCTTGAATCTAAATAAACAAATAATTTTCTTAGAGCTAAATTGAACCTTGGTTTTGCTGCTATCTGTGTGGTTAAGTTTCAGAATAATATTGTTATTTTTCCGTAATGCGACATATTCCACATAGCATGTTGTTGAGTATATGGTTACCTTAGTAGTTGATATAATACCTTAACATACTTGTTTCTTTTAACGCTCGGAAATGTCAAATAATTATATAAGGCTATGATAGTTATCGTTATAGCGACCATAAGGGCTTTTATTTATTAAGCAGTATAAAAATGCATGGTTAGTTAGTGATTGTATTGTTTGATGGTTATGGATAATATTAATATGTCAGTGAATATTTTTCAGTATATTCTCCTCGTTTTTCGTCGTTTTTTATCAAAGTTTCCAACGCGTTTAATATATTATCAATTAAAAGTTGAAAAATATGATGTATATAGTTTTTTCCGTTTCGAATAGAATTTAGCCGAAATATGACGTATTAACCAATAACCTTGTTTTTTATAAGTTCAATACATTCTAACTTTGTTTCAAATTAATTTACGAGGCTAATTGATTTTTTTCTGAAAAGGAATGTATTCTTCATTAATCATATGATTGTTTAGGTTTCCAAGTTAAAGTTCTTTATCAATCGAATTAATTAAGCCTGCCGTATTCAAAACCGATACGGTATATATTTGGAAGGTCGTCATTGTCATTGTTAAATTTATTATATAAGAGGTCCATATAAGTTGAGTTTGATAATTATGTTATGAAGGCTATACAAGAAAAATGTAATTATTTAAAAAATATTTTACAGGTAGCGTAGAAGCATTATAGGGCTCATTTCAACCTTTTATATACTATAATTACCTAGAGGATATATTAGCGTAGTATGCATTCATCAATATCTTCATTTCACATTGCTTGTTGTTAAAGAATTATCGCATTATAAATTTAATTAAAAAGGTTTATCCTACTTTTCTATTTCTTTCGCTCCAATATGTCAATCTATTCGATAATCATCTAGTTTATATGGTATGAG
Source organism: Anisogramma anomala (assembly GCA_038502455.1). NCBI lineage: Eukaryota > Fungi > Ascomycota > Sordariomycetes > Diaporthales > Gnomoniaceae > Anisogramma > Anisogramma anomala. Next base: position 38,170,049 of record JASMMZ010000003.1, on the reverse strand, counting down.
GAGGAGCTAATACAGTATTCTAAGTAACTTATAAAACGATTGTAAATATCATGAACCTATTCATAATTCAATGACTAACTAAAATATATATTTCATGCTTGCCCAGTAAAGATATTAGGAAATAGCAAGCGGAAAATTGTTGATTTGATTTTCATTTGAAGATATATATTGAAAAACAATAGAAGTTTGATATCGAATAAATTTCACGAATTATCTTCATTTCTTCACTTTTTTCCCCTATTTTTACGATCGTCGTGATCGCCGCGAAATGCGTATTCACTTTGGGAACATTTTACAGTGAAAAAGTAATGTGATAGTCGTATGAACGCTCTAGGTGTTTGAATTAAAAGTATTTAAAAATGTTAAATATGTTATTGGTAGGCAAAATAATGATCTTTTCAAAAGGTTAAAGGTAAAAGACTAGTAGTTGTAACTATTAAAAATGGCGTGTGAATCATTTTCTTCTCTTTAATTAAATTTGGTATTATTAACGAATCTATTTGAATTATTTTTGTAAAATACTTAAGCATTGCCGAAATTTGCATAAGAATATTATTAGTGTTAACGTTTCTTTTATATGATTTCTATATAATCAACTGGTAAACCAAAATACTTCAACCTAATGAATCAATAAATTAATTATCGTTTCTAGTAGCGATTACTAGTGAATTCATTTGTATAAGAGTGTTAGAGGAATTTTTGAGCTTGTATGTAACTTTAAAAATATGTATAAGGGCGTTAAGGAATGTAATGCCTAATAATACCTTGAATATTGTCTTTTTGTATCTATTAAAAAAAATTATTCAAAGTTTATTCGTACAATAACTCAGCTAAATTACCTGTTTTCCCTAGTTTTCCTTATCGTGTAATTTCTCGTTTACATAAGTCAACTCTTGGTTCCTAACCGACTTCTCCATCTTTTTCCACATTTCCAGGATCCAATTCTTGAAAATCTCGGAGAAATCGTCAAAAGCTTCGATGTCGTAGTTCTGATTGTTGAAATAAACGTCTAAAACTAAATATCCGGAGTAATTAGTCAAATACTCAATGCAAAAGTCTTCTTAAACCTTTATTAACCATATTATCTTATCGAAATATTAAAAGAATATAGATCTGTGGGTTTCGATTACTTTCTTTTTCGCGCGGTCGATAACTGTGTTGATCCTGGAGTTTTTGATAGTTATTGTAACCATTACGTTCCTAACTCGATAGTGAAGGGTAAAATTGAAAGAAGTGTAGGATTATATTGATATAGAAAGGTAAATCGTAGGTTATTTGTCGCCTAAGTTGTTAGTTGAAGCTATAGGGGTCGTAAGACTTGACCGTTAACAATTTACAATCTGCGATTGTAATAGTTTCATCAGTTTGTCGACTTTGGTGGTTTCAATAACTCAAGACTTTTCAGAGCTCAATCTCAACGGTTTTTCATCTAAACATAGTTTCATCAACTTTTTTTCAGTATTTTCGTCAATGGAGATACTGTCATTACTTTCAAATAGTTTTGAATAGCAACATACTCAAAGTTCTTCCTTTCACTACCTATAAACAATAGCAAAGTAGCCGGAGCACTTTGAAGACAATTATTTCCTCTACCCTACGAAATTTGAAAACTTGATGATAAAGTAAATTTTTCATTTACCCTGATTATATATACTTAACCAAATGATTACTGATAATTGTTGGTAGGCCTTTATCTTCATAACTTAGTATATTCGAATTCTGGTCGAAATAATTGGTATATTAAGTGAAATTGGTGATGTATTTACTTCTATATTTTGCAGACCGCTAGCTAATCTTCATGTTGATTATTGTGGGCGACTACTTAGCCTGTACCTTAATGTGAATTGGGAACTCCCTGTACTAAACTTCACTTACAATCAATACAATCAACTGATAATAAGTGCAGTCAACTTTCAGTTAGTAAAATCAACTAATAGTCATTAAAGTTGACTTGAGTATACTGAAATTGACTGATTTTCTAACAGTTTCATTCTATATTCACGATATTGAAATTATTTTCATAAACGGTACGTTTGGTTCTATTTGAATCATTATCATTGGAAAAACTTTCGATGCGATCCTTTGTAATCGTTTACTTCGCAAGATAATATATATAGGATTTTACAAAAGTATTTTAACCTTTCATTTTTTTTTTTTTAAATGTCGGTTAGATCGTCACTTCAACGTATGAAGAAGACAGTATATTATTTAAAGTATGATAGAACGATGTATGAGAGAGGAATAAAAGTTAACTGGAGAATGCACGCCTTAGATGAGAGCTTATAAGCTCTCACCTGAAGCGTGACACTCTACTATGCACTCTGCTAACGTGCTCTCTGAGGCGTGACACCCTACTATGCATTCCCCTAATTTGGTCCCTCACGAGTGCTAACTATAGTAATTTCTAGTAATTTCCATATTAACAAATATGGCGATGTAGATTCAATATTGATTAATTTTTATACCTTTTTTCGACTATACTTAGAGATCTATTCAAGGGTACCACTTTTTGCTAGTTCTATATATAACATATATATCAAAACTCGTACCCCTGTATTCAAGAAGAATTTTTCCTTGCTAAAAAAATATTTCATTCATTTGAGGCTTCAAATCCTAAAAAAACATAATTTTAACGGTTTATATAAGAACCTCCGAAAAACTAACTGTTCAATAACTGTAAATAAGCTGAAATTTTCCCCGGAAAATTCTAAATTCATTGATATTACAAGATTAATAATTCCAATAGACTTCATGAAGAATGAAAACCCGCTCGTTGCTTTGGATATTTAGAGACTTAACCCTCATATTAAAAAATACTTCTAATTTTATGGTCTCTGGTGTTCTATAGCTTTGTTTCTAATTCCATCAGATTACATTAGGTCTGGGCTAAGGTATAAAGTGCTTTTTTTAACATATTGAATTCTTCACACTATGATAAGTTTTTTTGTTTTTGGGAATGAAGAATATATCTTACTTATATTTATTTCACATCGGTTTTCATTTATAGTTATTGTTATGGTTATGTACTTCGTATAAAGTTTGTATTCCAATTTTGGGCGAAAAAGGAGATTTCTTGAGAAAACATTGTTAACGTCTTATTTGTTATGGTGGCAGTAGAGATTACCCCTGATTTACCAAACCTATTTTAATTTCGTGATTTTAAAGTATATAAGTCTATTCTCGTAAAATGGCCTTCAATCGGTTCAAAGTACGCGTTTTTTAAAAATTTAGTGTATTAAATACAGTGTTATGTTTTTGTTAGATACGTTATAATAGTTAACGCTAAGGTTTTACCCACGTCTTTTCGAAGTTGTACGCCTGTTAGCTCTTGATCGATTATATTATAACGGTGAATACAGCCTCCAAAAAATTCTAAACAGCTTCGTACCACTATTACTTGTCCCTCAATCCCCTATACAACATTATACTTAATAGATTTTGATTTCGAAGATGTTGTGGCACCCGTTCATAACAAAATAATTTTACTGTAACTTTTGCTATTTGCATCAATGAATGAATTTTTAGCTTTTCCTGGATTTTCTTCATCTCTTTATAGCTCATTATAGGGTCGATAAACGACCATCCTACGTCTTTTCAAAAACAGAAGTTACCCCGTGCTATAACGCGTAGTATTTCTATTTCAATGAATATTATACCATCGTTTTTACACATAATTGGAGTGTATGAAGAATGGTAAAAGATATGTATATTACTGATATAAAGTCGTTGTAAAAAAACAAAATCGTTATGATGAGTTAAAACGTATTATACATTATTTATTCATTTTCAACACGAAAGTTATTGGAGCTTTTCGCGGCTTAAACTTTTTGAATGTCGATTTCTCTGAGGAAATTTCTTTTTGCGTCGATAATACCTTGTTAATTTAAGGCTTACAGGATAACGTCTCAATAGTCTCTCAATAAACGTATACCTATGAGGAAGCCACTAACTACATAAAGATTCATTCGCAAGCAGTAACAATTCTGAATAGTATGTAATGCAACATAACTAATAACGATAGGGGATAGGTGTTAATAACTTTAATTCGATGCTATTATTTCTGGTTTGTATGGTGCCTGCAGTATTATGATTAGTATATGAGTGCTCAATTAGCCAATTAAAGGTACCCACGCTTTGTTAGTGAAGAGATTATTGAAGGGTTTTAAAATTAAATAGAGAAGTTTGCACGAAGGGCTTGTTGTTTTGGGAATTAGTTGCAAAACGTATAAACCACCTAATGGACTGATAAGAGACCCCTAGCGATATCTTTACATATCTGAAAACTGGACATAGGCTTTTACTATACATATGTAGACTTGTATATACTTAACCTTTGTGTAGTTACAGGCTTTTTATTAGTGTTTACTAATCCAATTGAGGTATTGAGGTTTTATGAATTTCTTTAGTGTTGTGGGGGAAAAAACTTTTTATATTCCTTATATTAGGAAACGTTAGGCGGTAACGGAGCTGGCTGCAATGCCTGGTCCTACTAGAGTTGCAACTCTCACGTCTACGAGTATCAGAAATTAAAGGGTATCTTAAGGTTTTATTGATTAGAATGGCTTCAAAGTTTGTAATGTCAATAATTTGTTGCTCAGGGATTACATTGACGGTTAATTACAGTAGTAAAGATAGCTTTCGAGTTGTGATACTTTCCGCCAGTATCAATATGTAAATCTTAAAAAAGATAACGTTATACAGAAAAGTAGGCGCTACCTAGTGATAGTGAATCAAAAAATCGTACTAATATTTCTTTAAATTTCGAATCATTTAGGCGGGCTTGGATCAATACGGTGAAACTCTGGCTATAAATAGATAACCAATAACTATTTAATAGATTAATTAGTTGATACAAGCACCCTGAGTTGAATTCGCTTCATTGAGACAGATTATCACTTTATAAACGACGGTAAAAATTCTTTGAATTGTGAGGATGAAACTTTCAAAGGCAAATTAATTTATTAACTTGTTGAATAAAACGTCTTTATAATATGAAAAACAAAGTTTTACGTACAAAAATTAAAATAAGGTGGAATTTCATCCGGTTCAGACCGTTACTAAACATTTATTAATATTTTAAACATATCATTACAACCGTATTTATAATGGTATTCAACTATATAATATTGATTCAGCATACTCGTTTTTTATTATCGTCTCTTTGAATATACTAATAGGAATAAACGTTGTAACCGGTTAAGTTATTAAGGAGAAAGGGGTCTATTTTATTTTAATCCACATCCGGCTTTTTCAAAGGTTTCACACTAATACCGAGGCTCCTCCAGAAGCTGATAAACCAATATAAATACGAAGTTTACTTTAAGAAGATCTTTTTGAACCTTATTAACTTTTAAGAGTTCGTTCGAGTATTGTTTTTTCTTGGTAATTTCAATTGCGAATTTCATCATGCGGATATAGGGTTGATACGCAGAAGCTTACGTTAAAGATTAAGTCAGATTGGTTTAATCTCTGCCTTATAAACACGCGTAAACAACGTGAAAAAAAGTAGTATATTTTACGCCTGACTGTGACTCTAATTCACTTATCAACTTTTTAATATGTGAATGATAACTTTCTGACAAGGTTTTACGGTTGTTACAATAATAAAGTGTTTATAACAGCTTTTTAAGGCGAAAAGACCTGAACCCTTATCTCTCTCCTCCCCCTCGCTTTCGATTTTATCTTTCGCCATTTCCTGTGCTATCATAGACTCGGTTTTGCTGTTGAGGAGTGTCATCGTTTCAATAGTGGTAATCATTGCGTGTACTATGAGGCTTAGGGTTGGTAAACTATTCGTTGACGCATTGGTGGTCACTCAAATCTGGTATACAATTAAGGGGGTTGTAGAAGCAGAGCCGGTGGTTACGTAATTACTTTCTTAGAATAATTATACCTCGGTCAACTTCGAAACTTTAATGAAAAGATAAATAATTTACTAGCGTATTGGGCATACTTAATGTCAAAGTTTTGTAATGATCACACTAAATACCTATGAGTAAATAGAAGGTGTCAGGTGGTTTATGTTAGCAGTAAGGTAGTAGAGGTAATAAAGGTGCAATATCAAGAAGATGTTTGTTCGTGCTATAGAATGATCACTAGCCGTTAGGCTATTCAGGTGTGGAGACTGAATACTTAGATTAACAACTGAAGAGCTATGAAGGAAATACTATCTATGTAGTGATAGCCGTGTCCTTATATCCTATGGTCTTCATACTATTTTCAATACTAGACCGCTGAAGTCGCTGGTCGCTTCCTGCGGTCCTATGTAGTATCGACTGGACCGCTCTTCGGTCCTTGCGGTCCCAACCCTAACCCTGGGTCCTTACATAAAGATATCCCCGCTTGATGTGTTGGACATCAAGCTTCTGATGGCGCAGCTGACCGCTGACCTGTTCCATAGTTTGCAGTTGGTCCTTAGGTTATGACAAGTTGTTACAATCGCCGTTATTGTCGTCAACTAATAAGAACCTAATGTACCTTATATTATAGAGTTATCGTATAGGGGTAGGAGGTATCGTGCCCATATCTATCTTTACTTTCCTTCCAGCCTTTGCCTTAGTAGTATAGGGCTTAGTAGTGCGGGAGGGAAAGTGGTCTATTTACAGTATTCGGCTAACATTAGTTTGGTTACGCGAAATAAATTCGAGGCTTTAACCTATGGTGTGTGGTTAGTATTAGAACATCTCAGGCTTCGGTTGCGGGCTCTTTTTTTTTGTGGAGAGAGTAGTTAGGTCCTGAGTTCGGCGGCAGCGAAAACATGCTCGTCAATAATTAACCCGTCGTTGCTGCCACTACTAATTCTACTATTTTTCTCCTTCGAATATGAAGAGAATAGTATGTGGCAGCGATCTAGCAATGCCACGGCTAATGCTAGTATACCGACCACCTCCGCAGTATATAAAACGGCGCAAAGGGGACGCCGAAATATGGTCAGATGCTTCGAGGATACCTACGCCGCCACGCCGGCTCAGTATACAGCTAATAGTGCGGTAATAGTGGCGGCGATGGGTACACACCCACCCTTGCGCTTAGTAACTATACTACTACCTGTAAACTTATAACCAATACAAGTATTTTGATCAAATACGATAATACAAAATACATTATATAAAATAAAGTACTTATATACCAAATACCTTTTTACTTCGAACGATTGTTGAAATATACCCTATCGTTCATTTTCAAAAAAAAGAGCGAATATAATCCTTATAAGCCTACATCCGGCTACGTATTTCAAACGAAGTGGGGGTGGCTAGGCAGGAGACGAAGGGTTAAGCGGCGCGTTAAGGCCTTGCCGGATTGATTTAAACGGTTTGAAGTAAGCGCGCGGCGTGTATAACCGCTGAGCTGGCTAATGCAGTTTGTTGTTTCTTAAAATTTGCTCCAATTTACGTTAACATAAATCCTTATACATGCGAAACCAACCACAAAGATGTAAGGTTTACAATGAAAAGAGTAGCAGAAAATAGTCAAAAGATATACAGTTAATTTGAATTATTATGAGTACTAAAAATTATATTTCTATTTATATAATTAATTTTGGAATACGTTAACCATTAATTATGATTATAGGTTCTTAATTGCTACTATGATTAAAGTTATGAAAACAAGATAAGAAACGATTTTAAAAGTGTTTTTAATAAAATTATTATTTTAAGCCTGGCTTTTCAATACATGAATCACCTATTATCCTAATGAGGGTTGCTCAATAACACTTTGACATACTAAAAACCGACGCCCGGTATATTTCCTACTACATTTTACATACACGAGGGTGTATTACGCTTTACTTTTATCTATTCATAAGCTTTGTTCATACGTGTTTATTTTATGAGGTCTTTCCTAAAAAAGGACTGATTTTATCCTATCCTCATCGCAAGTAGGCTTCGAGTGGAAATTAAGAAGACCGTATATTCCTGCCCGATCAGGGCTACAATTTTCACGCCTACGGGTCTCAAAAGTTGCAGGAAACCCAAAGGTTTTGATCGTCAAGATACCTTAAAGACCTAAATCTTAAACAACTTTCTATTTAGAGTCTACGTTGAAAGGTGGTTGTAATAAGGAAAAGGGCCTCTGAACGATCTTTTCCGCCAGTATTTACATGTATATTTAGTAGACGTAGGTGCCGTAATAATTAGTTAGCGCTGCCTGATAATAGAAAATTGAAAAATGGCTTTTGTTTTGGCGCAGGCAGCCCCGATCATTAATCTTGTGCGACATAAATTCAAAGATAACTAAAAAGATACAATATCATAAATTATTAATTCAAGAAAGTTTTACGCAATGAATTGATTTTGTTCGGACGTTTATTTAATAATATACATATTATTATAAGATCTTAAGGACAGACACAATAATGATTTGATATGGTTTGGTTTTGTTTGATATTGAATGCAATCATTATTATTGTATTCGGTTTTGTTTTCTCATTAAGAAGTTTGCGTTATTAAAATCTAGGTTACATTCCACGATGTTATGGTTCACCTACTCACGGTAGAGACATCACTCACTTAAAGCAGAGAGCTCTATGACTATTATACGGGTTTTTTTTAGGTTATATCTTATGTACATAGTTTGTGTTGTTTACAAAACACGTAGTTACATCTATACGCACAAGTGCTTCATATGGATGAACTTAAGTGTTATGGGGTTTTGCTTCATATAAAAAGGAATTAGGAGGCAACGTAAGTAGTAATAGATGTAATTTGACTATAGGAATATACTCCAAGGTTATGGATTTAGAGGATAATTGTAGAGGAGGTCCTTGATAGGACAATTTAGCTACAATTTTATACGCTTGTGTTTACATAGTATAAGTGGTAGCACCATTCACAGTGCCTAGTGAATCGATTTTTTTGTAAAAAGAAAAAACTGAATTAACGTAAGGCTGTAAATAGGAAACAATGTCTATATCAGAGCCTCAAAGCCTCTTTAGTCCAGGAAATAGGCTAATTCTTATATTTGTAGAACAATATACAGAAAAAGAATCATTTTTACCATAGAAATTAGTTTTGAAATCGGTTTTTTTTTCTTTAGTCCATTGACGTGATTTTCATCCTAAAAGAACTGAAGAACTCTTGATTTTCCTTATTTTGAAACAAGCCACCTTAGGCTTTTTCGCAAAATAAGCTCCTTTATAATCGGTTACCAAGATTTATAGTATTAGATATTGTGGGTATTACTTTATACCCTCATAGATAGTATATATAGGCTAAGTAGCAGTTCATTGTATTGCAAGGTGCACTCCTGCAGTTTGTATGGTAACGTGTTATGCTGCAGGCTGCACTCTTGCAATACGTAAATTTTATCATGCATGGATCGGTTCGGAATGCCTATTCCGGACTGACGGCAATACGTGGAGCGCTTTAGAAGAAGTATTCTAGATTGATACGCTTTGGGTGGAGGGCTTATAAACTCTCACCTGTAGAGTGTACCTTTGGATGCTTTGGCTAATTTATAATCTTTTATATTACAATTACCAATTTAACGATTACTCCTTTCTATACCATATTTTACGTGAAATATTAGGTTTATGACCTTACCGACACTAATTCGTAACCGACCAGGTCGACTGTAGACAGCTAATGAAAGAAGATATAGATATAAGTTGAATAACTATAGCGGGATATTGTAGCGGTCCTAACTATTTGTGCTTTAATACTACGATTTTTAAGAACTATACGGGAGTGTGAAATTGCGCGGGAGCAACGAGAAACCCGAAGCGTAATAAGACTATAAGATCCGGAGTGACTTTGAGAAGGATCACTTTTAGTACGATATCATTAACCAGTTGATGTTCTGTTTATTAAAAAAAAACTCCATTACATTAACCGTTAACTTGTATTGGTTCTTTGAACGTACCCGATCACTTTTTAAAAAGTTTAATATTACGTATTAGACCACATAAGCCAAACTACCAAGTTTTTGAACCCTTCGTTGGGACCCATCCTATTTTCGACAATCTACACCGATCGCCTTAGTAAGATCAATTACATATAAAGTAAATTAACCAACCCCCCCCCCCATCAAGTTCGGTTACGACACGCCAATCTAAGCCGATCACCAAATACCGGATTACACAATAACATTCCCTTTGCCTTGCCCACTTTCCCACGTTCGCCTTACATTTTCCTTATGTATTTTAAGTTCATTACCTGCAACGTTTTGAGTTTTCCTAGCCACTTGACTGGTGTAGCATTACTAAGTATTAATAGAACTAATTCAAGATGCTACACTAGTTTATGGTTATGTTTTATTTACGTATCATTGAAAATTTATTCCTATGACTAAGTGTTAGTAAGTCTTATTCTGACTGTTTTCATTATTTTATTTACTTTATGTTCGCTAAACTACATTGAACTTTAGACATATCTAACAACCAATTACGACGCGAAATCACCAACTTATATCGGCCCAAATATTTGAAACTACCCTCCTCAAAAATACGATAGCTTTACCAGTAGCGGATCAAACAGAGGCTAACGAATATATAGATTACCTTTTTATATATTCGTTGTTTCGTAGCAATATCCTAAAATACTTGAACCTCAACCTATAGGATAATAAAATCGAGGTATTAGTAGAGGATTTGGACTTTTATACCGTAGATACGTATGTTACTAACATGATTTTTTACTACTATAACGGCGAATTTAAAGGACTCGACTTATTTGATAATTTTAGAGAGGAATTTGCGGACTGGACGTCGGATATATGGCGAATAGTCGATGGTATAATTTTGAAAATATTGCGAAAACAATTACAAAGTAGAGGTATCAATACGACTAGTGAAAATAACAACCGTATTATAGAAACCCTGATAACAACGACCTAGCTTATACAAATGTCAAAGTGGATAGATAAAGAAGTGTTATTGGTGAAATTTGTGCAAAGAAGCTGCCTAGAGACACGCTAGAAGTGCTTACTTGAGATGACGGGCTAGGGTTATGAAAAGCCATCGCAAAATAAGATGAGAAAATTAGCAAGGCTGAACGCCCACCGCGGAGCAGAAATAAAATTGGAGGCATCGATGGAAGAAGAGGAGGCATTATAACGATTATTTATAATAAGGGTTGAATACAACCCCTCCTGAAAACGTAATTTCGAACCTAGATTAAGACAAAACTACTTCCAGAATATTGGAAATAATCCGTTTGCCTATGGCAACATCGGCTGAAATATAAAGAACAACCCGCTTTAGGAAATGACAATCGGCCGAAAAACAGAGAACAACCTGATTTAGGAAATGATAAGCGGCGTAAAACGTTAATACGTGCCCTACAGACTAATACCCGCTAATTTCGACCTTTACCGTAATCTTTTACCGTACCGCTTCCCTACAGATAGGAGCGACCCTACAAAGCTGACTAACTTTGCCAGGCTTTGGGACAGGGATAATAATTAAAGCGGTAAACTGTACAACGTATTTGATAATGAAATACGTGTTATTCTTAATACACATAAGAAATTAGATATTAAGTTATTTGCATTTCATATTATTTTACCAGGTATACATTCCGGGTAAGTCAAAGAGTGATATATATATTACCTTATATAAGTGTATATATTCATAGATTGTTATAAACGCTTTAAATCCTACTTCGATACGGAGATTAATTACAAGCTTTACGATAGGAATTCGATCAATACGACGTAGGAATCCGTAAAACGCTAGTAGGAAAACGCTAATAAGAACTTATAGAAAATCCGTACGGTCTTATTAGCTAAGTTCCGGAAGTGTTAGGTAGCCTTTAGGGCGAAATTTAAAGGTAAAAAATTGTTTATTCAAACAGTGGTAAAAGCCTGTCGCAGAAACCAGTATTTCGACTTTATACGTTTAAAACCGAAAAAAGATCTGGAAACCTTTTGTACAAGATTTAGAATATCGTTTAAGACCTTTATACGCCAAGAGTCAAGTGTCGGATGAGAATTTATGGCTGATAAGATTAAAGGCGAGGTCTAAATAATTAAAGCAAACCTTGCTGAAATTATTTACCACGTTTTAAACCGAAGATTTAAAGTTAACCTAAGGTAAAACGAGCGATAAAATTATAGGTATTAAGGAGGGAACTTTGGAAATAATGGATAGGGACAATCGTTCAGAAATGGAATAAACGTACCGTAATTACAGTAATACTTGCGAAAAGATATACAGAGTTTCGCGGGTTTATAAAAGCAGTGTATCGTATACAGTAAAGTCGGCTATTAGTTTACAAACCACTCCATTTACAAGAAAATTAGGATTAAACGACAATTTTGAGCCGAGTGTGTATTGGAGGATCGAATAAAAGCAAATTTTATAACATATATAGCTGAGTGAAAAGGCGTAGATAACAAATTCGACGCATACCTTTACGAAAATATATTTGGAGAAAACGACCCTGAGTATAATAATGCGTATATGTTAGACTACGACGATGAAAACGAGTAACGTATTTTCACCGGCCTATAAGACGCCTTCTTCATGCATATTACAGGCTTGGATTGTGTAAACAAAGTGTTTAACGCCTCTATAATATCGCAATTTACGCGTTTTAACAGATACAGAAATAGATTTTAGGTAATTATACCTCAAATTGGCGTAATCGAAATCTTAACGGCCGGGAAGCTGTAATTCGACACGTTTCCGGCAAAGTTTCCGATGCTTTGACCAAATTGAATAGGATATTGCCGAAAGGTCTTGTTTGGTAAAGGCAAAGCGTTATTATTCGGAATAGTTGTTGTACATACGCGTTTCAAATAGATTAAGTTTTACGTAATATATTTAAAAATACCATTTTTACTTCTATTAATTAATGTAAATAAGTTTGAAATTAAAATCCGAAATACTATTACAGGCTAATGCCTGGCTAATATTACTATTGATCAATCCTAGTAGTTCTACACGCTCCTGCGATGCTCTAGAGCAGGGAGGAAGCTGCTGAGGGGCACGCTTTCACACGTCATGTGACTGGGGAAGGGGTTATACCATCTTAGCTCTATAATCGCTCCCTAGCGGAGACTTTTCTTTCCCTTCTTTATCGAGGTTCATAAACAGAATCCGACTACCTTAAGCGACATCTCCGGCCTTAATCCCTTTACATATAAATCTCGATATCTTCCCCAACAGTGTTTTAGCTACTTCTTAACGACTGCAGCCTAGGGCCATATCTTCATCCTCTGACCTACCGAATTTAAACTCCCAGGCCTTAGAGCAATTCCTTAACGCGCGAGTTGGGGAACAGCTTTAAAACGCCTTAGCGGCCTAATACGATTACCTTACGGCTTAATACGAACGTTTTACCAACGCCTTACGTATAAAACTTATCAAACGGGACTAAGATGTTTAGGAGTACGCTTAATACTTGGAATAGCGGAATACCAACTTATTAAACGCCCTATCGAATATAATTCGATAGCTCGAAGTTATTGGCACGTTTATGTACTCGAGTTAACTTTCCCCTTAGTAGGTTTTTACCACGTACGTTATAAATGATGCTATCGTTATACTGCTTCTTATTTGGAACCGATATAGCTCCCTAAACGACAACGACTTAAACTTTTTTTAACTTCGATTACAATGTTAACGCTCCTATTAACGGGCGTTACCGGCTTAAACGTAAGCCTTTTAATTAGTAGCTAAATTTTTCCGTTATTAAGCTACAATTCCTTATATAAATGGTTACAATAATACGCAAATTATATCAAAACCGGAAATTTATCGGTATTAAAAAATACTTTTGCGCTATTTTCTAATAGTTAACAGGCCCCGCAAAAACTATTGTAAAAAATTACTATATCTAGAAGGACAACTACGGTATTAACGACTCTAACGCCTTTATAATTATACTTCGCGCCTATTACTACAACTTTGACGCGGTTAAAGTAGTTATTAATTGGCTTCAAAAATAAAATAAAGAATTTACAATTGTTTTTACTTCTTTTTAATGTTGAAAGGTCTTATTTATAAAAGCTAGGGGGATAACTTGAGAATCTGCCATTAAACTCGCCATTTAAGAGGGAGTTATTAATAATATACTTACCAGTACGTTACTTTCTTTTAACATACCCACGGATTACAACAAATAAGTTATCCGCGCTTAACTTATCGACGGACGCCTTTATAATCTCCGTACTCGTTATGGCGGTACCGGTACTATTGCTATCAGAAGCGTTTCCCGTAATAGAAATAACGGCGGCGATACGCCCATTCGGGATAGCTAAGGCAATATTATTATAATTAGTGTAAACGCCCTTTAAGCCTCTCCTAAACAACGCGCCTCTTAGGTTAATTACTCGAAACTTTTCCGTCGTAAAAACCTCGGGTTATACTTACTTTAAGGCACGAACGGCTATCATATTCGTACTTATCTTCAGGATCTAGAGTAACTCGCGAACGGCTTTAACGTTAAGGCCGTTATAGGAATATATGTTATTTCGGCCGAAGATTTTATCGACCTCGAGGGGGGAAAAAAGCGTACCTTTTATATATAATCATGTATAAAAATTATCGAAACGTTAATTGAACTCAGCAATATCATCCTATCTTTTAAACAGCTTTCCGTTTATAATAAATTTACTTTACAATCCTATTTGTTTTATTTATACTTTTGTAAATATAGGTTTTAAATGCTATAAAGTTATAATTAAATAGTTTACCAATTGTTTACAGTTACCGCGTTTTTTATTCCTTTATGATAACTTGGCGAAACCACGTACCACTTATCCGGTTTTCCCTTAAAATTTATTTCCTTTATAACTTTTTGAAATATCAACTACAATAAATACCGTTACCGGATATAATCATATATTATCCTCTAATTATAATATAACGTTATTTAAATTGAACATTGAATAAAATACTAATAAGTTACCTATAACGTTACGAAATATATATTACTTTTAAAACGGACCGGTAGCTATCGCACTTAGAAATGGCGATTCACGCCTATTTAAAAAACGTTGAAAATGGTCAACGCCGTCATATTTTAAGTTATCTTACGACAGGCCCATAAAACCCGAACCGCGATTATACAGCTCGCCGCTGTCTTTTTCGGGGATTTTAACAAAACACTTACCCTAAAACTATTCGTTTCCGTTTACAATAAACTCCCTACTAACCTTAAGGAATTCGCTCCCTTATTCGACAGAACCCTCGGCTATAAGTTACCCCTTTACCGTTTTAAATCGAATTACGAAATCGTCCTTCGCACAGATAATCAAGGTTAATTTTTAAAAGTTCCGTAGGGTTTTTTATACCGTATATCGTGTAAGAAGTTTTTTATATTACGTAAAACGTTAACCGAACTATTCAATTCAAGCTATATTCGAGTCAATAGCTTCTTAACGGGCGCCCAAATACTTGTTAGTTAAAAATTATAAAAAGGGGTTATGATTTTATATTAACCACTGAGTACTTAATACTATTACAAAGGCAAATCGTTACTCTTTTCCTTTTATTCAACAAACGTTTATAAACATTTCGTAAACTAAGTAGTTTACCAAGTTAAATATTAAAGCCACTTTTTACAAACTTCGTATTGAGGGGAGAAACGAATATAAAACTATATTTCGTATACGTTTTGGATGTTTCGAATAACTTATTACCCTTTTTGTCTTTTTAACGCCTTTACTACCTTTCAACGCTATATTAACAATTTATTAAGCCCCTTTTCTATATTTTCCATTCTGCTTAACTTTATAATTTTTTTATTTAATTCAACGATACTTTCCATAATTATATAGCTAAGGTTAAATAAATCCTTAACGTTTTAAGCGTCGCATAACTTAACCTAAATATTTCTAAATACGAATTTGGTATTTAGAAAACTAAATACCTAAGATTACTAATCAAAACTGGCATCAGTATACGTATATACCTAGAAAACCTACGCTTTATCCGGGAATATACGACTTTTACATTGGTTTTAAAAATACGAAACTTTTTTGGTTTTGCAAATTTTTACCGTTATTTCATTCGCGATTAATTGAAGATTATCATACTATTACTTAGTCTAACCCGTAAAGGTACTTCATTTCGTTAGAGGTTGAAGGAAAATTTTTTTTTTTATAGCCTAAACTTATCTTTATTTTCGAACCTATACTCGTCTAATAGAATCTTAACTGTAATACCCTTTTAAAAGCCTATTATTTTAGCTAAGCTCTAGGAGGTTACCTTTTTCAATGCGACAACTACGGTAACCTACGACCAAAAGCATATTACTCCCGCTGCCCATTTCCTGCTAAATGTAACTACGAAATACACGATAAGAAGTAACTCGAAATTATAAGCTACTTAAAAATATGAAAAGCAAAACTTAGAGGCACGGCACGCCCATTTATGATCCTAACGGACCACAAGAACTTAAAGTACTTTATAACTATATGATGGCTTTCCGAATGACAATTCCGCTGGTTTAAACACCTTTCGTAATTCTGTTTTCGGTTCGTATATAATAAAGTAACAGATTATACGCGACACGATATGTTATGATAGCGAAACCAAAATATCTCTAAAAGCTTTTCGGATCTACGTTATTTAGGCCGAAACCTCTAATTATTACGTCCCGAATAGTCCGCTTCTGAGTCACTCTCGCGTACGTACGTCTTCCAGCTAATTGTCGCCGGCGAATTAATTTTGAAAGGCCGTAAACTTTTTACTAACGTCGATCTTTAAAACTATTAGGATACTGCTATTACACGCGGTATTACTTACCCCCGATTGGTAAGTACGGTACGTATAGGCGACCGATATTTCTTAACTAATATCTATATCGATAACGACCGTACGTTAAGGTTTTGATTTCAGAATATTTGGTAAACAATAATAGAGTTTTAAGGTTTCGTGACTGTATTTAAATACTTACTTACGAGCCGTTTAGCACTACGTTAATTTAAATTACCCACGATTTACTTTTTACCGACTACCTATGCTATGACGCTATTATCGTTATTTTTTTCAACACGTATTTTTAACCCGGATAATATCGTGCGGTCTGTCGTTTTTACCGTAACTACGACGTTTGTAGCCGTATAATATATTGAAGACACCGTCAAAACAAACTTTTGAAACCCTTTCCGGTTCTCTAAAGGCTTTAAAACGAACTTTTAATCAACTTTATAGTTAACTTTCCCTAGGAATACGCTGGCGACCTATATTACTTTATGGTCATTACGAACCACTCAAGTAAAGCTATTACACTTAAGCTTATACTAAGCGGTTTTTGTTTTGCTATTAGAGATTTTATAGGTTTTTGTATACGTTGATAAGCGACTGTAGTTTAAATTAAACTAATAGGTTTTAAAAAAGACTTTACGATCTTAATAGGGTAAAGTAACACTCAAGTATTATATTTTACCCCAAAACCGACGGCGCTACCGAATGCGTAAATTCAAAAGTCCTTATGTACTTATGTTCCTTCGTTGTTTACACCTAACTCAACTAAAGCTGTTTATTACCCGGCTGCAAACTGGTATTATATAATAAAAAATACGACTACTGTTAATATGAGCTCGGTTTTTATAACTTACGGTTATTATATTGATCTTAAATAACCGGTATAAAAAATTTGTTTCGGTTACGATATTACGTATAAAGGCTAAAAACTTTTTTTAACGGATCCGTAAAGTTACGTAATTCGTATAAGCTGTAATAACAGCTACGCAATAGCATATAAAGAAAGCTGTTAATGATTAACGCTCCTCTTTAAAACGTTTTCGAATCGGCGACAACGTTTAGCTTCTTTTTATAAACTATAAGCTAAATGAATTCTCTAAAAAATTAAATTAACTTTACAATAAGTACCAAATAACGCGTGTAATCGAATTTAACGTTGTTAAACTTAATATACCGGGCGGAAAACATTCCCGATTTTATATAAACCAACTCGTACGAGCCGTTTCGGATACGCTTTTAAGCCAATAAACTCGAACTTTTAACCGTAAGTTATAATTATTAAAGGCGATGACGGCGAGGTAAAACCAAAATACCAATTCGAAGTATATTACGTTCCCGTAATAAACCTTAAGTTGAATGTACCCGACTTTATAACTGACCAGAACGGTAGGTTTTAGTTAAGTAAATAGGTTATATACGCCTAACGTAGGAGCCCCTTTCGAATTTTTCCAATACCGTAACACTTAATACCTTCGAATTGCTTTATAAACTAGCTCAATATAACGATAAGTCCTTACGCCTAGCGCGTAAAGGGGACTAATTATATACTTTACTTTACGAAATGTAACAACGTATTAACCGCTAACAAACGGGTATTAAATAAATGTATTAATATTAATAAAGACAAGAAGTAAACGATTACTACCGAACCTACTCAAATATATCCTCGAAATCCTGGTTTAAATCCTTACCTAATATTTTCTTATCTATTTCGACAAGTTAGCTTAATTTAGTATTTATATGACCTAATTTAATATCAATACGTTTTAAACCCTTTATGAACTTTTATATCGCTTTTAATAACTTTTCTTAACTACTCGTTAGCTGTGTCTTCCACGTTTTCACCTTGTTACGAAAAACCTACTTAAATATTACGTTCCTTATTTATTAGTTATACGGCTTACAAGTCTCTAAAGTGTACGGAAGTAGCGGGGATAAAACCCGCCTTACCTCGGGTATCGATTTTACGTTACGTAACGCGACATACTTTTATAGCCTTTTTTACGACGATTACCTAGGTTTACACGCTTTTTAGCCGCTCATTAACACCTATAAAACGGCTTATGAAAACTTGGACTTACCCCTATCCTAAAATTCGAACGTTAAATACGCTTTAAACAACTCTTGAATAGCTTTATTTTTATCGGGATTTAGATTTAGCGGCGTATAAATATAACTAGAATTACGGCTTATAGCGTTAATAGAACAAAGGTAACACCAAACTCCAGTATTTATCCGTTTATTAACAACTTTCTTATAGCTATTAGGATTACTTACCTTTCGTTATTCGGCAGAAATTCCTAGAGTTATGCGCTATTTTGTAAATATACTCGAAACACGTTTGTTTTTAAGTCCCATCGGGGTATACGTCGATGGCCCGTAACGCAGTAAACTTTATGCTCGGTAATAAGGACCAAGCAACTTCGAAATATATAACCTATATATTTAATAACTTTATCCACTCTAGTAAATAATTAGTGATTTATCGTAACAATATAAAAGACTATAAAGCTAAACATATAATGATGATAGAGGCTGTAAAGTTAAAAGTATTAATATTATAGGATAATATTACACGATAATATTACACTAAAGGCTAAAAGTATTAATACTATACGAAAAGGTTAAAGGTTGAAAATTAAAGGAAGTTTTGTTTTTGAAACTGGAAGTTTAGCGACTGTTTATAAGGGGAGGGGCGTTAGGGCACCTTCCACGTGACGTTCAATTTAGCATGGCCTAATACCTTTTACACAGAGCCTCGACGTTCTGGAAGGCGCGATTACCTTCCTTGTAATTACGGCGCCATGTAAAAAAAAAAAAAAAAAATAGAGAAGAAGGTGGGGGGAGGTTAGTGGTAATGTTACAGGCTAGTGTCTGGCTAGTATTACCAGGGATCTAACCCTGGTAGTTCTACACGCTCATGTGATGCTCTAAAGCAGGGAGGAATCCTCTTAAGGGCACGCTTCTACACGTTAAGTAACTGGGGAAGGGGTTGCACCATCTTAGCTCCATAGCCGCTCCCTAGCAGAGACTTCTCTTTCCCTTCTTCACCGAGGTTTATAGATAGAATCCGACCACCTTAAGCGATATCTCCAGCCTTAGTCCCTTTACAAATACGAATAATGAACTTATTCGCACCTTAAATAGCGTATCCGTACCGTTTCGGCTTAAGTTAAACTACTTGTGGTTTTTCCCTAAAATACCTATAATTAAGGTTATTGAATTAATTTAGCCGGAATTGGGGATTTTGCATCGACGATTCGAATACACGGCTATAAAACGCCTTTTACACCTGTTTCACATTGTAGGCCATACGAATATAATAAAAGATGTACTTAAAGTTATCGACAAGTTTTATTATATGTGTTAGTTATATTTATAGACCTTATAACGTTTTAAGTTCCGCTTTTAAAACGATATGGACTTTAACTACGAAGTAATTATTAATATTATATATTTAGATAGTTAACCGGTCTTTTACTCCATCGACGCGATAATATTATTTCAAGCCGTTAAATTTATATGAAGAGTTTCCGCTACAGGTAATTAGGACGCTTTAATTAACTATTAGTTTAACGTTTACTTAGGGCTTTTAAATTGTATTATATACGATGTTGATACGGTCTTGGACTTTACCGAGTAGACTACTAAGGTTCGGATAACTGGTAAGGAGTGTAAAGATATTTTGGTAAAAGCCTTATAGAGTATTAAAAAGTTAAGTAGTACAACGTACCGTTTCAAAAAACGTATATAATGTAATTAAAAATATAAAAGGTACTGGTTTTAAGGAATCTATCTTTAAGATAGCGGTTAGCGCCGTTAATAACACTTTTGGCCTAAATAAGCTTATTCCTACGCTCCTTGTTTTTGGTAACTATCTAAAGATCCATACAGACTTTACACCATTACTATCTACAATATAGGGCGCTAATGTTATAGCAAAAACTATAGCGATATTACGTTCCCTACGGGCGAAAAACTAGGTGTTTAGAGCGTTGGCCAAGAGGAATAGCCTACGTAAAGCTAACGTTTTGAATTTATTATTGTGATTTGAATTTTTGGTCTGGAAAACGAAAGAATAGATGGATTAGTCTTTGGAGGATGAATGGGTTAAGAGACTATAATGTGCTCGTTAATTTACAAAATGGCATATGTTCGTTTCGTTTGATAATGGTACGCGAATATAAGAGAAAAGTGAAAAAAAACGGCCCGAAACCGCAAAACAAATAAAACCACCCATGAGACACCCCCTAAAACGACGAATTTAAACCGATCCCAGCTTTAACCTCACCATCGAAACACGAGTTCGACCCGATTACGTTAAAAAAAAGCGGTCTATTTATATTAACCTTACCAAAACTTCGCCTCCAAGAGCGCACCCTCGGTTCGAAAACTAAAAAACGCCTTAAGAATTTTGCCATAGAATTTTTCATTACGTAAAATGAAATGGAAAACCGCGAACTTAGCTTAAAGCTCCGCCACAAAGGCATTATTACCACCCTAGGTACCTTATTCGAATCATTCACTTAAGCGAAAATCTTAGTTTTAATCGATTAAGATGTATTTCGTTTTAAACGTTTCGACCCGGTTATTTACGATAACTATAGGATTTTTCCAGCTCGCCTTATTTACGAAGTTAAGGATAAAACCGGAAAACCTTACGGGAAAACCTGTCTAATCATTAAACGATATAAGAATAAAGGTAAAAAGGATATTATAACCTAATTACCTACGTTATAATGAACTAGTTATCACCTAGTTCTTATATTCGCGGCATCCATCAATGTACTGTATATCATATATATTGATCTTTAGGATATAATACAGGTATATATATAATTTGAAAAACGGTTGAAACGACGAATTTACGCCGACATACCAAAAGATTTTAAGTAATATTATCCGCCTTAAACGATATTACGTATTATAAAACCACTTTACGATTTAGCTAAAGCCGGTATTTACTAGTATAACACCTATTAGAGGTATTATGAAGAACAACTCGAAATAAATATCTCTACCTTCGACTCGTGCCTATTAATATCAACAACCTGCTCGAAGGGCTTTATACTAACAGGTATATAAACGGACGACACTTTAACGTTGTATAATACCTCGTTTTCTGTATCTAAAAAATGAAACTTTTGAGAACCGATTTAAAAGAGAAACCTAGGACGTACCTAATGGAAAACCATATAATAGATTTCAATAACGTTATAATTACTTTTTATAACGATATTTTAAGCCTTACGTAAAAGGGGTAGCTGGACAAAGTTGCCTTGGTCGTTTTGGATCGCGTAAAACGAGCCGATGAATACAAATACTAACGCGTACATAACGCTTAGATAATTTTTGTAACACAACTAAAGGTAACGTATGACCTTTTTATCGCCACGCAATATTAAACCAAATCAATGGACGATATATAAAAGGTGTGAAACAAACGTTTTTCGTAGAAAATATATAATCTAAGGTGCAACTTACAATTTGTATCGCTAAATATACGTTCTGTAAAGATTTTTGATTTTACTAACGGCTTCTTCGCCAATAATAACGATTATAGTTTACAAATAGGCTTCTTCAAAGTTTTCGGCAATAAAACAACAGCCCGAAACGACTTTACACTTTAAAGAAATATTATCTATTAAAGCTTTACTAAATATAAAAGGGTTACAAGGAGTGTTCTAGCTTCCGAAATCTATGGTGTAATTAAAAGCTTATATCCGGGCATTACTATAGCGATAACGGTTCAAATAATTGTTTTCGACCTTGGTTTACACCCTATCCCTTTTATCGTTTACACTAAAAAAAATTCGCTTTCTAAGTGCCTGATAAAATTGGGTACTACAAACGAAAAACGTTTGATAATTGACATTATGACTTTACGAGAATTATATAAATGCCGTGAAATCAAGGGAACAAGGTGAATGAACGGAAAATCTAACCTAACGAATACGATAACTAAGTCTACACTAAACGAAACATTGGAAATGTTTATATTGACAAATAAATTATTAATTACGGTTGCTAGCAAAGTTTTGCGACACTAATTGGTTATTACGCTACTTTTAGTTCTTTTGAATCGGTCTGTATTATAGTCTTCGCGCCGATTCTCGATTTTGCCTTTGTTTAAATTTAACATTCGCGCTGATCCCCGATTTTACTTCTGTTTAGCCGTACTATTCCGTATCGCTTATAATACTCTGCCACTTTTTCTTTTATACGTCTCGACCCGACGGATTATCGGATTTTTTACACGCCTCGAACCGACGAGTTATTGGATTCTTTTTCTTTTATTATTTCATTTTAGGATATCGCACCGATTCTAGTATATTACCCCTTTTGTTTTATATTTTAAATTACATTTATGACTTTTAAACGATTATTTTATAAAAAGTCATAACTTTTCTATGTAACGTATTACATTATAGTCGAGTTTACCGGCATAGTCGAGAGGTGTTTATATATTATTAGAGGGAAAGAGCAACGCCTTCGCGTCCCTACCGTCCTCCCCGTCTCTTTCTCCATTTGTGTTAGCGCCACCGCCATTACCACTATCGACGTTATTAACTCCAGTAAGGATATGGCCCTACACCTTATTGGTTATATCCTTAGGCAAAGGCGTAAAGGAGGAATTACCCTTTTTACGGACCCGGGTACGCCGTTCCAATGCTTTACACATTAAAGAGGCCTTACGACGTATCCTGACGACGCGGAGCTCGAGGCAGCGAAGCAGATCCACCTCGTGTTTTTCTTTTAAAAAGGAGAAAGTTAAAAGTATTCAAACGGGTGGATTTAGGGATACGAACCTTGATGTAGTTCTGTCAGGTTACGTTTACAGCGTAAAAGGGCTCCTGCGGGTGATGGGGTTTTTACCCGTGGAGAGAGGATAAGGTTTATGACTTTCAAAGCCCCCCATTCCTCCCCTTAAAAGTTAAAGGGGGAGGGAAAAGGGGGGGAGGGAGGGATAGCGGCGGCGAAGGGTGGGGCCGAGGAGGAAAGGCCGGCGATAGAGTTTGACAGGGCAGGAGGGATGGTGGCGGCAGGCGACTTAACGGGGATGGAGGATATTATGCCTGATAATGGCGGGTTGGTAGCGGCGACGTCGGCTACGGCGGCGGCGGCACCGACGCTCTCGCGTCAAACGGCGCCTTACTGTCCTATTTTTACACGGAATTTGTTCGAGGGAAATGTTAGTATATATAAAGGCTAAGTAACCTATATATTAAAGCAGTTTAACTTAATTAAATAGAGTAAAAGTTAAATTGGAATAAGGACTTATATTAGTTGGGATCATGTGCCTTTAGAGGAAAAGAAAAGATGTTTTTTCTGAACTAGTAATGATATATCTTTTTATAGTCATCTAATAATTGATGAATTAATTACCCTCACGCAATCACCCTTATGTAATCACCCCTATCAGAAACCAAGAAAGCCATTATTACCAACCGTATCGCTCCCATTGGGCTATACCAACCAGAGCCGAACTAAAAATTACTATTACAGTTAAGCTTTACTAATTTTAACCGAATTATAATCATTACCGCGACTAAAACTTACTAATCCCTACCGAACTTTTTAATTTGAACAGTTTGCAATTGATACGGAAATAATACTGTTATTACGAAAACTGCTAATTTAGATCTTTTGTAATCGATACGGCAACAACACTTTTATTACAAAACCT
This sequence comes from Anisogramma anomala, assembly GCA_038502455.1. Classification (NCBI taxonomy): domain Eukaryota; kingdom Fungi; phylum Ascomycota; class Sordariomycetes; order Diaporthales; family Gnomoniaceae; genus Anisogramma; species Anisogramma anomala. Next base: position 38,145,708 of record JASMMZ010000003.1, on the reverse strand, counting down.
ACTGATTTGAACCTTAGCAAACCACAACTACACTGTTACTACTAGGTTAAAAGTACGGAGTATAGAAGGAAAAAAATATTGAATGTGTGGATATTACTATATACCCTTATAGAAAGTATGCATGGGCTAAGTAATAGTGTACTGTATTATAGGGTGCACTCCTATATAGTGCACGGTAACGTGTCATGCTGAAGGCTATACTTTTGTAAGACATAAAGTACATTATGTATAGATCGGTTTAAAATGGTTATTCCAGACCAACGGCTATATGTGGAGAGTTTTAGAAAAAGTATTCCAGAGTGATACGCTTTGGGTAGAGGGCTTATAAACCTTCACCTGTGGCATGCAACTCTGGATGCTTTTGCTAATCAATCATCTTTTATACTACAACTACCAATCTAACGATTACTCTTCTCTACACATTATTTCACGTAAAACACAAGGTTTGAGACCTTACCGACAGATATCAATAGTGTCTTGAAATTTTAAAATATAAATGATGGTAGTAAATTGACAAGATTTGGTAACGAAACTGTTATCGGTTATTATAAAGGCGTTACTAATACTTTTAATTACCTCCTTGCATCCTCAAATGGTGAAGCCTTCGCTATTAAATATGAATAGCCAACGGTTAGTGTAATAAATAGATATAGTCGAATATGCTTTATAAGTTTATAATACTTAACGTTGACTATATAGTATAGAAAAAAGATGATTCACAAATAATTAACGCAATAAAAACAAATCAAGCGATTCTTTAAACCAAGTCCTCAATAGATTGCAGTGTTTAACTTTACATAATCCAAAATTTAAAAGAGTATTATAAGTAAATTTTGAAGAAAACATATCATTTTACTATAACAACAATAATGACTTTAAAAAGCCATAAACAATATAAGGATTATAATAACCTTATGATTCAACATTCACAGAAAATATAGCTGAAATGAACTATGAAATGAAATATTGAAGAAAACAGCAAAAGAAAAAATCTTAAACTCGTACGTCATGAAACCTAAATCAATTGAAATGGTAAATATAATAAATTTGAATCAATCATAAAAAATGTATAGTATATTCTTTTAATTTCCCTATTTATAGGCTGTATGTTAAATTAAATCTTCTTAATAATGAAAATCATTAACTAAAACATTCATTACTTTGTTTCAAGGTTAATAATGAAATGAGACAATATTAAAATAATAATCGTTTCTTTTACTACACGTGGTATTGAAATAAAACATAAAACATTGGCAAGTTTAAAGTTACCTTATTATTGCTATGTATATATCACACATAACTAGAAGTAGAAATATTGACCTCAATGTAACTTAATAAATTTCGATACTATATTAATTATAAAAACGCTGGTGAAGTTAAGCTACACCATGAACCAGCAAGTTACTATCTCTACGAACACCCGTGGAAATTTCTCTACGTTAATTTCTATTATTTATATAACTAAAACTAACACTCCTATGAAGGCTAACATTATATCGTCCGTGAGCATCTAAATAGTAATATGATGTAGCAACAATAAATTTCAAGTAATATTCTGGGATACCTATGGATATAATGCATTGATTCTAGTGATAATCAAACTATTATAATAAACCTATAGGTTTATAGAAATATTACCGCAGCTAAGGTACATAAAGTTGTTATCTACAATGGAGATTGAAGCAGAAACTTGGTATTAATAAATCTAGTATATTGGTTTGAAGGTACATTTATCCACTTCGCGAACGTAGCATTACACGCGAAGATTTTAAAGCTGTGTTGGTTTTTCCAAGATATTATTCGTTTTCTACTTAAAGATTACCTATTTTCCATAATTCTTGCAGGTGTATTTTCCCCTCAGTTTTTTTATCTATTGAATAGAATTCCTATGTTACTTTTTTACTTTGGGCTTTAAAAAACTACAATGGAAAGTTACTGTATACAACACGAAAAGTGAAGAGTTGAAGGTTAAAATGAATATATTAAAGGTTTCCAAATATTCAAAGTTGGGAAATTATGGCCAGTGAAAATATAAAGTTTCATATAATATATTATTAAGAAAGAACGTTGTAAAATTCATCTAGATTGATATCTTTCCAATACTGAAGCTTTTCCAAATACTGAACTATAATATCACAATGACTATGAAATTGAACAACTTTCATTCATGATAAATTATTAAAATATAAATGAAGCCAAGAACATTGGATTGAAAATAAATAAAGTTAAACGTAGGAAACGCAAAACAAACATCATATGTAAACTAGTAACATATTAATTAGCAATAAAACGTAAAAAAAAAGGAGTTGGTATTTAACTATATAATTTTACCTACACGTAAACATCAAATGTTTCTCCACAATATAACTTCTAACATTCATAGGAATAAAGAAAAAAGGAGTACAGCCATCTCTAAAGGTTGTAATTAAATATATACTCAAATCCTAAATTATAATATCGTACTTCGAATTTATTTGACGGATCATTTGCTTATAATTCCAGATAATGTTACTCTACTTACAAATGATATATTTTGAAGTACCAACAGCATCATCTTAAAATTGATATAAATCAAACAAAGCTGTGTTATAAAACAAAAATAAAGTAATAATACTATAAACATCGTATCTAGAATTGTTTAAAACTTAAATGATATAAGGAAAATATCAATATTAGAAACATACCCGCAAACGAATCCAAATATGCTTTATATTTAGTAAACTTAACAGATATAACGTTATTTGGTATTTAATGATTCAAGTGATTTGAGGTAGGCTTTAAAATATTTTAAGTTAAAACCTAATATAGTAAGAATTATTATTATTACTTGTTTATAATTCATTATTGAAATTATCAAAGCGGGAATCAAGGTAAATTCATGTGAATCTAGATGAAATAGGAAGAAATGATGAAATTTGTATTAATCAATAATGAGGACGATGATCTTGAGCCTTTTCAAGGACAAATTCGACTGTTAAGAACCAAATATTAAAATTAATGTACTTGGATACGTCTATAAAGAAGAAAAAAGAAATTCTAAAGAGTAAGCAGTGGAGGCCTGTATAACTATGGCCATAGATTAAAGTTGGGGTTGGTTTATACAGTGTGTAGTGATAGTTAGGCCTATATCAAAAGTCATAGTAGCTTTCATAGTGCGGCGACCTCCGTTGTTTTTTTACAACTGCCATAATATTCTTATTCTTGATTCCTAGAGAACAGCTGTATTTCTTACCGCTTATAAAGCTATAGGGGCTATTATTTGTCCGTTGATTGAAAGTTGGATCAACTTTTCTATGTCTATAACCTTCTTCTAATTTAAACTTATATAATATCCTTAACTCCACTTTTCATGAGATAACTATATTTTTTACCCATGAGGGGTTGTATATAAGATATATGTGAAAAGAATGATTTCATGTGTTCAATGAATTGAATAGACGACGAACTAGCTAAAAGTAAAACAGGAAGCTAATTATACAAAACCATATAGAAGCAGTAAGTAATAGTTAATAAATACAATCAATGAAAAATTCGAATTAAATCGAATGTGAACAACACACGTTAACTTTCATATAATATATAGATATAAAGCTCATTAATATATACAAATATAAGGTAAAAACATTTAATTAAGATCACTTTACAAGCAACGTAGGCTACCTACTCAACACCACCAGACAATAAAAAACCCTACTATTCATACATTATTAATAACCAATTAATCCCAACTTATTTCAACCAATATTAACTTCCACCAATCAATCACAACTTTTTCCAACTCATGCCAATTTTAACTTATTAGTACGAACTTAATTTATTGATGCCAACTTCTCTTCTCTAATATAATTGTAACAAAAGTATGAATAAATCATACCGCATTTTAGCAAACAACTTTATTGTGTTACTCAAACTTTACAAAGAATTCAACTTATAATAAGTAGTGTGAAGCAGTCAAAACAACCTGAAAAAAAGAATATAGCCAAACGCTAAAAAACAGTTTCAGGACTACTTTATCATTCATTGCATACATAAGCTTATGAAAAATATAATCTTAGATAATAATTGTTAACTGGTATTTGAAACACTGTTAGAAGATAAGAAATCAAAAATTACATACAAAAGATTAACCTAAAGCTATCGCTTAAAAAAGTCGATGACTATATACAATCCTTAATGAAGTTGTGGAAAAGATAAGGCTCTACTATGAAATTACAAAGATAAAACAATACTTGTTTACCATAAGCCAATTATATAAATACATATATGGTATAAACGTGAGTATTAAGAAAACTAAACCTAAGTGCTTAGCTTAGGTAAATATATGTTTATAATGAAAACAACATTTGGAATTTACTTGAGTACGTGAAACTTTTCATTTAAACTTCTATTATTATTTGAAAATATGATTCAATATGGCTTATTTCAAGGTTTGAGTGATTGTTATTGAATTTGAACCTTAATGTATTAAATAACTGTTTCAAACATTAACATACCAATATTTGCTTCGATTTTAGTAAAAAGTATATCTATGTTTCACTGATATATAATTTGAAAAAGAAAGACTTATAGGGGAAACTTCAATGACGCGTAAAAAATAGATATTTGTTTGTGGTATTTTTGAACATTTTCTCGGGGACATCTTACTTATTCTTTATTCGTAAAAGTACCTTTTCGTTGAATTGATTTTTTCCGATGCTTCATGTCAAGTCCTCGTCGGTTTCAGACCGATTTTATAATAAAGTGGTCGTGTAAATCACAGTACACGTCTTTCAGAATCATCACTGATATAACAATGATTATAACAGGCAGGATTTGAAGCGGGCGATATTCTACATTGATAGTCGATTGAAGATACCCGGCTCTTCAACATAAAATATGATGCATTAAGGATTTTAATGATACAGTTTATATTTACACATGTCCAGTATAGGTTGAATGCGTGTCAGTGGAATTCACCAAGTTGATGTGGCAGTAAGCGGGCAAAGGTACGGGAGTGCAAAGGTGGGTGACGCACGGTACTTGGAAACATCTCGGGTAACTGATACAAGTCAACTCACTCTATTCTGGAAGCGCCGGAACTCTGCCTTGACCAGTATGCGTAAAAAAGTAGATCCACTTCCCACCGAGGTCCATGTAGTAGGGACCGTGGGGCCAAAGGCGACCCACCGGCGCCTCCGCTGGACGACCACTCCCAGTGGGGAAGGTGCTTGGTATTGCTGATGACCAAAGCAAGGGACGGCCTTTTGGCGTTCAGGTTGGCCTTCAGGTCGAGGCGCTCGGCCGGTTTCACTTTGGTGGAGACGGGGCCCTGGCCCAACAGCGTGGCTATACTGGTGGGATGCAGGCCGTCGATCTCATAACCGCCGCCGGTGTGGTCGTTGGTCTCGAAGCTGAGAGTGGGCAGGCCTTTTCCGATTTTGCCGTGTGGCATAGATATCGTGAAGTGGACCCACGGCATGGTGTCGAGCGACAAGCTCGGGCCGGCATGGTCGATGAAGCCACAATGGCGTGTGGTACGAGACGCCTTATCGAAAAGAAACGAGGGCTGTCAGGCTACGGGGAAAGGCCCGAATGAAATTGTGACGGTACCAGAATCTATCCTTGGGAGCCCGAGAATGTGGCCAAGTGATGGTACCAGCTCCAGTACTCGTCCACAAAACCCAAGCGAGCGGTCAAGCGAGTACCACGGCAAGCCACACAGCCTGTCAACACGCACCCCCTCACACCGGCCTCTCCGTATGCCCTGTCATAGCATGCGGAGCGAGCCGAGTGGATCCCTTGTCTCTGCATGACGACTGACTGTATACCTACCTGGGAGGACAAGACGGTGGGAGCCACACGCGCGATTACTCTTCTTTCCAGGTTGTGGGTGCCGACTCCAGAAACTGGCTACTGAACGCAGGCGTTGTGTATCCCTCTGGCTCGCCGGCAAGATAGAACGTTGTCCTGTCATAGGGAGCAAGGGCAATGCCCTTCTGGAGCCTGAATACCAGGTCTGGGTTCGAAATGAAGTATCTGCCAAAGACGACGACAATGTCCTTGGTGGGGAAGTCGTCGTCGACCGCCTTCACGGCCGTGTGGGGCTCGAAGCCACCGGCCAGCAGCATGGCGCCGTCGTAGATGTTGACCAAGGCGTCCAGCCTCTCGGCCGTGTCGGCGTGAGGGCCGGCCTCGACGCGTGTGTCGACCATGTGCAGGTAGGCCAGCTGGAGCCTGTTCAGCTGCGTGACCAGGTAGGTGAACTGGGGGATGGGGTCGTCCATGCTCATGCTCTGGAAGCGGGAGAAGGGCGAGAGGCGGATGGCGGTCCTGTGCGCGCCCACGACCTGCGCGACGGCCTTGGTGACCTCGAGGGCAAAGCGGGCCCTGTTCTCGATGCTGCCGCCCCACGCGTCGGCACGCGCGTTGCTGACGTCCTGCAGGAACTGGTCGACGAGGTAGCCATGGGCGCCGTGGATCTCAACGCCGTCGAAGCCGGCCGCCACGGCGTTGCGGGCCGCCTGCGCGTAGTCGGCGATGTACTGGCGGACGCCGGCCTCGGTCAAGGGCTCGGGCTTGTCGCCGCCGGCCATGGGAATGTCCGAGGCGCTGACCACGGCGGCACCGGGGCCCAGCTCCTCGGCCAGGGCCGCCTGGGGCGCAGCACGGCCCAGGGCCCACAGCTGGCAGAAGAGGTAGCTCTTGTGGGCGTGCACAGCGTCGGTGACCTTGCGCCAGCTGGCGATGTGGGCTTCGGAGTAGATGCCGGGCGCCTTCGCGTAGCCGCCGGCCTGGGGGGAGATGAAGGTGGCCTCGCTGATGAGGAGGGTGCCCGGCACGCTGGCACGCTGGCCGTAGTACTCGGACACGAGCGGCTGCAGCGGAGTGTGGGACTCTTCGGCGCGGAAGCGAGTCATGGGCGCCATGGCGATGCGGTGGGCGAGGTCGACCTGCCCGACCCGGAGGGGCTTGAACAGTCTAGAGTTGGAAGCCATGGTGTGCTGTAGATGCTTGCGGGTGCTGGGGGATGTTTGCCCAAAGTGGGGATATATATATATGTATATATATATGTGTGTGTGTACCTATATATATACCTACGTATGTGTGTGTTTGTGCGTGTATTTATGCGTGTCAACCCAGGTGATGCTGCTTTGAAATCCAATGTCGCCATGGCATCGCCATAGGATACCATCATCCCATAAATCCATCTCATGGCATGATGAGACTGCTTCTTCCACACATTGTGTGCCCGTCTCGGCTTTTCTGCGTTCCGGGGGTGGTCGGAGTGACCGGCGCTGGCGTACGACGGCGAATACGTAGGCATATATTCTGTACGTGTGTAGTATTCACAGGCTTGATTTGAAATCACCTGGTGCGCCATAGCCGTAAGTCACGGGCATCACTTCTTACTTGTTCATACGCTGTCCGCGTAGACTCGCTGCACCAAACACACGGCTGACTCTCTCTCTCTCTCTCGCTATACACACACACACGTATATACACACTTATATGCACATATATACACACATATACAAATATATATACACAAATATACACATATACACACATATATACATATCTATACACATGTATACACAGGTATACACATGTATACATATAAATACACATATAAACACATATATGCGCATATATACACAAATATAAACATATATACACATAGATAAACACATATATACAGTAAATCCCCATACAATGAACACCGCCACCTTCCGCTACATCGAACCAGCGGCCACAGCAAAGCCCTGGGTACTGACAACTGTCCTCCTGCAGTTTGCTGGTCTCTCCCCCATCCTGACAAGACGTTCCCCGGCCCGAACACGGTGCCCTCCACAGTCTTGCACTCGCCTCGAGCGGTCGATCCGTTGGTGCCCTGAAACAGAGCCACCTCGCGGCGCAGCGCATCCTCTAGGTCTGTCGTCGAGGCGTCCATAATCGACAGCCCTGATGCGGCTTTCCACCTTGTGTCATGGTCTTGCAGTAATGCATTTGGGCTTGATTGTGGAGTGGATTCATTGACCAGGACAGATCAGAGGATCTGTCCCTAACCAAAATAAACAGTACGTGATCTTTCATGATACTCCGGATCCTACGTGTCTTCCAGGAGCTAATATCCGAAGAACACCGAAATTATCCCGGGGCAAACCGTAACCCAATGCAAAAAATTCCCTACTTCAATGCCCATAAAGATTGACTGGACCGAGCCTTGAAAGTAAGGCTTGAAAAATATGTTGTGGGCTGCGCCATAAAGCGGGTTAAAGTGTAGTCTAAAGCCCATATATGAGAATGGATTTTGGTAGCATGGAGGATTGACGTTCATGCCAAGCATGACTTATACCAGGGAAATGGCTACCCGTGGTCACGGGAGGGATGTCTGGAGGACAAAGGGTCTATGGCGCCAGCCAGATTAGAAACAACAATACAAATCCACCTCTCTACCCCTCAAATACCCCCACTCGATGACCCCACTTCTATTGTAATCAATTTCCGTACGGGTAAAAATGGATTTCCGCACCGGTTAAGAGATCTTCGCACGGGTAAATGAATTGGATAATTTCGTGTATTTTATAGTGTAATTCTTGTATAAGCAAGTGGGGGTAGCAGTCGTTTCGTAAAGCTGTCTTAGTTGAATTCATTATTATACAGCTGAAACCCCCTATTCTTAAAAAGTATACAAGTTCAAGTATGTAAGTGTCTTGTAGACAACTAGGCTTTTTACTTATAGTAGTGTTTTCTGCAATTCTAATAACTATATGTTGATAAGGATCGAGATTAGCAATAAAGATCAGCTTGATGATTAGGTAAATACCTAGTGAAAATAATTATTTCATTAACTTAAGAAATAGTTGAATAGTTTAAAAGTATGAATTAAATCTCCAACAGAAATAGAACTAATATTTTTATCCTATAATACCATAAATTTATCTATTACGTTTAATATATTCTTTGAAGAATATTGTTGAGGCAACCAAATGAAAAACAAGTGAAAACAAGCAATCTTTACGTGGAAAAAAAGTGGAGAAGAAAATGCTGTCAATTCCAATTAAAACATATAACTCCAGCAAAACTAAAGAAAATCGTTAATTACTTTCTATTTGTAATGAAATTGAATTCATAACCCCAATATTAGGAAATAATTCAAGTGCAGTTTAGTTAAATTTAGCTATACTAAATGCAACTCAATTGCAGTCAAGTATCAAATTCAATGTAGGGCACAGTCCAAGTAATTTCCTTTTAATGTAGTATACAGATCAACTAGCAGTCTACTAAACATAAAATGAAAAAAAACCACCTGACTATTGTAATATTACCGATGCTTCTAACATGCTTCGAATTAACAACGTTGCAACATCTGAAGACCTATTAACACTGATTAGTATTTAACGGTAAGTTAAATACAAATAAGCTAAGTGAAAGAAGAAGTTATTTTCTAGTTATCTATACAGTTCAAGTCATCTTACTTAAAAGTAATAAAGTACTATATATAATGTATTTATTTCTGTTTACGGAGCTTAGCGAGAGGGTATCGAGTAAATTATCTACCGGACTTGCCACAAATCCAATACTTTTTTCTAATATTACGACAATAATTTTTCCGGTTAATAGTTCCGCTGAAACTTTGCCTATAATGTTCTCGTCAATATAGCTTTCAGTTTAGAGTCTTTAAACCATCCTTTACGCGTTGAGACTTTTCGAATTTACGATTAATATAATACGTTATCGCAAGATTTTCGGCATACTAGTCGAGAAAGTTATCAGTTTAGGGTTATATACCAATTGGGTTGGGCATACGTATTATTATAAATGCAAGTGAGGAATATAATTAGCTAAAAAAAAACCTGTACAAGTAGTATTTGAGAGTTTTTAAGCGTTTTTAAACTCTTTAACGCCCGTGATAACTATCTATACCTGTTCGCGAAATGTGGCCTCATTAACGTGTACTTTTATCATTAATTAGTAATATAATATCAACTTTTTAAACATTTGGTTAAATATTTCCATTAGTGTTTCCTCCTCTTTTTTAATACTATTATTGTTGTCTACCCTGTCGCAGCTTGATTCGTATATTATTATATAAGTTGAACTTCATATTGGAAGTAAATCTCTATATCACTTCAAATCTTACGAAAGGTGTTTGCCTTGATTAAAACAGTCAGGCAATATTCTTTCACGTAATACATCAGGATTCCTGAAAATAGTAGGTAAAAACCTGGAGGGAGAACCTCTATTGACTTAGAGAAGTTAAGGAATGGTATCAACTTCATATCAAATAGAGTTTTCCGTTATATTTCTCTACATTATTCTTAAACTTGGCGTAATTTGTAAGGAGTTTCTAATTAATGTTAACCATTTTGACAGGTTTGGAGGAAAGGTCACAATAGTTGTCCTAATAGTCGATAGTATTTTTTAATACTTCAAAGTTGCAATAATAGGGGTAGTTGCAAGTCACCTATCTCAAAGGGTAAATTTTCGTGATAGGACCTATAGTAGATTTACATATATAGACATACTTTCCATAGGAGGCTTCGTTTGAAAATTTTAACTATTTTAAGGAAAACTTTGAGGTACTTAAAAACCTTGACGATTGTAGGGAAAGCTGTAAAGGATTTTTCGATTTTACTTAATTAATTGTTGGATAGCGCCGATGTTAATTACTTTTATCATATTATTGGCCACTATTTTACATTACATTCCTTGCTCCCGCCGAACCATTTCCCTGTGTTATTTCATGAAAGTATTAAATAACCGAGTAAATCAATAGATTTTTTTATCGTTATCATATAAAAAATATTATCAGTAGGGTTTAAGGTTGAACTTAACTAGAGATTAGGGGGTAGTGGCCCCCTAAAACATATATGGAGACGTTGATAGTCGTCAACGCCCTTTTCTTTCCCTTGTTGGTTTTAAGGTCGAGGATTCTAAAGGTAACCTTTAAGTTGAGTCAGTTTGTAAAATTCATTTACCAAAGGGACTAAGGTTTTATTTTGGATATAGATCCCTCTATGGCATACCATAGTCTTCAACTTTAATTTAACCCCCGTTGAAATTATTCTTCACATATTAATTAATCAATCGTTCAAAACTTAAGAATGTTCTAAAAAATACAAACATTGCAATCAAGTTTTCGCCATCATTTTGTTCAAGGATATAGTACCTAACAATATTTGTCAGATGCTCATTAGTTAATCTTTTATCGATATCTTTTCCCTAAAGCTTCGTATTGTAACAGTTAAAGATAATAGGTCCAAAAGCTTTGATTTCTCTTATCCGTTCTTAATTTTCTGTTTTGATAATTTGGCTAGTAAGTTAACATTTATGAAGGTAATGTAAGGTCTTCGTAATTTAGGCGAGTAAAATTGGCTATTTGGAAACGTAGGTAATTAATGATTTTGTCAAAGGGACTTGGATATCTGGTGTAGAGTCGCGCGACATTGATTTTTTAACGCTACTTGGTGATTCTTGACATTTTTACTCGGGGTAACGATTTTAACTGTTAATTATTTTGTGCTTTA
>JASMMZ010000003.1:37897799-38134188 GCA_038502455.1 Anisogramma anomala | reverse complement strand
CGGTGTAGAGAATAACTTTGAGGGTAGTTTATTGTTATTGTTTGTGGTTGAAAGGCCTGGTGGTTAATCGTTTTTGAGATTCGAAATTTGCAGTGGTAATACCCGTAGTAATATTAACTTTCCTGTTTGCTAACTTTAGTAACTTGAAGATCTTTGAAATTGTCATGCGGTAAATCTCAACGCTTCGAAGACTAGTTTAATTAAAATTTATTGTTATTTTCAATAATGATACCGTCGATTACTACAGACTATTGTTATGGACTTTCAAAATCCAAAAATCTTCTCTATTTACTACCATCATGAACTGACTCAGTAGTAAAAGCCCTTCGCAAAAATCTTTCCTCTACCGTGGTTTTACTCAAAACATAACCGGAATTGACTTCTTTTTCAACGTAACCAATCTTCTTTTAACCTAACGAACAATGATTATTATTGATATTACTTCCTTGATAGGCCTTTAGACGTTGCAACGTTGTCGATTCGAATCCTAATCAAAGTAATAGTAATATTGTATAGTTAAGTATTAGATGTATTGTTTTAGGTGTGTAGGACCGCTAGCCAGTTTCACACTATTTTGTATAGCTAATTGCTTGGCCCGTACTATATTCTGAATTAGGCACATACTTTTCTTGACTTTACAGTCAATACAACCCTCCTAAAAGATATTACACTCAGTTTGCAGTCAGTATAGTCAACTTACTTGATAGTAAAGTTGACTGGATCTACTGCGATAACTGCTGTTCCAACATTAACTATAACAACAAAAACTTCAAGAATAAAAATAAAATGAAACACTCCATTCAAAACACATTTAATCCTAAAACGCCAATAACAAACTCATCGGTAATTTTACAAAGATGTTGAACGTACATTAAAAATACGATAAAAACTTTTACAATATATTAGATATAGAACGTCGAGAATTTCTTTCAATTGTTCAACAAATTAGAAGTAACCCTTTTTCTTTATAGTTCTTTTTACCTTATATATTTACTCTAAAAGAAGAATATTACTCTACTATATATTTGTTAACAATTTGATCTTTGCAAGACATATATAATGGAATAACACAATACTTTGAACAAAACTTCCACTTGGTTTAATACTAAACTAAATAGGCCACGAAAATATTTTAGAAAATCATGACTACCCTGAAATAGGAAGATACCTTCCGATGTTTTCGATAAAATGATCAAAAATCTAGATATTGTTTCAATAGGTAGTAGTACAAGCTTGATAAAAAAAGGCTATACTTCATGTATATATTCGTAAAGTATTTATAAGAATCCGCGAATTTGAATGCATAATTCAATGAACAAAAATAACATGTTCAATGAATTTCAGTCAACGAATATGATCATTCCGACCAGTCATAGTATATGTGAGGGCCTGAGAATCTACACATAAAATAACCAACCAGACTCAAACTCCATATAATACATAGATCAAGGATACAGAAACTTTATAAATGATAATTTCAAAATGACAAATAGGATAATAAACTCGAAAAAGATATCAAATAAGAAAATCGATCCTTATAACTATGAAGGGACACAAAGCATTAGATCTACATAAAAAAAATGCTAGTTTACAAAGCACCTCAACTAAAAACGATAGAAAGCCAAATTCGTGTTTTTAACAGACAACTACGATATCTTAAAACGGAAATACCATTTATACGTATGAAATAAAATTGAAGTTAATAATTTTGAAACCTATTAAAAACCCTCCAAAGAACAAACTCCAAATGAAACACATGAATATACACTCAGAATCAATTTTATCAACAATTGAAGAACAACACGATATGTAACCTAAAAAACCTACCTCCAAAAATAACCTGAATACATTTCTGTTACAATAGAACAACGTTTCAATTATTATTAATTAAAGACAAGTATAATGATATTATTTTTCGTAGAATAAAACTTGATATTACAGCAACCAAAAAAAATCATTGGAATTAATCTTACATATTTATCTTTAACATAAGGGAAATCAACAACAAACCTCGACCGCAATGAATTCAAATCATCCAAAATTAGATTCGAACCACGAAAAAACCACTTTTTTAATCGGGATAACAATTGTTACTACTATTCTTCAACCAATTACGTTTTATATCCTAAATATATTTATATCACTTCTCTTTAATCTCAAGGATATAAAAATGATCAGGATCATTATCGAATTTATTACCAACGAGATAATTTGGGATAGGTGATGGTTTTAATTAACTTTCAAATAGTAATAAGTCTGGTTTTATTCACAAAAGCCAAATATAATCATCTTATGCCTAACTAAAGTAAACCTATAACTATTATACCAAATATTTCATCATCCGAAGATGAACAAACTATATAAGCTTTTGTATAACTCTAAAGACACTGATATAAAACTTTAAATCATCGACTATATAGAAAGGTTTTGTTATTACTGTCAAATCAACATAGTAATATCATAAAGATGAAAATTCAAACATGAAAACAACCAAAATTTCAACATTGAAATTCTCATTAATATATGATACTTAAATAGACTAGCGGTACTTTATATTATGAATTCGGAAACTGTTTTCATAATAAAGAATTCATGAAGGAATATCAGTTAAAAACCCAGAAAAACCATAACAATAATTGTAAATTAACACATAAATCTAATAACTAAACAAAACCATTCATAACGTCATAATAAACTTTACAACCACAAGAGTTAAAGTGAACGATATTAATATAGGGATTGAATGTTTTCAAGTCCCCGATGAAACTTATTAAATGCTTGGAAAAGTAAATTAAACACAAAATATCCTCTACTGAGCATAGAAATTCTTTTGAAAAAAATCGATAAATTTATGAATAAAAAAACCAAGTTTCACAAATAACAATGAAGCAAATTAAATATAGAGTCAAACCTGAATGACTAGTGTAATCTTTATTTATCTTTGAAGCATATACAAGTCTAGAAAACAAATCTCCACCATCAACATCTACATGAAAAAGATTAAAGGCCTATATCATAACCAAAAGAGGTTTGAAAGAAACTATAAATTCAACGCCAAATTAATAATATTATTCACATCAGTAATAAACCAACCACTAAGACAGTATAATCATTACACTATATATAAAGGTCTTTATATATATGGAAAACTCAAACACCTAGAACAAACAATTCAAAATCATAAACATTACAAACTCAAAATAATCGTAAATATATCAAAAGAACCACTCAAACTATACACAATACGAATAAAGTTATATTTAAAGAAACAAACATGAATATTCAAAATTAAAAGCTATAGTTATACGATTCACTTACGCCAACTGTTAACAAACCCATAAAACGGCGTTATCAAGGACGACCACAGAAACAAAAGACATTCAACGAAGAATATCAATCTGGAATCATGAAACTTGACTATAAAACACTTTTTAAACCTTGATATATGATCTGGGTTTCTTAAAAAAAGAACGACGAAATATTAACAGTAAAGTTAAAAGCCGAAAGATCAATTAAGACACCAGGTAACTCCTTGAAAAAAAGAGAAAAAACTAAAATAAACGGACTTTTAGAACAAATAGTCCTACATATCGTTAATAAAACTAAATTAAAAGGGTCAAATGTGTGAAAACCCCAAGCTAAAGCTGTCGCCTAAGGCTATCGAATATTTTCAATAATATTTGATGAAGAAAGAAGAGAATATCATATCAAAGAGCTGCTATAAAACTATCGATAAGATGTATCCTGTTCATTTTATTGGTTACGTGGTATAAAAATGTTAAGAAACAGCGTGGAGGCATCGCTAGAATGAGGTAATCGTTAGTGCTAGATCCCTCGCAACTACTATCTCAGGCACCAACCTGTAATACTATCTTCAGCCTACCGGCGTTCCTTTTTACAATTGTGGAATGTTCCTGTATTTTTTTTTATAATTGTATAATGTTCTGGCGTGTTACTTAACGGTGGATAACCTGTTAACAAACGGTGTAAAGTGATTTAGCATGTGATAAAAGGTGATTTTCCGTCGTTAACCGTAGAATTCCCTGGCATATCATAAAAGATTCCGACATTAGTTTCATGAGTGCAGTCCCTCCGTTTGTAAATAGTCCCCTTCGTACTATTTATAATCAGAAACCTTTTTCTAATAATAACATCTATTTATGTTCATTGCACTTAGCTGTCTTTGCTTCATCTTACTATTAATAGTTCGAATAAGTTATATTACCCTGCCCCCTCTCATCTTTGACAAAGTTAATGTTTCTATCTTTGATTTTGTGCATAAAATTATTTTTGAGGTAAATTTTTACTTTGGAATTGTTGGACCCGCATTAACATATAGTTTATTTCTTTACGTAAAACTCATTAATACCTATCTCAATGGTATTCAAAAGAAGATTTAGTTTGAGTATACTGATTATATGGTCTATTATTTTCTCAAATTTTGCTCAAATATGAAAATTAAAAGTGTTTTATAATTTATAGTAGTTTAAAACTTACAAACGATCAGTATAATACCAATATACGATGTTAGCATTATATTTCTAACGTAACTGGGAAAAGTTTGAGTTATACATATATGCCCTTGAACTGAACCCTAGATATAAATAAAGTTGTAGAGGAATCTTTCGAAATATGTTATGTATTCAACGTCTAAAGCCTAAATATATTACTAAGTTATTGAATTGTTCACTTTTTGTTAACAAATGATTAAATAACGCTTGAGCTTTGACTATTGCCTCGAAAAAAATCCATAAGGGTACAGTTTATTATTTAACATGGAATTAATATACGCGGAAAAGGATTCATATTTTTTTTACGTCTATATACTCGAAGGGTTTCCGAATCACCAAAGTTTTTACCTACGAGTATAAAGGTCAAATAAGTAAGGTATTTCAATTCTAAATAGAAATGTAACGGTTAATCAACGGTTAGAAAGCATATTTGAAGTTTATTAAAAACTTATGAAGGATGATCACAGTATTAATGGAAAGTTAGATAAATTGGTAAAAATATTGGAGAAGTTATTTTCTCATAAGGGGTTAAATCTAGACTTCGGGAAAAAATTGGCCAGTATAATGACTTAATCGAGTATATTTGAGGTAATATCGGTCATAGGAAAAGATTTTGAAAGTTTTAGCCCGTTATATTGAGTATTAGTAAAGTAAACGCGTAAAAGCGGCTCGATAAGTATGTGATAATTTGAATTAAGCCTGCGTACAGACTACGCGAAATATTTTCTTATTGTTTTCGCTCAAACCGTAGAAGAATTTAAAGGCGTCGATGTCTATAGTTTTCATGAAGTTCGAGAACAGCTTGAAATTTATATGGACGTAATTAAACTATGAAATCAACACTTATCGTTAAGGGGGGTTGTCAATCCGTAAACAACGTATTGAAAATTCAATTCAAATTCATAATATATATTTTAACTTAGTATTTTGATTAGGTTTTACTATCGTATTCAACGACATCAACGATATTTAATGAATAATTACGTATTTATTGTTTCGAAAGTGGGTTTGTAGTTTGTTTGATAAGTTAATCGACGTAAAAACGGGTTTATTTTTTAACCCGGAATACTACTTTTTATGATGTGGGAATTAATAAGACATGATATTGCGTATTTATCGAAAAATCAATATATCTTTCAGAAAAATCCTTAAAAAACATTCAAAAAAAAAGTTAGATATCATTCTAGATTTTGAATTGTTCGGATAAAGAGCAGTATTCGTTAGCATCTTTCTTTAAACGTTATTACATAACTATTATTCCGGATTTTACGAGTATTTTTATGTCGCGAATACGTTACATAAAGTTTTGAAGTTCTATATATAATTTTATAAGAGGGATAATTGAAAGTTGGACCGGTTATGTTAAATCAAAGAAATAATTATACGTTATAAACAACGAGTTAAGATTAATAAAGATAGTGTTTTTTAAACGTTGAATAGCAATGAAATGTTCAACGATTTAAATAGATATAAGTGTTAACGTTGAATAAAAGTAAATACGTTGGAAATTTCTAATTGATTTATTGATTTACTCTATTAGTTTTGGAATTAAATGGGGCGTTCAAGCGTTGTTCTACCTCCTCTAAGTTGTAGAGGCGTTTTCAAAAGCTATCCATCTAATTCGAGCCGTAGTCCCTAACGATAGTACGGGGTACCCCGTAGAACCACTAATAGTAATTTAAAAATTTCGTTACATATGTCTCTTTGTCTATAGTTTTCATTGCCTTTTGGGTAACAGATTTACAAAATCGATCCATAATAACTGTAAGATGACGTATATTATTAGTTAGTTTTCGGTGGAGATCAACTAGAAAGTTGGTAAATAACTTGTTTTAATGCCTTTTAGAAACCTGTAAGGATTGAGAAAGCTTCTTTCGTCGATATCGTGAATATATTGTACATCTATAGATATTATAATTACGATAAAAACTTCGAATAATACGGTATAACCTAGGTTAAAATTAATATTTTGAAAGTATAATAATAGTAAAATCGCGGTACGGATAGCCGGTAATAAGCAAATCGTGCGTGGTTTAGATGAATGTGGAGATGAACGGCGTGTAAATAAAAACCCAAATATTGGCGAAAAAACTTAAAACTCTGTTATTATATACTATACATTTATAAATAAACCTTTGTTAATACCTGGTTTTCGTTAACGTGAATATTGGTATGAAAACTACGATTCACTCAATGGACCATATTAATTAGACTATGATTTATAATATTATATGTAATAAAAATATCCAAATTATTTTAAAGATCGTCGTTTTTAAAATGCTTGCGACCTTTAGGAACGGATTTACAGGCAATAATATGTTGGAAGATACACGAGTTAGGAAGCGGCGTAAAAGCGAGTTATTTGGAGAGAAGAAGCTGATGTTTTTTGGCTAAAAGACGATGATTAGAAAGGGTTTTTTCGGTTTTTTCAGTTTTTTCGCATTATATTGGGTCGTATGTAGTTCACTCTTTTATGATAATGTTTTTTTTTAAACGATATTGAAAAAAAAAATTCATTAACATATTTTACTTTCGGGAAGTTCTTTTATAATAATAAAGCATTTTAAGTTCCTATTTATCGTAAGAATATTGAAACGTAGGCCGTAGTACCGAGCTTCTCATTTTAAGTTCTCAAGTATTTTATAAATACTAAAAGTTTTTTTTTCTCTAGTTTTGTAATTATATTCCGTGGGGAGCAAGCGACGGGAGTAATGCGCTTTTAGCTGAAAGATCTTTTGTTTTTTATAGTGAATCAAGAAACCCCTTAAGGCCTATCCGAAAGAGTTGGCGTATAAAAAAGTTTCTCGTTTAGAGGCCTCTTAAAAGAAAATAAGTTTCGTGAGAAACGAAAGCTTAAGCCCCTCGAACGTAGCTTTTGTTTTGGAAAATGAACGGAAACTAGTTTAATTTTGATTTGATTTCATGAAGGGAACGGTAATATTGAAATAATCCCGAATAAATTGCCAGTAAAATTTGGCGAACTTTCGGAATTGTTGTACCTTCAATATCGACTTATGAAAGGAATAGGCTAGAGCTATTGCTTAAGGTAGTTGGATACCGTCTATGATCCTCCATGATGAAGAAATAGAGGCTCCTGTTAAGTTGTTGTTATGGAGCTAGCTATAAGGAATAGTTCAGTTACGTGGTTAATTACGTTGCGTGAGTATGTTTAGGAGCAGCTTGGAGGCGATGTAACAGCATGGTAATTCTTAGAGTTTAATCACAAGCGACTACTAGCCCAGCTATTGGCTTGTAAAATTACCCTCAGTTTACTGGCAGTCCTTTCTTAGCAAATTATAAAAGGTGTTAACTAACGTTGAACGCCATAGCGTTTTGTGGGAGGGTGCTGAAATGTGTCGGCTTGTTTTATAACAGTGGGCTACCTATTTACGAACAGCGTAAAATGCCAAGTTATAGTGTAAAAGGTGACTTTCCGATACGAAGCGTTTTTGTATATCATGGAAGGTATCGGTATTAGTTCCGTTAGTGCTATAATTCCTCCATATAAATAATTTCCTTTGTAATATGAAAAACGTAATTTTTTTCCATGAATAACGATCACTTTTAGTCCGGTATTTTTTTTTTTTTTTTTTGTATTGGACTATCACCGGGCAGTGGCAACTGCAAAGTATGGCACTAGCTGCTACGAAATATACCTCTAGATACCGGCGGGAGACATCGTAACAAGGAGTTGACAGGGACAGTATAAGCTATAGTAACCCCTTGGTATACCTCCAATCAAGACCTTAGGGTACCTTATAATTTAGAGAACTGAAGGTGTATTAATTGTGGACTTGGTTGAGCCTTGAAAAGCGGTCGTTTCTGTCTCTACCCGGCGCTTGTTCGCGTCAAGAATATAATTATAAAGGCCGTTTAAAAGGAGGAAATCCCCATAGAGCAAAAATTTAAAGTAAGAGCCTATATGAAGAGCATAAATAAAACGCGTATATAATGGCGCATAGTTGTTACGGGGTGTATTATAGTCGTTGTTAAGAGAGTTCATATACTTATACGGTAGCCCATGCGCTACGTCCCGTCCCTAAATACAAGGGATTCCCAATCAATACGATCCTTAAATTCAACCTTCCCTTAAATAATTATAAATCGTAATTATAAGTAATGGATACCACTATATACTTTTTTAATTGCTTTAGCTTTTAATTAAAATACTTATATTAATACAAATACTGGCCCCATTATGTGAAAGACGTATAATATGCGTAATGTTCCGGTGTATACGGGTCTATACGTGGGAACCATTTGTTTTTAAACAAGTTAAGCGCGCTTTGGGCGCCCCCCCACCCCCTTTCGACTTCGACTTTACTCTATTCTTTGCCCTATTTTTCCCAGCCGACGCGGCCTCCCCCCCCCCCTTTGTTACCATTCACAGGGGGTAACTTTGTATGGGTCATATATGATCCTTACTAGTGGAGACTAGCGACGAGGCTTATACTGGTGGGAAGAAGGGCGTTCAATACGTTCGTTATGCGCGTACGGATCTTAAAAATCCCGATAATTCGTAAAAGGATTTATTATGAACGAATAATAATTATAAAGCGTAAAAGTCGGTATATTACCGTCGTCGTTTACGCTGTTAAGCTTTTGGTTACCTATCGCGCCTCCGTGGCGGCGAAGGTGCTTTGCAGGCATTTAATGGTCTTATGATGGCCCTTTTGCGCCGTTGTCGAGGCAGCTAAAGGCGGCGCAACATAGGCCGCGGTCGTGGCGCGGTGTTACTAACACGGTGGAGTGTCGCTACCGGAGGAGCCGAAGCCAGCGTAAGCGATAACAACGATAACGTTATTAGTGATGGGGAGACGGATTTTATTTTCAATTAGTCCATGACACTTACCTTCATTGCCGCTTTTATTACCTTTCACGCTACCTTCCCCTTCGCTGTTCCGAATTTTTCCCTAGAATCCATTATCTTTTTCTAGAAAGAACGGGTTTGCTGGGTAACGACCGTTAAAACCTTAGTAATAACTGTAGTAAATTTAGTAAATGGATAAGTCTTTCTTTTCGTTGTTAGAAATATAGTGGTAGTAGTGGTAGGTATATGTATTAAATCGGTAGGCGTCGTATATAAATGTCGGTAGGTGTAAAATGTTATCGTTATCGACTAGTGAAAACGTAAGTTTATTAATCATAATTTAACTTCGTCTCTTTCCAAGAAAAATAGCACAGTTAGAATTCCGAAAATTCTTTAAGCTTTAAAAACACCTTTTTAACATAGGTATCTCTTATCAGTCCGCTTAGGAGCTTTTGAAAGAGGCGCGGCTAAAGCTTTTCAATATTTATGGAAGTCGGGTAATATATTGAATGAATGATGTTTCGCTTGTTACCGTATCAATCGTAACTTTTGTTTACCTCGAAAAGTTAAAAACGTTGATAATACGGCGTAACATATTTATATTCGTGCTTTATCATTACAAAAACGTATAAAAAAAGCTCGGATAACAAGAGTGAAGAAAAAATACATTAATTTGAAAAATATCCGAATCTAGGTAACAATTTTGTCGAATATATAAAGTCTCAAAGTTTTTTTTAAAGGGATAATTTAACTTATTTTTTCATGTATTACTTCTCCTTCATAATTTTTAACCTCAATTGACGTATTAATTATACGTTATTAGCAAATAGCTGGTTATTATTCTTTGTCATTATATAAACTTTCTTGTCATAAGTGTACGGACTACCTTGTCAAAGAAGGTAGGAGGCCTACACTGTAAACCCCAATAGTGCCCACTTCTGAGAATAATTTTCAGGTTCAGTTGTTTTCAAAACTATTACTTTATATGCATTCCAATCCACCACAACATCCCTAATCGTCTCTATTACCACTTGAATCTCCTCTGGCGACCCCTTTTTGGCCATGGAGATTGTCGTCGGCCCGGTGCACTGCGCGTGCAACGGAATATCCAGAAAATAGCCCCTACAACAAACGATTTTATCCCTTGTTACTTATATCAAAGTGGCTCTTCAGACTTGAACTTATACTTTGCAAGTTTGATTTCTTTTATACTTTAAGGTCTAAAGGACCTTAATTATAATCTCTCGCACTTGATGGATTTATTTATATATTTATTTATTTATTACTTTATTTTGCCGGCATTACAACTTATACTAGCACACCGGCCGTTTTACGAGGTCCTTAACTTAACTTTGAATATTTTATTCGCCTTTTTACAGAATACTCTTTATATAATACTATCTGCTTAGTGTTATGAACTATTTTACGATTCGTTTAAACTTTTTAAGTTTACGGTCCATAGTAAAAAGGTAGCTCGGGTAGTAAAGTATATCTATCCCATCGCTACGGGAATTAAACAAAGATATATGTATTTTATTAGCCCTCTACTCTTTTAGGGCTATTATATACTCGATAAGAGTAGGCGTTGAACGGAGAATAAGATAACCGCATAATATAGCCCGGCTAAGACTATAGTTTTCATGCTTTTACGGATCTTGAAACTGGAAGGTACCTTAAGGCTTTAATTCAAAGGTTGATTTAAGGTTTTATTTTTAACTAAAGTGTTTTTTATAGTTGAGTTTTATAAATAAAAGTTATGAATAGTAAGCAATAGACTTTTTTTTATTTCAAATATATTAGATTGAATTCTTTTTTATATACCTAGTAGTGTCTGCCTTCTTTTACGTAGTACGTGGAAAGATTTATACAAATATAATCCGTATTTGTAGTCAGTATTAAGTTTTTGGTACGTAATCAAAACTAATACAGTTATTTATGTGACTTCAAAGTAATTGAATACATATGTACAATATACTGCTCGAAAATTATCCACAGGTGTATAGGATTGGGTTTTCAACTTTATATATTTGTTTTAGTCGGAGATAAGTCTTTTATTTATAATAGGTTATTCAATGGATTATACGGTATAACTTGAAAACATGAATTTTTAATAGGGTGGTTGTTGTTGGGTAGAAACATTTAAGTTACGAGCAGTCTTGCTAGCATATGTACCTTTTAAATTAGCGAGGGTCACACTATACTAGCTACATAGTGGGCACTTCCCGGTGATATTAAATTACAAACAGAATAGCTAGTGGTTGTTGTAAAAGGCGGATGAACGATTTGGTGCCGATATTTACGAGTTTATCTGTAACTTCCTTTTCATCAATACTTATGTACTCCGGGGTATATTTTACCGTAATAGGCTTCGAATACAATTAAATTGTAACTTAAAATGTTAGGAAATCTTATTTACAGGGTTATAAGATAGCTTTTTAGGCTTTAAATTACCTAGTTATTATTAACACATATCATTGTTTCATTTAAAGTAGTATAGGCGGCCGTTTTTAAGCCTCGAAACGTTTCGATGCCCTTTGCATGGAAGATTTGTATATTAGGGTATAGGTTATTATATTTTTTGTAATTACTTATTGGTTACGTGAAACCATATATTTGTACTCGATATAACTTTATTAATGAAAGAATTACTTGGGTTTGTTAATCGATACCATGGTATAATTTTAGTAATAATTTCAGTATTGATGTTAAAAGGCTAAGATAATAATATATTTCATTTACCCACCTATAAGAGATTTAATGGATTCGGGGAAAATACGGTGTTATTAATATTTATTGCAGAAAATTGGGGAACTTTTCGTTAATTTTAAGTAAGCATACTTCTATTTCGGTTGATAAAAGTTGGCGATATGGTTGAGAAATGTTTTTGAGATTAGTAGGGATATTTTGAATCTTTGATGTTTTTCGAAACTATATAAAGTTCCAGGGTGCTATAACCTTATGTTGGACCGTGCATTTATCAACTAGCGTGGCTGCTGGTATTAGAGACGTAGCCTCCGGTAATGAATTGATAGAAGATGTTTTAATACATTATATAAGGGGTTATCCGGCGTTAAGAGTTGTTAAACTGTAAATAAAGCGAAGACGTTATTACTTAAAAGCAATTTTTCTGAAAAGTGAACGGGAATCCTTAAGAGCAACGACGTTAGGCGAAGTTTAATATAACGAAGTAATTACCTTTTTCATATTGATTAAAGGAATTGTAATTTATTCCTTAAGACCCTTTTTTCCCCTTTAATATTAATTTACAGTGTAATCTGTAAGTATAAGTACGACCTTGAAGGCATCAGTTGTAAGAAAGGGGTATAGCGGAGGACTATATCTTGTATATAACAGTCCCTTATAATAATGGGCAACTTTTAACGTCTTTATTACACGTTTTCTGACGTATATGATTTTTAATAAAACTTATTTAAAATTGGATTATCTTATACCGAAAAACTTGGTATTAAGGAACGAGTTTATAATTAGAAAGACCAATGTTGTGGCAGTAAAAACGGAAATATATTCATGTTTTATATTATTAGTAAAACTTTGGCATTTAGTGATATGTAAAATTTAAACTTTTTTGGAGCGAAAATAAGTTTATTATTAGTTACCTATTAGTCCATTCTTATAAAATCGGCTTTAATTAATATAATGTTCGTAAAAAAAAATACCTTATCTGTTTGAATAAAAACATCACCCAAGTAAAGTTTAGCAAAATCTGACAATGAATTATAGATAAAACCAGAAAAATATGAGAGATTTGTAGGGTGCCGTATTTAGGATGTAAAATCTTTTATTTGTCGTTTGATGTTGTATCCTTACTCTTTTATTTGTTAAGAAGCTTTTTATAACGTTAGGTAGGTTTTGATAAAACTTTTTTTTTATATAAAGCGGTTATGAAGTAAGGCGTCAAAGGCGTCTTATGCTTTGCGTCAAAATATCGATGCGACTTTACTTTAAGTTAGGGCGGACTCAATATTTTAAATAAAATACGTAACAAGGTTCTAAGTAAATCTTTTCGGCGTCTTCGCCTTATGTTGGAAGTAGATAAGGCTTTAGGTGATAAACAACTAGGATATTCTTCGTGCCATAATAAGCTTTACCTCCTTGAGCTACACTGAAATCAAAACGATAAGTCTTTATGAATTAGAAGAAACCCCGTGAAAAGAAAATTTATAGGTAAGCGAAAGAAAAATCGTTTTCGCCGTCAACATTTCTCAATTACTTCATATTACCAGCCACCAGAATTCGTCTGACCTTACAAAATACTGTAATCGACCCTTATTTAACAAAAGCCGTTTTACCCCATCATATACCCTATGTTGAATATTAAAGTCTATAATTTACAAGAATTTGGGTTTAAATTAGACATGGTTGTATTAGGGCTGAGTTTACATTAAAATTTATGTGGCTAGAACTTTAAAGGTAGCATATTTTTAGAAATAACTATTCCATACAAAAAACAGGCCTTCGCCGCATCTTTTTGAAACAATTATAATTTTTTCGGTCGTATTTATACCTGCTTCTTCTACTGAAAAATAATACACTAGTTGTGGTCAAAAGGGTTTGAAAACGCAAATTACAGTTTCTTTAATCAATTCGATAAAGGCAATCGCTTGGTATTATTGATACTTAACTTAATATTATCACTTTTAAAAACGTAAAGCTAAGGGTTTTTATATTGTTTAAGTTAAAAAACAGGCATAAATTTTCACAATATAAATAATTTTATGTTTAACAATTGTAACCATAATTGATAATCCTTCTTATAAGAATTCCTTACTAAAGTCGAAGTTAACTTCGGCTTTCCCAGCGTTTCAATTGCTTATTCCATGAAAACATTACTGTCCTATCATATCATATTGTATTGCAAATAGAATTTTGTCAATTATTTGACTACCCCTATTTCTATAATCATTCTTTGAATTATATACTTTGAGTCACGATTGAATAGGTTGAATAAATGTAATGAATGTGGTTCTTATTTATTTTAACGATATTATGTATCTTTACTTATTAGGCGGTATCAAAAGGTATGGTTGAGTAATTACTGCATTATTTGACAAGTAATATTGTTATATTACGCGACATGCATAAGTAAATTATTTTTTATGTTTAAAATATCTTCATCCTCGTAATTTATAATGATTGTAAAATGATATTCGTTTTTAATAATGGGGTATTAAGTACAATATATTAACTGTTCTCTATAACATTAATCAATAAAATAATCATTAGATTAATAACTTTTTTTTTTTACGTATCAAGTATTATTTTTTATTATTTCGATAGTATTTCTCATAGTTACTTTATATTTTGAGGTTTCATTTGCGTTACGAATTATATTCTTCATTTATATTATGGTGGATAGGTTTTAAATGTTTAAAACTCCAATATTTACGCCCTTTATGAATCTTAACTAAAAGAATTTATTGTTGTCATCGCGAAAATTCTCAATTGTGTCGAATAAAACAGTGAAGCTTGCCGTGCTGTTTAATGCGGTTGCAATCGAAAATTATAACTGGTCATAAAAGCCTTTATAGTAAGTATTAAAGCGTTATAAGTTGTATTTAAACTCGTTCATGTTTATGATAGCTATCCGAACCTTCTCTCGTAATATGTTTCCCCTAACAAGTACTTTCTTTATAACTGACTGGGAAGTAATTTACTGGTTATGTATTTAATTCACGATATCCATTGATATGTATTTTTTTATTCTTACTATTTTTAATACTTTTTGTTATATAACTCAATTTGTGTTGTATTACGTATGTTTTATGTTGTATTCGAAGTGAATTTTCATTTAGTTATAAATTTCGTGGACGTTACGTGTTTTAGTTTAGAATATTAAGTATTTTTTTTTTGGTTCCGTAAAAATTCTTGGAAATAGTAAGTAGAAACTTAAATGTTAAGTCTTTATTGATTTTCAAATGTTGATAAATAGAATTATAATAGTTTAAATTATATTGTAAAGGCTTACGTCATATTTTTGTCAGTTACTCTAGATTTTTTAGAAGGTTATAAAAAGTTTATAGTCAATGTTAACCATTTTGACTGATTTGTTAGCCAAATTTCGATTTTCGTTCTAGTTATCGTCAGTATTTCTGGCGATTAATCTTAATTCTGCTCTATTCGAATCTCGTTGAAAACAGTAATTTTATTTTGTATTTTAATATCACCGGGCAATTCCTACTATTTAGACAGTACAATACAACACTCCATAATGTAAAGTTACATATGCTGGCAAAAAGCCTCGCAACCTAAGTGTATCTACCTTATAACCATCACCACTCTAATTAATTCCCCGCTTACAATTTATACACTTCAACCTATCAAACAAAACACCCTATTCCTAATGATATGAATACGTAAATTTATAATGTATTTACCACACTCATAACTAATTTCCGAATTATATATTGTATATAGTTGTGAAATGCCGATGGAGCGTTATGTCAACTATATATATACTTAACTCATTGTATAAACCAATCCGCAAAACAAATCTGAATCGTATTTAAATACGTTTAATCTATTTCATTATACAAAAATCCGACACACTATTAGATATATCGAAGAGGTCTCTAACCTATTGAACATACAATAAAACAGAGCCTTTGCCCATAAAATACATTATTAGGTAGAAACGTTTAGCGGGAAACCGAACCTCAAATTATCCTTTCAAATAGTGCCTTAAGGAACCTTATAATTTAGAAACACGTATAACAAGCGTAATAACTATAGTTATGACCGGGCCGTGATATAAGGTTGTTGTAGTCCCCATTTGATACCTACTCGTATCCAAAATCTAACAACATATTTAAAGGGGTAAAATACCTATAAAACACATAGAATTTAATGCAATGTTGGTATGGGTGCGTAAGATATACTTTACAACTCGAGCCAGCTGTTTCCTACGGGCCTCCAACTAAAAGAGTATAAAAACATAAAAAGTGTTATATTACTAAACGAGTAATATACTGAAAATGATTTTCTGTAGGTAGGTTAAGGTATTAAGCATCAGCTCGAAAGCGAAAGCCCAACTAATGTGGCGGAGTATCAATATATATGGTAACAGCTAAATAAATAAATAAATACATATATAAATATATCCGTCGTATGCGGACGTTTATAAATAGGTCTTTTTATAATCTTAAACCGTGAAAAAGAAAAGACTTCGGTTATATCGGAATTTAAATCTAAAAGGCTACGTTGGTATAAGTAACGAAGAATGGAATCGTTATTTGTAAGGGCTATTCGTTGAATACACCGCTATACAGGCAATTTACTAGGCCTACGATGATTTTTATAGCTAAAAGAGGTCGCCGGGGAAAAAAAAGGAAATGATAATAAAGCTGATTAGTAAAATTATAGTGGAATAAGGTTCATATGAAGTAATATTATTAAAAACGATCGAACTTGAAAATAATTCTTGAAAGTAGGCACTGTTAGGGTTTATAGTATAGGCTACTTACCTTTCTTATCAAGGTGGTCCGTGCGCCCACGCTAAGAAAGCTAATGTAAGGTCGAAGACATGATAACAGTAATTGTTAGTAGTTTAATTTAATGTTTAAAGTCTTATAGTAAAGCTTATGGTAGATTTCGGCGTATAGGTATATCATTTCTTTAGTTTTTAAAAGTGATTATAACTTAATACGTTTTCAAGGTTTTATATCAACATTTCCCACTCGTTTTTATTACTTGAACAACTTTAGTAATTGCCCTAACGAAGATGTTACTTAACTTAACATTGAATTAGACAAATTTTAATTCCTTAAGTGTTGGTAAGGTCTCTTCTAATTCACTTAAATGTAAAAAAGTAAAAAATTAATCACAAAGATTGGTATTTTAGAAGTAGATATTTAAGGGAGAAAAGGCATCCAGAGAGTGCACGCTACAGGTAAGAAGTTATAAACCTCTCATCCGGGCAGTGACATTTTACCATACATTGTGCTAATCTCCCTTTTGGCTAGTGACACTTTATCGTGAATTCTACGAATACCATTTTCGGCTAATGGTACATCATTATATACTCTTACAAGAATGCAATTTGTAAAGTTTTACGTTATCGTGAACTCTTGTAAAGATATATTTCGGAACGTGGCCACTTACTAACTATAGTGATATATGGTAATATTCACATAGGCAATCTTCTTTTTCCTATTACGGCCCGTATTTAGTAATAATAGTCTGGTTACGTTATAATACGTATTCGTAACTTAGTAATAAAAGTGTAATTACGGTAAAAGTTGTAAAGGTTCTAATCAATAGTTTAATAATAATAGTATAATAGCAGCAAAAGTTGAAAAAGTTTAAATTAGTAATTTCTAACCTCGGTAGTAATTATAACGAACGTCTGGTTAGCTTAATTATTCGGCAACGATATGTTTACTAATAGAATTTATTATTATTCTTCGTAAAGGTATAATTACATATGTGCTATCGTAGTAATATTATATAGGGGAAATTACGCCGTTACATGTTTCAGAGTTAGTATAAAATGATATATCATTATCTATTTAAGTAAAGTCCTTTTGCTTTTCTCCTTAGACGATGCGTATCTAAAGTTAACGTAAGTTCCAATTAGTTGATTTACGTATATAAACCTTATTTACTATTTTCATTACCTATTTTAAACATTTTAGATAAGTAGGTTATTCAACTAATTTTCATATGTTAACCTTACCTTTGAATAAATGCCGCGTAAAAATAGGACCCTTAGACGCTATTTGGCGCGTAAGCGTAAACGCGTCGCTACTGCCACCGCTAGCCGCGCCATCGCCACTATTACTACTACTAATAACCCCGCCTCCTTTAACACTATATCATCCATCCCCTCCTTTTTCCCCGCCTCGTCGTCCGCCGCCGCCGCCGCCTAAACAACCACCCCCTTTCTTCTTCTTTTTCCCTCCCCCTCTTCCCCTAATTCCTAAAGGGAGAAGCAGAAAACTTGTAAGTTTATAAACCTTACCCTTTCCCCACGGGTAAGAACCTTATTACCCATAGAACCCCTCCCCCACCTTCTTTGCCGTAAACGTAACCTGGCTGAGTTACAGCGCGGTTCGTATCGTTATTTTTACCCTTGTATTTTGGTATATTAATATCACCCTAAACGAGGCGATCGAAGAGGATATTTTTCGCCGCCACAAACTTCGTATTCTCAGGGTATATCGCGAGGCCTTTTTAACACGTAAAACGTTAAAACAGCGTACTCGGTTCCATAAACTCGAACTATTAATGAACACGCCTTACATACCATATTGGCGATTACTACTAAAGCTGAGGTCATTAGACCTATTAATACCATTACGAGCGAATTGATAACGAATAAGCCCCCATTTCGGTGGTTTTAAAACCATAGGTTGAGGTTCTTTTACGCATCCATGAATTTTATAATAAGTTGACTTGAACTCCGTATTTTAACCGCAAATTTACATCTTTTCCTTATAAAACACGTCGTTCGAAACGCGTTTAAAAGTAATTATTATAATAAATAATTAAAATAAGCCGATAATAATTAGTATTAGGCGTTGGCCGGTAGACCAAGGAGTTGGCAACCGTTATTATTGCCTAAAAACGGGTCTTATATATGTATCACGCAGGCGAGTTCGACAACTTTATTTTGCGTTGCCGTAAGGAGAGTAAAATCCCTCCGCGCCTTTGCCTCAGGGTCTACGACTTAAGGCGCGGGGCTACCTCTTCAGTAACGCCGATAACGGCGTCGATAATGGTAATTTCGGTGGCGCTAATACAAAAGAAGATAGTGGTTGGGAGGAAAATAAGGACGCAATGACGTTGTTATTTCCCCTCTCCTTTAAGTAGTAAATAGCTACCCATTTTAGCCGGGCCGGCGTACCCGGCTATAGTGTAATACAATACATCATAATATTATTACTCTTTAAAAAAATCGTAACTTAAATAATAGATGTAAAATGTAAAGATTAGATATTCAGTAATATTGAGGTTTATGAAACCAAATATAATAATACATAGAAATCGATAAGAAATAGTGGGTTTAAATAAAGGAAAAATTCGTAAAAGCGATACAAATAAAAGATATATACCGTGGTAAAATGAGGGAAGCGACGCGAATAACGGGTTTTAAACCGTTCGAAAATGTTAAAAGCGGTCTAATTATATATATAAAAAAAGAGAAGTAAGGCGTAAAATATCAGCCTAAATAAGGTCGTAAAACCTTCCTAATAATATCAACGAAAATAGTACTTATTAATATAAACGCTTTTAATACCTTGTTAGGGGCACCCTGAGTTTTTTTGTTTATTAGATTTAACTTTTCATCAATCTATTTAATTTCCTCAATTTTGCGTCGTTTATACAATTCTCGTAAAACTATAATATTTATAATACAGCGGTTTTCATTCGTAATACTAAGTTAGACTAGGTATTCATATAATGAAAAAGATTAATGTAATCAAAAAAAGGAAGACGTTTTAAATGAAGGTTTAAATTAATTATTCGGAAAGTTATATTTATGGTAATACCCAAATTAAGGAATTGAACTATTTTATAAATGTACAAGGCCAAAACCCTTCTTGTAACCTGGTTACACTAAGTCGAATTCTAATAAATAATATTTTTACGGAACGTATATCCGTTTCGGATCGGTGTGTTGTTACCGAAAACAAAAACAAAGTTTATTTACAAGCTATAATTAAAGTAAGTAATGAAACTCCTGTAAATAAAAACAAACAGTTTCGCAATATATTTTTTAAATAATGCGAAATGTAAACTGCGTTTTAAATTATATATTTACCACGTAAATCATTTATTAACGCCTTGTATATATCGTTCGAAAGTGTAATCTAATATTATGCGGAGACTTAAAGATTAAACGTCGTTTTCGGTTACACCACTGAGGTAACCCCAGCGCTACGTATACGCTAGTATTTATATTCTTCGGCCCGCTTTATACTATCTAAAGCGATAAACGTAACTTTTTCCAATTACTCCTTTTATATAAGGCTCAAAACGCTATTCAGAAAAGTAATTATCATGTTGTTAAAGTCGATTTAATGGTTATTCATTACGTACGTTTAATGTTTTACTTTTAAGCCGTCCATTAAAAGGTTCCTCTTTTTAAAGACGGAAACCAATGCGTTATATAACGTTAGTATATTATCCGTTAATATTACTATTAATACAAAATCCTTTAAACAGGTTATCAAAACTAAAAATTATAATTCGAAGGTTAAATGAGCTATTCCTAGACGTTTCCTATAATGCCTTTGGTAGGTGTTATACTAATATATACTAGCCTAAACTAGGTTATAAAGCGGTTTTATAATAGGTAAAATCGTTTCGAATAAATAGTGTTTTTAAAATCCGTAGATATATCGGCATAAATACGCTGTTTAAGCCGTTCCTCGGATTATATATAAACTTACGTAATATTAAAAATTTTAATACACAATTTGTAAAAGGTAATGAAAAAGTTTACGAACGTAAAAATTAAACGGTGGCTTATTCGTTATAAGGTAGACGATTAAGTTATAATATCTTTTTACCGTCGTTATTATACCCCTTTATAATAAGGCGAGTTTTTTCGTACGACTTTCCGGTCTTATTTTTCACTTCGTGTTTAAGTATTGTAAAAAAAAATCTATAAATATCGTAAATAGTTAAGTTAAACATTTTGAAGCGAAAGACGCTTTATTTAATTAAAGTAAAAATTTCCGTTTAGGTAAAATATTCGAACGAAACGCTTAAAGAAGAAATGATACTTTCTCGACAAAGCTTTAAATTGAACTTGCGGTTTACCATTTCTTTTCAAGTAATAAAAGAATTTTCGGCGAAAGTATTAAGGTTCTTTTTGTTTTTATAGCTAAATGGACGGCTTTGGCGACGAGGTATTAATGGTATTAGAATAGGCAGGCCGATTTCGTATAGTGGTAGCGGTTCAAAAGTACCATTCGGTGGGTATACTAAATCTAGGGTCAGCTTAAATCCGTTATCATAAAAGTGGTTTCTCTGGTATCGTTAGTAGAATTACGGTGTAGGGCCGTTTTTTTATCTTTTCCTTTTTATACTTTGCTAGTATTGGCTAAAAATGAATCTATACCATTTAATAAATTCACAAACATATTATAGCCTTTGAATTCATTCGTTTTCCAAGGGCTAATTTATCTGTCTTTAGGTTTTGAAACTAGAATACAAGACTGTCATAGTAAGTTGAAAACTCCGGTTTCATGTAGGTTGTTACTTATAGCTAAGACTTTAAAAATATCTTTTAACCCGTAAAAACCGTTACTCTATCATATCCTTCGCCATAGTATTTGCTTTTTATACCATAATTAACAATGATATATGTTTTATGTAAATCCTTAGGTAAATACTAGCAGTAAAAGGTGTAAAAATTAGTTTACTTGGGTCGAGAATGTTATTAACGGCGGTAACCCTGATTTATAAGATAAATTCTTTGAAACTAGTACTTTTTAGCTTTTTGGATAAACCTATATACATTCTTTTAAGCGGTTCATCATACCGTTTAAACTTCTCAATACCTTATAGTACCTTTACCGGTATCTAGTTATATTTGTTACCGATAATCCTAACTTTAACATGTTATTTAGTATAATAGAAAGCCGTGCTAACATCGCGGGTAAACTAATAAGGAGGCCTTAAATAAACGTCTAACTAACAATGAATCAAAGTATCTTAATAATTTATAAGGACAACATTTC
Organism: Anisogramma anomala; assembly: GCA_038502455.1. Taxonomy (NCBI): domain Eukaryota; kingdom Fungi; phylum Ascomycota; class Sordariomycetes; order Diaporthales; family Gnomoniaceae; genus Anisogramma; species Anisogramma anomala. The sequence continues at coordinate 38,112,160 of JASMMZ010000003.1, read as the reverse complement.
GTATAAACTTCGCGGTTTGTAATAATATTGTTACATCAATGGCATATAGTACTAGTTAGCCATCAAGGTATATTATATTTACAATTACCTCGTAGTTAAAGTCCATATCGTTCTCCAAACAGAATTTGAAACGCCTAAAAGCTTATAAATATAACTGGTACTTAGAATAAAGCCTTTTAATAACTTCGACCACTTTTATTCCTATATTCGTGTAGCTTACAACGTTAAATAACCGTCAAAGGCGTCTTACAGTTAGGTATCCAAATCGACGGTATAACATCTGTAGTTCTAGTTACGTTGGGTAAACTGATTTAATTATACATATTTTGGGGAAAAACTAAAAATATCCGAACTTAAGCCATAGTAATATGTATACGCTATCCGAAACGCGGATAAGTAAGTTAATCGTATTCCGAACCTCGATTTTGTATTTATTTATGTTAACTAACGAAAATAGGAATAACCTTTTAAAATCCATTACGTAGAACTTAACCGGTCCTAATCGCGTTTTTATAATGACCGCGCTAAGCGATAACAATTTACCTTTACAAAATATGACCATTTTGATATTCTTTTATACGGTTGAATTGAAATTTGGGGAATTTCGCCGCGAACGCGTCGAATTAAGGTTTTCCGGCCGTTAAGATTTCGGTCGCGCTAGTATTAGGCATAATTACCTTAAATAGGGTGCTGTATTTGTCTAAAGAGGTAAATTACGACGCTATATAGGCGTTTAGCATGCTGTCTTCATATTTTGAACATATATTATATAGGAAAAAAGAGTTTAAAAGGCTTTTAAAAATACGCTAAACGATTTCGTTATCTCGAGTTATCAGGTAAATATAATTACCTTTAAAGTCTTTTTTTCCGAAAGTATATTCGTAAAGGTAGGTGTTAAACTTATCTTTTACGTTTTCGCATCCGGATATATATACCGTAAAATTAGCTTCCATCTAGTCTTTAGGTAGGTAATCGGCCTAAAACTGTTGTTTAATTCAAATTTCTTCGCATACTAGGTAGTTTATAAACTAGAAGTCTATTTTATCATATGCGATATAATGTTTATGAAGACTTGTAAAGCTTCTCATACTTTTTACAGGTATTATTATAAACGTAGTAAGTTTTATCTTTAGCCGTAAAATCCTCTTCGATAATAGTTGTTTTGCCTTTTATTTCCAGAGCTCTTTCCTCAATATCTTTTTTCTGATAACCGTATTTGAGACGTTCCATTTGCTTCGAATACACTTTAAACTTTCGATTCATGATATAGTAGATAGTTTCGACAAAGTTTGCCTTGGGAATCTAGCACTCGCCTTTTGTTTTGTTGGTTATAAATGCCAATACAAAACTCGCCTATGGAAATATAAAAGTTTCGAACGATATTTGAAAACTTGTATAAAAAGCTTTTAATTCTTTTGTGGATTTAAATAGTATAAGGTCGAATTCTGGGGTTTCGCGTTATACTTTTGTTACTTTTTAAATAAATTGTTAATTATCCTTATATTCATGTCAAAAAGCCACGTAATACTTTCAAAACTTCGTTAATAAAATTGTAAACACTCTTTATAGATTTTCATTAACGTTTTTATATTTTTTTCAAGGATTTTCAAATAATTTTCGTTTAGTTCTTATTGTAAAGCTTGTAGTTAATTTTTGAATCAAATTACGATTTGAAGAAGTTGTAACACTTCTTAAATTTATTTCTTTACATCAAGTGATATGTAAACTAATTTTTGGCCTGCTTAAACAATACCCTGGATAAAATAACGTAAAACTGAAACGGTTTAATATTAAACCTCTTACATATATTTAATATAGCACGTATTTCATTATCGAACACTTCGTATAGTTTACCGTTATAATTTTCGTCTTTATCTTAAATCTTTGTAAAGTTAGTAAGTTTTATCAGGTCTCTTTCATTAGTTGGGAAGCGGTATGGTAAGAGGTTACGGTATAGGTCGTAATTATTAAGTATTAGTCCGTTAGGTACGTATTAGCGTTTTACGCCGTTTATATTATCTTCGAGCGGGTCGTTTTCTTCATTCGGGCTGCTTTTATAGTAGTGAAACTGGTTATTAACGTCACTCGAAGCGCGGTTTTGTCTTAGTTTCCGTTTAAAACTGCGTTTCAGAAAGGTTTTACGTTTAAATTGCGTTATAAATGATCTTTACAGTGTTTACTCCTTTTTCGTCGATTCCTCCAGTTTTATTTCCACTTCTTAGTATGCTTTCAGCCTTTCTAAGCGCATATTTTTTTTTACGAAGACTTTTCTCGTTTTCCCTTCGTCACTTAAAAAAAGCGATCCTATCGTTTTTTCCGCCAATATCTCTCCACAAACTTTTCAATTATTACTTTATCGTCCGTTCATTTTGGAATTTGTATAAGCTGGGCCGTTGCTAATAGTGCATTTGTAATGCTTCTATTATCATCCCCGGTAGTATTAATACCTTGGAGATTACACCATCGGCTGTACGCTATATTTCAGGCGTCCAATTTACAAAATCATCACTAAAATCGTCGTATAAGTCAATCCCTTTGATATTACCTTTATAATAGTTCAAGATTATATAAGTAACATATATATGTGCCGAAAAACGGTTCGAATCTTTTATCAGTACTTTGTTTTTGTTATTTCACGGATTGAAGTTTGAATACTTTCAAATACTATTATAAAATGACGTATTATTTTTAAAAAGGTAGTTTTTACACTCGTTAACTTTCATCAGGTTTATCATTGTTAAATTTGTAGGTATAGGAATACAAGGGGTATTAAAGCGGTTTATAAAGCGGTTTCTACGTATAACTGAAATATTGGAGAGGTGTAAATGTCGGTTTTACATAGTTAATGGGAGTCGGGTACGTTCGGAATATATCAATTAAAGTAAATTGGTTCAAATAACCAAAAATGAAAATCGTACAAATACGTAAATACAAATAGAATACGGTGTATCAAAGCGGTTGAAGTAAGGAGTTTAACGTTTACTATTATAAGTGAAATTGAAATAAAATGTAGATAAGGCGTAACTACAAATTAATTAGGTATTTTTCAACGTTTTGTAAGTATTACATATAGCCTAACGACTAGGAAGACTAAAACTTCGTAAGTAATAAACTTTTAATATTGGTGTAAGGCGAGCGAGGGGAGGCTGATAGGGAAAATGGGAAAGGGAAGGGGAGAAATGTAGATATAGGGAGGTGTATATGTACGTAATCCGGTGCGTAAAGTTCGGTTTGTAATTGGTAATTGGTTTGGATATCGTTTTATAGCTTCTTTTATTCATTTAAGAGGTTTTTGTGACATTTTATAACCGCTTTTAGGTTTCTTAAGCGTTATAGACGTTACTTTTTAATATGTTTAAGGTTTCGTAGACGGTTCAAATGTTGTTTTTAGGTTGGAAGAGTTTTAACGAAGTGTTTCAAAACTTCGTGGTTTTAACTCGCGTAAACTAATACGTAATAAAACGCTTTTTAAAAAGTGTCCGATTACGTTTAAAGCGCTAAAACTAGTTAACTAATAAAGTAACGGGGCTTTTAGAAAATAGGGTACCAACTAGTTAATAATATTGTACTAAAGTGGTTCTTTTTAAAATCACTCCGGATTTTTAGTCTTGTTATATTTCAGGTTTCAAAGGTGCTCCCGCGTAATTTCTCACTTCCGTATAGTTTTTGTAAGGCTTAATGTTAGAGTTTAAATAATTGGAATCGCTATAACATCTCCTAGTCTATTATTAATTGGTATTGGTAAAGTTTCTATTTATTTACGTATACGAAAAGGAGTAAAAGAGTAATCGTAAATATTAGTATTTTAATAGTAAATATATAAAGTAAAAGAAGTATCCAGAAAGTATACGCTACAGGTGAGAGATTATAAACCTCTCCTTCGGGCAGTGGTATTTTACCATGCACTGTGCTAATCTCCCTTTTGGGCAGTGGTATCTTATCGTGCACTTTTCGAATGCCACTTCCGGATAGTGGCACGCTATTATGCACTCTTATAGGAATGCACTTTACAGAGTGGTATGTCACCATGTCCTCTTGCAAAGGTGCATTCCGCAGCGTGATCACTTACTAATTATAGGGATATATAGTAATATCCACATCGAGTATCGGTATTGATAATTGATTTATACGTTTATTTTCCTCTTAATGCTTATTTTACGCCATTCTTTGTATGATTGGACTACCAAAAAACTTGATGGGTTTCTATTCAAAATTTTGTTATAAGAAATTAGTATTTCAGAGCTTAGACATTCGAATTATTTTAGGACTGGGGGATAAACCTTTGGAACGAATATAGGGGTGTGGAATATCATTAACAATATTTTTACCTTTTCCTCGATAATTTCTAGGTTGAGGGTTTCAAATTTGGGGTCTAGAAAGGGAATAAATCATTTATATCAATTCGAAAATAGTATTTGATAATCCACTTACTGTTTTTTCGAAGATGTAAACCCCCTGTTCATAAATCTTTGCTTTCAACTCAATATTTACTCCTGTTCAGATTATTTTCCAAATATTCATAGTTTAATTTTTGAAAAACATATGAAAATCTTGAAAGTCTAAAGCTTCGCGACAAAAGACTTTACCAGTATCAAAATCAAGCATAAATTAACTAACCCAGTTAGTTATATGTTCTTAGATCAAGGTTTCGTTAATTTCTTGCACCATAAGTCTTTATTATACTATTTAGCGAAAAAGTCCGAACGATGTGGTATGTTTTATTTCATCTTAATCATCTACCATGTTAATGTTTTGGACAATGAATAGATTTAATTTCAAAAAAGAGGTTAAAACTTTGAGATTTCACGTATTCGTCGCAAGTTAATGATTTATTGTACAAGAATAACGTATTGGTTATTCGTTACGACCAAATGATCTATCGCTTGTAGTTAGGTACAGATTTTAACCCCGTTGTCGAATAACTTAACAATTGAAGTGTTGTTCATTTAGTAGTTTTGAGATTGTAAGCGGTTAATTTTAACGCTGTTTTCTAAATAGATTTAACAAAGATATCTTTATTATTCAGTGATACCGTCGCAACTTTTCCAACAGCTATAAAGACTGATGTAATTGAAGAAATCTTTCGAATCTGCTATCATAAAAATCAATGTAATTTGTATAATTATTTCGTAAATATCTTTTTTACCCCTCAATTGCACAAATTGCAACAGGAAAGTAAATTTTTCTTTTGCCTAGTTTATTTGTACTCAGCTTCCCATGAAGCACTGATTAGTATTGATAGGTTCCTTCACGTCTCAACAACTTGTCCATTCGAATTGTCCTCAATGTAATATGTAGTATTACAGATTGAGATGCTGGGTATATAATCTAAACTGGACAAACCACTAACCTGTTTATGTACTGATTAGTATAGGCGAAGGTTTTCCCGTATCTTAAGTTAAATTAGCAGGTAATAAGCAACTTGAAAACATTGCAATTCTGTACGTCTCAAAAAATAAATTGAAACTTATATTGTATAGTCTCAAAAACAAATCAATTGAGGCATTTATGATACATATAAATATACCTTACCCATACAGATATTCGTTGTACGAAAATCCGTTAACTCGTAGATGAACTCATTATTACTTGTCAATATATCTAGTTTCATTATATTACTATATACTGGATATAACTCAAAAAGTCAATTTAATGATTTCTCAACAGAAAATAGTATGTTGATGAATTTGTTGAAAACTTGAATAAAATATACGTTAGTTTAATAATATTTGGTCGCCCAATCATCATTCCATATAAAATAAAAACACAAACTTCGCACAAGTGAAAAAAAGAATCCTCATACAGGTAAATACATTTAATTTATTTGGAAACTTGCTTAAACTACGTTTCTATATAAAAGTAAGGTCAGCAAGCGGCTACTAACGTTATCATTTTTTTCATAAAACTATGTTTGATAAGTTTGATACATAATTACTGCACTTACGCGTATATAACCATTTTTTTTTTATATGATGGAAACTTTATATATAAATATATACAATTTGAGGGATAAAAACCTTCATTATTTTATAATACATAGTTTTATAAGTATTTTACCTTTAGTGTACTTTGTAAACTCATTGAAGCTTATAGTGTGTATTTGTATAAATAGGTTAATGATATAAAGTCATATCGTATTATAATGTAAATAGTGAAGTTTTCTAGTGCAAATTTAAATAATTTTATGGTATTAAATTAGAAAGAATTATAATATAAACTTTTGGAACAATATTGAATGATATTTTTAACAGGTTAATAGAGTTCAGTGAGTCAACTTTACTTACAGTAAGGTTGACTGTACTGACTGCAAGTCAGTTGATTGTAGAGTGCTCGATTCAGTCTAGGGCACGGGCCAAGCAGTTGGCCATAAAAATTACTGTGTAGACCAGCTAGCGGTCTGCCAGACCTAGAACAATACATTCACCACTTGACCAATGCAATACTACTGTTACCTCGACCAATTGAATCGACAACGTTGCAACAATCTAAAGACCTGCTAGCACTGATCAGTGCTTATTGGGTTAAGCACAAATTAGCTAAGTAGAAGAAAAGGCTACTTTCTGGTTACGCTCTACGTTAATAACGGCGGCTATGGTAAAGAAAAGATTCTTTCAGAAGGCCTTTATTAGTACTGCGCCAGTCCACAACGTTAGGAAAACAGAGAAGACTTTTGGGTTGCGCCGGTCCACAATGGCAATTTGAAAGTAAGCAACGGTATCGCTATTAAAAACACCAAAAAATATTTATTAATACTTCTAAAAGGGCGTTAGGATTGATCTTTAAAAGTCTTAATTCAGCAAGTTGGAAAATGGTTAGGTCAGTAATGATGTAGTTGTAACTACTTCAAAAACGACTAAGTCACACGGTTAAATAACAAACAACCTTCGCCCTTTATTACTAACAACAACCTTCAAACTTATCTTTTACACTAAACCTTTGCCCTACTTTACTTTTTTCACTCCCTACGCCACTTAAATCATTAAGTTTGCTCTTTTAAGCCAAGATACCAAGTTATGCTAAAAGAGTTACGTTGTGTAATCAAACGCTAAGTCGTTAAGTTCACACGCTACTTTACGCTAAAACACCAAGTCACTAAGTTCCCTACGCTTAAGATTCTCAAATCCCTTACCCTACGCGTTTTACACGTACTACACAAGCCGGACCGTTAAGATAGCTTTGAGTTAGAAATATATAAAGGAATTTAAAGCTCTTAAAACAGTTTTCGATAACGACTATGGCCAATAACTCTAAATTACGGATGTTAACGAGACCTTAAATAATGCTTAACTGACCAATTACGTTAGATAGTACATTATCGACGCAGATTACAATAACGAATACCGTCGCAACGCCTGTATTTTCTAAAACTTTCGTAAGTTTTTTAGCTACTAAAGTATTAATATGTGGAGTAAAATTTAACGGACCGTTAAAATCAAGTTGAAAGCGGAGATTTGTAAACGAAGGATTTTTATTGTAAATAAAAAGAGGGACTTATTAAATACCCTCTTTAACTTGAATTAATTTAATACATATCTTCAAGTTTCTTAAAACAAAAACGAAAATCTGAGGGAAAGCGAAGACCATTCGGAAAACAAAAACGAAAACCCTTAGGAAAATGAAGACGAAAACCTTTCCGACAACCTCGATTTGGAAAACTTTTAAATTCCTTAAACCGAAAACCTTTAAGTTTTCTAAAATAAAGACTCTTTCAATCCTTAAAAAAAGACCCCCTTCGAAACAAAGTCAAAGACCTTTAAGACCTTTAAAAGGCTTAGACGCTACAGACCCAACAAGTCCACAAGGTTAAAGAATATTCCTTATAAGTCTTACAGGTCCGGAAGGCCTAGCAAATCCAAAAGGCTGAGGAACAGGCGTTATAGACCTGATAAGCTAAGTAGGGCTGGCAGACCTGGCAAAACTAGTAAGCGTAACAGGCCTAACAGACTTAATAGGATCGACATACCCGAAAGGTCCGTTAAGGTCGAGGTATATATTTTAAAGGCGTAAATTAATTAAAACGCTATATAAAAGTGCCACCTGGCAAGGCCAAGTTACATGCCAGCAAACAGGTATACCCTGACAAATTTAAAGACTACCAGGGAATTGAGGTTACGATGTTGACTAGTATGATTAGTTTGGAGCCCTTTATAAGTTTATAACAAAAGACTTGTGTACGGGAGTTAAGGAACGAAGGACTTGGAGCCGTAGGGAAAAGGGAGGTAATTAAAGTCAATTTGAGTGCAGAATACACTTGAATTGATGGGGTTTTGGCCAGTTGACGAAAAGGCAATTTAGTGGCAAACGGAAAAGATTAGTCGACTATACTGACGTGCATAGGTACAAAAATAAAAGGCCGTCAGTGTTGGAACAATATTGACTGCTATTTTTGACAGGTCAATTGCAGTACAGTTAGTCAACTTTACTTACAGTAAAGTTGCCTATACTGTCTGCAAGTCAGTTAATTGTGGAGTGCCCGATTCAGTCTAGGGTACGGGCCAAGCAGTTGGCCATACAAATTACTGTGCAGACCGGCTAGCGGTCTGCCAAACCTAAAACAATACATCCACCACTTGACCAATACAATACTACTGTTACTTCGACCAATCGAATCGATAACGTTGCAACGATCTAAAAACCTGCCAATACAAACTTTCATAACTTTAGCATATAAATCTAAATTATTTGTGTTAAAAGTAGTTTTCAACGATAGTATATGAATATATATGAATATATATGAATAAAATGATAGAAAATTGAATTCAACAAGGGTAACATACCTTAAAGTCAGGGTTATTGTTACAGGCTAGTGCCTGACTAGTATTACCAGGAATCTAACCCTGGTAGTTCTACACTCTCTTACGATGCTCTGAAGCAGAGAAGAAGCTTTTAGGGATATACTTTTATACGTTACGTGACTGGGTTGTACCATCTTAGCTCTATAGTAGCTCCCTAATAGGGACTTTTCTTTTCCTTTTTCATTGAGGTTTATAAATAGAATCCAACCACCTTAAACGACAGCTCCGGCTTTAGTTCTTTTATATATAAACCTCAATTCTTTTCCGACGGTGTCTGAACTGCTTATTAGCGGTTATGGCTTAGGGCTATATTATTATTTTCCGACCCTCTGAATCTGAATCACCAGGTTTTAAAACGATTCCTCGACTTAAGCGTTGTGGAATAACTTTGAAACGCCTTAATGGCTTAATAAAACGTTTTATTGACGCCTTACGTTTGAAATTTATAGAACGAAACTAAGCCATTTGAAAATACGTTTTATTTGGATTAACGAAACACTGATATATTAAACGCTTTAACAAATATAATTCAATAACTTGAAGTTTCCGGTACGCTTACGTTTTCGGAATAACACCCCTTTTAAAAGGTTCCCTTCACGTACACTACAAACGACGTAATTACTATGCCGATTTCAATTGGAGAATATATTAATTCCTTCAACAACAATAACTAGAATATCTTTAACTTCTATTACAATATCAACGCTCTTTTTAACGAGCATTAACAACCTAAACGTAAACCTTTTAATTAACTAGTCAAGTTTTTTGATATTGAGTTACAATTCCTAGTATAGAAAATTACAATAATATACAAATTACGTAGAAACCGGAAGTTTATCGGTATTAAAAAGGATTACTTCTACGTTATTTTTAACAATAAAAAGGCCTTAAAAGACTATTATGAAAGGTTATTACGCCTACGAAAACGACGGTAGTATTAGCGACCCTAACGCCTTTATAGCTATGCTTCGCGCCTACTATTACGATCTTAACGCGACTAAAGTAGCTATCGCTCGGCTTACAAATATAAAATAAGGAATTCGCAAAAGATTTAACGTTTTTTTTAACGTATAAAAGGCCTTTCTCGCGAAAGCGAGCGATATAGCCTGAGAATCCGCCACTAAGTTCGTTATCTTAAAGGAAGCTATTAACTATATACTAGTTAATACGTTATCCCCCCTCGACATATTCGCGAACGACAACGAATAGGTCGCCCTAACCTAATTTATCGACGGACGTCTTTATATCCTTTGTACTCGCACGACGGTACTAGTACTATTATTATTAAAAACATTTTACCTAATAGAAATAATAACGGTGACATACTCACTCGAAATAGCTAAAACGATGTTATTATAATTAATGTTAACGTTTTCCGAGTTATTTTCAAGCGACGCGTCCCTTAGGTTAACCCTTAGAAACCCTTTCACCGTAAAGACCTCAGGTTATACTTACGTTACGACTCGGATAGTTATCGTATCCGCATTTACTTATATGATCTAGCGTAACGCCTAAACGAATTTAACGCCAAAGTAGCTATACAAATCCATCTTACTTTAGCCGAAAATCTTACCAACTTTTAGGAGAAAAAAACGTAATTCTTATATATAATCGCGCATAGAAGTTGGCGGGATTTTAATTCGATTCGGTAACTTTGTGTCAACTTTTAAATAGATCATTATTTATAATAAATTTACTTTGTCATTTTATTTATTTCATTTACGCTTCAATAAACATAACTTATTAATACTATTACGCTACGAAAAAGTAATTTACTAACCGTTTAAAGTTACCGCGTTTCCATATTTTTCCACAACGACTTAACGAAGCTACGTACTATGCGTCCGGTTTTTCCATACAACTTATTTATTTTACAATCGTTTTAAATATATACTTTAATAAATACCGCCACCAGATATAGACCTATATCGTTGCCTTCTTATAATTTAATATTATTTTGGGTAAATTTTAGATAAAATATTAATAAGGTTTTTACGACATTTCGAAGTATATATTACTTCTAAAACGAGTTGGTAACCATCGTGTTTAGTAGCGAGTATTCGCGCTCGTTTAGAAAACGCTAAAAAGTGTCGATGTTAACACATTTCATATTATTTTGCAAAAGGCCCGCATGGATAGAGCCGTTACTATGCGGTTCGTCGCCGTCTCTTTCGAAAATATTACCAAAACACTTATCACAAAACCGTCCGTTTTGATTTATGACAAACTTCCCGACAATTTTAAGAAATTCAATCCTTTATTCCATAAAGTCATTGACAACAAACTACTTTTTTACCTCTTCAAAGTAAATTACAAAATCGTCTTTTATATCAACAATTAAAGTTAAACTCTAGAAATTCCGTAAAGCTTTTAATACGGTATATCACATAAAGAGTTTCTTATATTACTTAAAGGGTTAAATAAATTACTCTATTAAGGTTATATACGAACGAATAGTTTTTTAACGAATACTACCGTGCTTTATTTTCAAAAACCCGAAAATAATTCACGTTTTTATATAGATTATCGCCGGCTGAACGTTATTACGAAAACGGATCGTTATTCGCTTCCTCATATTAAAAGAACGTTCGCGAATATCTCTTCAGCCAAGTAATTTATCAAGCTAAAAAATAAAGCCGTTTTTTACAAACTCTGTATTCAAATGGAAAACGAATGGAAAACTATATTTCGTAAACGTTTCGAATTCTTCGAATAATTTATTACTCACTTTAGCCTTTTTAACACCCTCGCCACCTGTTAACGGTATATTAATAATTCTTTACGCCATTTTCTTCATTTTTTTACTTTACTTATTTCTACGATATCCTTATTTATTTAAACGGTGCCTCCGATAATCATATCGTTAAAATTAAATAAGAATTTTGTTGGTAGGCCTTTATCGTTCTGTTATAACCCAGACAACGGTTGGATCAGGAAACAGGCCAGCATGCAGCTGAGCCACAGAGAGTCTGTAGTCTAGTACATCAGGCGGGGAACATCTCTTATGTAAGAAAGTTGACTAAGCAAGTCACGTGATGGATCAGTATGGATCAGTTACTGATCCAAGTTGAGGCTACATGAGATCAGTAAGGATCAGCCACCGATCCAAGGTAAGACAGCACTAGATCAGTGGGATCAGTTCGGTGATCCAAACGATTCAGTACTGAAGATAGTATGAAGTCAATGCGATATAAGGACACGGTCAGCACCATAGATAGCATTTCTTTCATAGCTCTTCAGTTGACAATCTAAGTATTCAGTCTCAGTATATTCTGAATAGCCTCACGGCTTTTGATCATTACTTGCACGGTTGCGATATTGTTCACTCAGCACCTCTGCTACCTTCTTGATAACATAAACCCTCTGACACCTTCTATATACTCACGGGTATTTAGTGTGATCATTACACGTTGCAACGTAGTCGATTCGAATCACTGTGGTTGAAGTAACTGGTGCTGCGTTGATATTGTTGATTGATGTCTGTAGGTTCTAAGTTTGGCAGACCGCTAGCCGTTCTATACACTAATTTGTATGGCCAAACGCTTTGGCCTGTGCCACACTTTGAAGTGGGCACCTACTGCACTACACTTGCAATACAGTCCTACAAACTGCAGCTAATATTGCAGTCAGTACAATTAACTTTACTATAAGTAAAGTTGACTTGACTACACCGCATTTGACCGCTATTTCAACATTAGCGGCTTTTTGTTTTGTGCTTGCATGCTAGCGTGGCTTGCTATCAATTGGTGGTAACTTTTAAAATCCCTCCTTAATCTATAAGCCAATAACAGGCCAGACCCCTGTCAATTCCGATCAATCTGTACTGGAAACAACCTTAATTACGGCTTCTTATGGCCCTTTTGCTCCACTCCTCCGAGACCTTTGTTTCTCAAATCCCATGTACAGATCTTTCGCCATAAACCTATATAAATTAGGTACGCCATCACTTACGTACCTTTTGCCAGTAGTTCAAACTACTGTTATCGCTACCATTATCCTACCGGTCTTTCTATTTGCTAGGGCAATCCTTTACATCGCATTCTAAGCAATCCACGTATCTCTCGATTCGTATAGTTAGCGTATTGCTGTCTATAAATCTTTTTAAGGCGCTATTAGTCGTGACTTTGGTTATGGTATCGGCAAGGTTATCTTTACTATTAATTTACCGGAACTTATAGATTTCTAGGGCTTTCTATATCTTCCTTAATGACATCATGTTTATTATCAGGCGTTTTTCATTAATCGTATCTAATTTTAACAAATATTTTTTAAATCTTCGGGGGTCGGTGCACACCATTACAGGAATCAGTGGCAAACCAAACTGTTTGGTAATAATCTTAAATGTACCGTCAGTCACCATGCCGATATTGAAACCTGACATTATGCCGTAAACTTCTGATATCAATACACTTCAAGTTACACGCTTACATTGAATAGATATCCAATTTATAAGGTTCCTGGTAATCATAAATTACCCTTTAAACCTATCCTCATTAACGAGTATTATTAGGAAACCGATTTACGATATAAAGTTAGTATTATTAACAAATAACTCATCCGTAAAGGTTGTTAACTTCGTTTTCGTCAAATCCACAAAAATTATGTTAATTTCTCTTTTTACGTAATCCATTTACCATTAAATTCGCTTATTTAACTTATCAAAGTTTTCGTTTTATAGGTCCTGTACCTATACCGTAATGGAAAGGTCGTACGATACCTTCGGTTAATATAACATAGCGATATAGGCCGTACGTGCCCTTTACTCCAAATATCTTTATATCATTGCCTCGTTATCCTTATCGATAATTATCAGGATTATGGCTTACTCCTTTTAACGTAGGCTAATATAAGTACCTTTTTTAACGTTAATACTATAGATACGAAATAACGATCCGTTAAAGTTAAGTTATATGCCTTTAGCCAACGGTTTAATTAGCTTATACTTCCAAAGGCCTAACTTTTTGATAACACGTTATTTTTCCATTATAAACCTAATATCTTCGAAAAAAAGGGTATCATTAGTTTTTATACACACGATACCAAAGTCTTTACCCTTTATAATTATTAGATACGAATTAAATATTAAATTCTTTATACGCAGCCTATTTTTAAAGTATACCTAGTACGTTAGAAACCAGTAAACGTCTGCCTCAGCTAATCCATACAAAGGCTTAATAAAATATATTATCGTACCATCCGGAAACTTATCCCTTAGTTCTTATAGTAGTTCTAACAGTACAATCCGCTAAAGGTCGGTAACGAGTTATATATACTTTAACGTAATATCCCGGCCATTAAGTATAAACAAACCCTTTATGTCAACAGTTAAACTAATAATAATAACTACGATTAAACGCCAACTAATCTTTTGAATTACGAACGATTGGGTAAGAATCTAATCCTTACCTTTATTACTATATCCTTACACAATTAACTATAACTTTTCGTATAGCCGGTTTGTAATCTTACCTTTAACCTCGTAAACTATCCTCAAATTAAAGATAATGATATTTTAACCTTTAAATTACGTTAACGACGTAAACAGTATAACTCCTCGCAATAAAAGGCCGTTAATTTCCATTTCATTACTTTCCTTAAAAGGCTTACCTAGTATATTAATAATGCCTCCAACACGTAGCTCAAAGATAAGTTCTCTATTAGACTTCTCTTTCTAAAATACCTACGCTATTATATATACCTTATCAGGCTTATAGTCTCCATATTCCTCCTCTTTAATATATATTATCCTCTTAGGTGGTTTTACACACCGTCGATATTTTATCGTCTTATTAATAATCGGCTCGGGAAGTTTATATTAATTAATTTGCTTAGTTCGAAGGTTATCAATGTCGAGATCTTTATTAAACTTAAGTTATTTTTATACGACTTAACTTATATAACTCGGAAAGTTACGATGCCATTAATAGTTTTAACTACTACGTTTCAATGAGTAATACTTAAAATCTTATACGGCCCATCTCATTTGCCTGGATTACACCACGTAAAGACTTTACTTTAAAAGGGGAATAAAAACACGGTTGTTATTAAAGGTTCGTTTTTGGTATTAGGGGTATTATTAACCTGATGGCGTGCCGATTCCTTCCTCAATTCCTTTAAGGCTTTACTATATGCCATAACACGCTTTTAGGTACTTAAAGAGGGTGGCAACTTAGATATTATATGTAGGTAAACTCCAAATACCAACAAAGTTAATACAAGTCCATTAAGACCAAAAATATCGTTAAGACCTTTTACTGCTATCTAAACTCATGCCTTTTAACTTATAAAACTTTCGACTTCTAATATAAGGATATCGTAGGCCCTTTGCAAAAGTAGGTATATATTTTTAACCTTATCAATACCCTCATAAACTTCTATAAAAACCTATTTATACTAAATTTCTATTAACTTTATATTAGCTTAAAACTTTATCGTAATAAAGTTGGTACCGATATCTTAAACTAATACGTTTAGTAGGCTAAAGTACATATAAATCCACAAACTACGTAATACCTCCTATATTTCTTTCACCGTAATAATGTTTAGGAATTTGGCGCTATAAAATTCAATGGCGAAGTTTACAACATATAATACTAATTTACCATCTAAAAAAAATATTTACAAAAACTTCCGAATTAAAATCTTATTTTTTTCTTTAATATAAACTTAAATATTAAAAGGGCTTAAAAGTATATTTAGTAATAGTAGCAAAAGCGTTTATCTACCTTTAGTACTAATAGATCCACATTTTTGTAACTAGCTACTTTTAAAACTTTGTAAAGTCTATTAGTTTCGATTATTTAAACCTATAATATAATTAACGAAGTTCTATCTCCATTAAGTTGAATACTACTACCTCTAATCCTTAAAAATAAAACTAAAGAAGTCCCTACTTATAGCTAGGTAAAAACCTCTCACTGGCCATAATATATATCAGCTTATTAATCTAGATATTAACGTTAACGCCGAGGTTTTTTATATCTTTAAAGCAAATGAAAAAGGGGGAATGGGATTTTAAAATGTAAAAAACAATAGGGTTAACAATAGTCTTTATTATCGTCGATCCCAGTAAAGATATTTCTTTTCTAAGGCTTAAGCCAACTTTGAACTTGTTAATATCCGCGTAATTAAGTTTTATAACAGTATTAATATCCTTTCGCAATACGATATATTATGAATAGCCTCCTATTAAGTACCGTGTTTCCGCCGTATCTGGAATAATCCCCCAAAAGACTTACTTCGCGTAATGATTTCAAATAGTAAAAAGGTATATAGAGCTTGGTTCTTTATCTCTATAACGACGATAGGGGTCTTTACCTATAAAGAGGTATAAAAATATGTAGTCGGCTAATTAGTACGTGGCTTTCGAGTTAATACCGATGTTAGTACCAGTATTTTCATGCCAGTTAATAGCCTTCGACTTATTTTCCTTCTTTTTAACTTCGTTTCCCTCAAATTGTATAATACTTTCCATATGATCCCATTTAAAGGCAAAAGGTTATTACGTATAATATATTAACTACTTTACATATACGTTTAGAGGCAGTATAGCGTATTAACGAACAACTGTATTTACTATAATTCCAACATTTCTTAACGTTCAAATTGAATTTGCTTAGCCGACTTAAAGACCTTAAGGAGGATAAATATCCTTCTTCGTAGGTAAATATCCGGACCCTTTATTAACCGTAATTACAGGGCCTTCCATACCGTCGATCAATACAATACGAGTTAAAAGGGTCTTCTTCTTCATTACTGAATTCTAGAGCTTAAAAGTATATACCAATCGATTCGGAAACTCGAACGGTTACGGTCGCCAACGAGAAACGTAATTAACCAAAAAAAAACCCTTCGAAAATAGCATCAGGGCATTATAAGGCGTATTCGAACCCTTTATAGCCCATAACTGATTACCGAACCTACTAGCATAAGGTGCCTTCGCCAGATTTTACGTTTCACATAACTTATTAACAAAACATCAGCCTTTTAAGCATTTAATTCAAAAAGTCTATCTTACTTTCCGACTCTTTATTATAATCCAACATGTAGGATCACTTAATAATATTCTAGTCCGTATGGTACTAAGTAAGGTTGATATCTTATTTGCAATAGCCCTTTATACTATCGTAGATTTCGTGGAAAAAGGTATAATTCGTTGGGTATTGGAGGTAATGATATTTAGCTTAGCCGATAATGATACTAGGAAACAGTAAGTAAAAACCTGGCAATTTGACTCTTATTCGGCGGCAAATATTAAAGAATAGCCGTAACTTAACGTCAAGGAGGTTATACGGCTTACCGTTATACTTCTCTTTTCCTCTTTAGATCTTAACAAATATGTTAATTACCGTATATTCCGTATCCTCCATAAGGATGCGCTGAGGAGGAAAGGTAATATACTAGTCGTAAGGGTCTTTTTTACTTAGCTGGGGGAAAAACTAGTGTTACTACTAGTACTGGTAGGTATGATAATTACCTTAAGCCGAGTTTAAAAGGAAAATTCTAGTAGTTGTTCCTATAGTGGGCTTGCATATAACACCGGTTCTTTCTTGATTTAGCTGTTAAAACTGGATGTGCTGAGAATTTTGTGGGAAGTAGGTTTAAGGGTTTCTATCCCGGGGGACTTGGCGATAATCCTCTTAGTGTTAAGGGGTTCGGCGAAGTTCCTGTTTAATTAATTGATATAAAGCGTCAACATTAATACCTTTGGTCGCGTTAGCAACGCTTGCTTTACGCGTTTGACCGCTGTTCAGGGTATACTCTACGTTATCATGTAAAGGTGCTAGATTACCGATAAGGTTAATGTATTCCGTATTGTTAACATGTAAAGAGGTCTAACTTAGCTAAGGGTAAAGGGAAGGTCTTTTAAATCGCGTATGGGGGCGGTAAGATTCCTTAACGCCCTTTCCTTTAGGTTATAG
Organism: Anisogramma anomala; assembly: GCA_038502455.1. Lineage (NCBI taxonomy): Eukaryota > Fungi > Ascomycota > Sordariomycetes > Diaporthales > Gnomoniaceae > Anisogramma > Anisogramma anomala. The sequence continues at coordinate 38,094,444 of JASMMZ010000003.1, read as the reverse complement.
GTCTTAAGAGCATTCCTCCAATTGGACTAGGTTAAATAGAGTTTCTGCTAGCCTCGTAAAACTTTTTTCCAGCACATAAATCCCTCGAAGTTTAAGTTTTTCCTCTAGTTTAGACTTAACGGTCTTCTAAATTCTCTTTCACATATCCATAATCCAATCTTCGAAGAACTTACGGTATTTGCGAAAGGTAAGGTCATCCCGGTAAAGTTTTTCGCCGCCGTCTTACTTAATAATATAACAGCCGACGAAGTTAATAAGGCTTTTCTCCGTTAATTCTTCATTAACATTCATTTCCCATAAGTTGTCGTCGAAAAACTTGGTAAAAACAGATCCAAAGGCGTCAACTTTGTTTATAAGTGCCTGACTTAAAGCCATCTTAACGGTTTTGGCCTGGAGGACGTGTAAGACGTGTAAAGCGAGGGACTTGATAATCTTTGGGTATAAGGACTTAGTGTTTGGCGTAAAGTTGCAGGTGAACTTGGTGACTTGGTGTAAGGTGGCGCGACGTAGCTTTCTTAGCGCGACTTGGTGTTTTCGCTTAGAGCAGCGAACTTAACGACTAAGGTAATGGAAAAAGTGAAAAAATTAAAGTAGGGAAAAGTTTAGATGTAAAGGGTAAGGGCAAAGATCGTTTGGTGGAAGTAGTTGAAGGTTGTTATTTTAGTGTAAGAACTTAGTCGTTTTTCTTGCGGTAGTAGCACCCGTAATAGTACTAACTTAACTGTTTGCCAACTTACCGTAAGTTGAGACTTCTAACAGTTAATCTCAACGTTTTCAAAAAGGATAAATAAATATTTCTTAGTATTTTTTAAGTAGCGATACCGTCGCTACCTTTAGTCTGCCGTAAAAACCGTTGCAGCCTAAAATTCTTCTCTACTTACTGCCGTAAAAAACGACGCAACAGTAGAAGCCCTTTACAAGAATCTTTCCTCTACACTAACCGCTGTTATTAACGTAGAGAGTAACCGGAAAGTAGCTTCTTCTTCTACTTAGCCAATCTGTGCTTAACCTAATAAGCACTAATCAGTGTTGGTAGATCTTTATCGTTGCAACGTAGTCGATTCGAATTACTGTGATTGAAGTAACTGGTGCTGCGTTGATATTGTTGATTAATGTCTGTAAGTTCTAAGTTTGGCAGACCACTAGCCGGTCTGCACACTAATTTGTATGGCCAAACGCTTTGGCTTGTGCCCCACTTTGAAGTGTGAACCTACTGCACTACATTTGCAGTACAGTCCCACAAACTGCAGCCAATATTGCAGTCAGTACAATCAACTTTACTATAAGAAAAGTTGACTTAACTGCACTTCATTTGACTGCTATTACAACAATTTTAAAGTTTTAAACGCCGCGAAACTTAACCTCAATGTTTCCAAATACGAATTCGATGTTTGAAAACCAAATACCTAAAATTAGTTATCGAAGCTGGCGTTGACGTTCGTATAAACCCAGAAAAGCTATGCGTTATCCGGAAATCAGCAGTTTTTACGTCGTATTTGAAATTATAAAGGTTTCTTAAATTCTCGATTTTTACTGGCATTTTATCTGCGACCATTCGACGATTATTAAACCATTATTTCGGCCAACTTATAGAATATCGTTTTGGCTAAATCATAAATGCATTACTTTTTATTAGGGGTCCGGGGAAAAAAACTGTTTTTAAATAACTTAAACTTAACTTTTTTTCCGAACCTGTATTTACCTAATAAAATTCCGATCGCGACACCTTTTTAAAAGTCAACTATTCTAGTTAAGCTTTAAAAGGCTATCTTTTTCAATACGACGACTACGATAACTTACACCTAGTAAATTATTACTCCCTTCGCTTATCATCTACCAAATATAACTACGAAATCCACAATAAAAGTCTATTCAGGATTATAAGTTATTTAAAAGCATAGAATGCAAAGCTTTGAGGTACAACACATTGGTTTACGATTTTAACAGATTAGAACTTAAAATAATTTATTATTACATGATGACTTCCTAAACGATAATTTTGCTAATTTAAACTCCTTTTATAATTCCGTTTTCAATTGGTTTATAATAACGCGGCAAATTATATGCGACCCGATACGTTATTACGGAAAAATTAAGATATTTTAAAAGCGTCTTTAATTTACGTTTTTCAAGTCGAGAACTTTCATTATTACGCTTCGAATAAATCGTTTCCGAACCATTTCCGCGTATATATATCTTTCGGTTAACTGTCGCCGACGAATTTCTTCCGAAAAGTTGTAAATGTTTTACTAATATCAATCTTTAAAGTTATTAAAACGTTATTATTATACGTGACACTACCTATCCTCAACTAGTACGCGTAATACGTATAAACGACTGATATTGCCCAGCGGATATTTTTATCAATAACGACTAAAGGTCAAAATTTTCTATTTCGAAATATTCTATAAACGATGATAGAGATTTACGGTTTCGCTACCATATTTAGGTACTTATTTACAAGCCGTTTACTACCGTTTTAATTTAAATTGCCCACAATTTACTTTTTACCAGCTACCCGAGCTGCAACGTTACTATTATTATTTTCGAACCGTATTTTTAGCCCGGCCTATATCGCGTAATCCGCCACTTTTAATGTAATTTCTACGTTTATAGGCGTATAACCTATTGGAAACACCGTCTAAATGGTTTTTTAAACCTTTTCCGGTGTTTGAACGGCTTTAAAAAGTACTTTCCATGGACTTTATAGTTAATTTACCTTCTAAACATATTAGTAACCCACGTTATCTTATATTTATTACGGACCATATAAATAAAGCTGTTTCCCTTAAGGTTATAACTACTATAAACGCTCAAGTTTACGTAAAGCGGTTTTCAAATTACTTCTGTTTATTTTATAGGGTTTCCCGTACGTTTATTAACAACCGTAGTTTAAATTAAACCGACGGATTTTGAAAAATACTTTACAACTTAACTGAAGTAAAATAGCACCGAAACACTACCTTTTACCCCGAAACCGACGATGTAACCAAATGCGTAAATTAGGAAATCTTAATGTATTTACGTTTTTTCGTTGTTTATACTCAATTTTATTAAATCCGCTAATTACCTGGCTGTTAATTAGAGCTAAATAATAAAAATTTGATGCCTATTGGTATTAATCCGTTTTTTTAATAACTTACGACTATTACGTCAACTTGATACAATCAGTATAACGTTTCCTCGTCCCAGTTACAATACTATACGCGAAATCCGAAAATTTTGTTTCATATATTAGCGAAATTATCAAATTCGTGTAAGCCGTAATAACTGTGACGTAATAACATATAAAAAAGCCGTTAATAAGCGAAGTTTGCCTTTAAAACGTTTTCGGATCGATGAAGATGTTTAACTTTTTCTAAAAAACTATATATTAAACGAATGTTTTAAAAAGTTTAAATAACTTCACGATAAATACCGTATAATGCGTATAATCGACTTTTATGTTATTGAAGTTAACGTATCAGGCGAAAAAAAATCCTTAATTTTATATAGATTAACTCGTACAAACCGTTTCACATCCGTTTCCAAGCTAGTAAACTCGAGACTTTTAACTGTAAGCCGTAAATATTATCGAAAACGACGGCAAAACGAAACCGAAATATCACATCGAAAATATATTACGGGCCCTTAATAAACTCTAAGTCGGACGTACTTGACTTTATAAGCTACCTAAACGTCAAGTTTTAATTAAATAAGTAAATTATATGTACTTAACGTAAAAGCCGCTTTTAAACTTTTTTAATATTGTAACACTTGATACTTTCGAATTAAGTTACAAGTTAGTCGAATATAACGACGGGCTTTTACGTCTAATCCGCAAACGGATCTAATACTTTACACTTTACTTTGCGAATTGAACAACGTATAAACCGTCAATAAACGGGTAATAAATAGATGTATTAGTATGAATTAAAATCGAATGACGACGAAATTTACTCGAATATATCCTTAAATTCCTCGTTTAAATCCTTATTCAAAATCTTTTTACCCATTTCGACTAATTTATTTAACTTTACGTTTATACGACTCAACTTTATGTGAATACTCTCCAAAACCTTAACGAACTTTTAAGTCGTTTTCAATTACGTTTTCTAACCGTTCGTTAACCGCGTTCTCTACATTTTTACCTTATTACGAAAAACTTACTTATATATTACGCTTTTTATTTATTAGTTATACAACCCGTAAGCTACCGGAGCTTATAGGAGTGGCGGAGATAAAGGCTCTCTGCCTCGAGTATTTACTTTTTCTTACATAATACGTCGAATTTTTATAGCTTTTTTCGTAACGATTACCTAGGCTTATACGCTTTTTACCCGTTCGTTAACACTTATAAAATGACTTATGGAAACCTTGACTTATCCCGGTCCTAAATATCGAATACTAAATACGTTCCGGATAACTTCTTTAAAACCATATTTATATCGGGATTCAAATTTAAAGGCGTATAGAAATAATTAAAGCTACGGCTTATAACCCTAACGAAATAGAAACGGCACCGAATACTAATATTTAACCGTTCGTTAGCGGATTTTTTGCGGCTATCTAAATTACTTACCCTCAGTTTTTTAATAAAACTTCTTCGAATTATAAACCATTTTATAAATATATTCAAAATATATTTACGTACGAATCCCATTAAAACACATTCTAATAACTTGTAAGAAAAAGAACTATATATTTATTTATAAGAACCAAGCAATTTCAGAACAAATAAACCTACATTTTTAATAACTTTATCGATTTTCGCGGCTAGTAAATGATTTATTATATAGGATTATAAGGCAAAAGCAGGGAAAACTTATCAAATTAAACTTAATATTATAATATTAATAACGTTGTAAAAAATCCGTAATACCTAATATTACAATAGTGAATAAAGTTATAGGTAAAGCTACAATACCTGGTATTATATTATTAGTAGTATTATAAAAAAGTGTTAAATATAAAAGGAAATTTTTGTTTTTAAAACTAAAATTTACGGACTATTTATAAGGGGAGAGTGTTAGGGCACCTTTTATGTAACGCTTCGTCCTAACACCTTCTATATAACACCATGACGTTTTAAATAGCGCCTTTACCTTCCTTCGTACCTTTTACACCGCGTATAAAAAAAGGAGGGGGAGAGGGTGGGGTTTTAGGGTATTTTTAGGGGTGATATTACAAGCTAGTGCCTGGCTAGAATTACCAAAGATCCAATCCTGGTAATTCTATACGCTCTTACGATGTTCTAAAGTAGGGAGAAAGCCGTTGGGGACACATTTCCACACGTTACATAACCGGGTTGCACCATCTTAGCTCCATAGCAGCTCCCTAGCAGGGACTTCTCCTTTCCCTTTTCATTGAGGTTTATAGACAGAATCCGATCACCTTGAACAACAGCTCCGGCCTCAATCCCTTTACAGTTATATACTAATAAAAAACTATTGATACATATAAAGAAAACCATAAAAATAATAATAAGGGTAACTTTACAAGCAGCTAACCAAACCCCATAAAACTTTATTATCTTCTAAAAACAACCTTATTAAAGTACCTAAAAGTACCAAATTTATTTACCTATACCAACTTCTGTTCTCCTACCAAAAGAGGGGTATAGAAATGAATGCATTTTAAAAAACTAAATAATTATACCCTCATAATTATTTCGTTGCAATTGTAGTGTATACTTAATTATGTGGAGTTTATATGGTGAACCCACTAGTTGTGTTATTTTACAGGTGGCTGTGGTAAAGTAGCAACCCCCCTCCCGTCCTTGCCCCCCTCGCCGTGCGTCGACCCAGGACCGACATTGGCCGCTTTATTTATCCAACATTGTGGCTTGATGGGCAAGCAAGGGACAATGAAGCTGCAGCTCGGGCCTGGGAAAATAGGAAGCTTAGACTTTGAATCGCAATACAGTGGTAGTGGTTGCTGGCCACGGCGTATCCAACATATCCAACTGGGACAAGGCTGGCGGTCACGATGAGCTGATAGAAGTGGATGCGCACCTGGGCCCCTCGGCACCTGGACAGCAAGCAGTGACAAGTATTGCACAGATATCCAGACGATGCCGCACGCCTGCCCCCATCTCACCCAATCCAAGCCAGCCCTCCTTCGCTACCACTGCGTTTGCCAGTTCGGAGCCAACGCGTGGACGACCGCACAGCGCTAGGCGTTCGCCAACCACATCACGCGGCCGAAGCTGTGGGCGGTCTCAGACAACGTCAGCCAGAGCAAGGGCGACAGGAACCCCGCGGCGCGGAAGCCACCGATGGCGAGCTTCTCCTGCGTGTGTGCGGGCATGGGTGTAGGTCAAGGCATACTATGATTCAACGATTTCGCCGGCTGAGAAGACGGCGTTGTCGGGTATGCTGGACAATTGTTGAGTGGTTTCCTGGGATCTCGCGAGGCGATGTTCTTGGTTGGTTGGGAGTAGTATTTGTAGTTGGCCCACATGATCACAGGCTAAAAATCTTATCCAGGCCTGTTTCCTGGGGCGCGCTCACGGGTGGTTACTTCAGTTTCCATCCTTGCAACAATGGTACCAGGTCGAATCGATTCGTCGAATTGTGTGGTATCATTTCCTGCTCTTCGGTCTCGTGGCCCAACGTCATTCCCCGCGTGGATAGCTTTCACCTGGCTCTTCTAGATCTTGCCTGCCGACATCTACACGCTGATAGTCTTGAAGATGCTGCATTCCTGACCGGTCGCGACCAGCGTGCCAGGGATCTGGGGGTGCCAGTGAACCTCCTTAGCCAGTTCATGGTAGTGCACAAATAGCAGTTGAGGCGGGACGTCCTTGACGCCGCCGGTGTCCTTGCTCTCCTCATCGTCCAACTCGACAGCCAAATCCCACAGGGTGACGGTGTTGTCGCCAGCGGCCACAGCCACGATGCTGTCGTCGGTAGGGTGCCACTCGACGCTCGTGATCTGCTCCTTGTGGTAGTCGAAGCTCGCGACAGGGGTGGGCATCTCGGCGGCATTGGGCTTCCACTGGCGCAGGTCCCAGACGGCCCAGGTGCCGTTGTCGTCGCCCGAGGCCAGCAGGTTGGACCGCTGCTTGCTCCAGCTCATGACGTTGACGTCGGCGTTGCTAATCTTCATGTTGATCATGGGCTTGCGGCTCTTGCTCCGGATGTCCCAGATGCAGATGGAGCCGTCGGAGGAGGCGGAGGAGAAGACCTTGTCTTCGCTGGGGCTCCATTGGATCTCCTCCACGCTGCCAGCGTGACCGGTGAGGGGCCTCGTATCCGTGGCCCAGCCACCGCCGTCGCTGCGGCTGGTGATGAAGATGAGGCCGTCGTTGTCACCAGTGGCGAGCCTGCCGGCAGGGGCCAGAGGCGACCAGTCAAGCGCGTACCCTTCTGACCTGTGGGCGCGGATGGTCGAGAGGGGCTTGTTCTGCCTGTCGGAGATGATGGTACCGGGGGAGTCGAAGCTGGCAAGGTGTGGAGAGACGTCGTGGATGTAGACGTCGGAGGACTCCGTCATGGTTGCGACGAGGGTAGCGGCGGGCTTGGAGGGGTCGGAGCTGGGGGGCTGGTGGGCACGGATGCGGTTTGTGGTGGAGGAGATGGGAATCGACCTTGACTCGAGGATGGGGTCGGCGTCCTCATCGGCATCATCAGCATCATCATCTTCATCATCACTGTCCTCGTTGTTGCGGTCCATCTTGCTCAAGCCGGAGAACTTGAGGACCATGATGGCGTTCTCGTTGGCACGGCGGCCCTCGGCCTGGGTGCCGGAGACGGTGTACATGGTAGCGGGGTAAACGTTGCGGTTGTCGCCGAGGCGGTCGCGGAGGATGTCGAAGGACAGGCAGGGCCATGGCGTGGACAGGTTGTGCAGCATGTGGTACGTGGACGGGTCGGGCGCGAGCGTCTGGCCGGGCTCGAGCTTGGATCTGCCGACGATGAAGGTGGTGGAGTGGGACTCGGGCTTGTCCACTTGCATCTCGGCCTCCCTGTCGGCGTCTGGTCTGCCGTCGACGCCGGCCTCCATGATCTCGTCCTCGCTCTCGAATTCATCCTCGAACTCGTCCTCGAACTCGCCCATGTCGTCCTGCGGCTTGCCGTCGTCCACGTCCATGGCGTCTGGGCGGTGGCCGGCCTTGACGGGCCTGTCTTGGTGTTCGGCCGTTCGCTTCGACATGTTGGCGGCCAGCTAGAGTTGTTGGTCTAGCCGTTTGGCGTTCGTGATGTTGGGAAAGAGGTGCGGTGAAGAACTATGATCGAGTTCGAAGTTTTTGACAGGGGTTGTGGAAGAGGGCTTATCGATAACGAAGCTGAGTGGCCCATCCTTGCCATGAACATAGGCCTCGACTTCCGCTAACACACTTTTTTTTGTTTCATTACGCTTATGCATACTGAAAGCTTATAAAGCAAGCTAATGTTTCATTGAACTATTAAATTTTGATGTCGAAACGTTACTTCAATTAAAAAGTACACTATTGGAATAGCGTTCAAGTGCAGTTCAGTCAAAGCTGCACTAGCTGCAAGTCAATTGCAGTCGAGTGACCAATTCAATGTGGGGCACGGGCCAAGCAATTGGCCATACAAAGTAGTGTGCAGACCGGCTAGCGGTCTGCCAAACCTAAAACAATACATCCACCACTTGACCACGTAATACTACTATTACTTCAACCACGTTTCAAATCGACACCGTTGTAACGTCTAAAGGCTTATCTGATAAGGCCTATTAATACTGATCAATGCTTATTCTTTTAAGCATAGATTGGCTAGGTAGAAGAAAAGGTTACTTTTTGGTTATGCTTTATATAATTATAAGGTATAAGAAAGATTTTTACGAAGAATCCCTATTATTACGCCAGTTTCTACGGTAGTAGGTAGAAAAAACTTAGGAACTGCATCAGTTTTAAGGGAAGTGTGGAAGGGGCGATAGTATTGCTATTAAAAATATTAAGAAATATTTATTAAACTTTTTTTAAAGATAAACATTGAAATTAACAATTAAAAGTCTGAAACTAACAAGAAAGCAATCACTAAGTTGCCAAATACTTTACAGTTAACAACCGGTTAAGTTGTTACTACTATTATGGGTACTACTATTGTAGATTTTAAATCATTAAGTTTAAAACCTTTACAATAAACAGCGACTTAAGTAATAAATGATCTTTAATTTTACCTTCTATACCAAGGTTTTCCCTCTATACTACTCTTCTCCCCCAATTTTATAAGATCGTCAATCGAATTTGTTAGAAAACACGATAAAGTCGCTCATTTGAGCAAAAACACGCAAAATAGATAAGTTGTACAAAGAAAGCGATATCATGCGACCCTATATCAAATTACCAAGTCTTTATATTTCCAAATTGACAAATTCCTTTATCTAAACTACCAAGTCCCTATAGCTCCTAAATTAACGTTAACATGTTAGCTAAAACGTCAAGATCAACGATTAGAAATGAATGAAAAAAATTAGGGCTCTCGGACCCCTTTTTTAAAACATTATAATAAAGACTATTGGGGAAAAGATGTTTATAATATCACGGGCTAGTACCTAGGCTAGTGGTTACTAGGAATCTAGCCCTGGTAGTTAGCATGTTTTAACGGTACTTTAGAGCTGCTCGGAAGCTATATAGGAGCATGCCCTTACACGTTACGTAATCGGATTACTCCTTTTTTATAGTTTCGTAGCAGTTCCTTGAGAAAGGTTTCTCCTTTTTTCTCTATCGAGGTTTATAAATAGAATCCAACAATTTTAAATGATAGCTCTGGCTTTAGTCCCTTTACATATAAACCTCGAGTTTTTTGTCAATAGGGTTTTAGCTGTTTATTAGCAGTTATAACTTAAGGCTATGTTTTCTTTTTCCGACCCTCCGAATTTGGATCCCCAGTTTTTGAATTAGTTTTTAGATGTATATGTTAGAGAGTAGTTTTAAAGCGTTTTAGCGGCTTAACATATTTATTTTACTATTTAATGCGAACGGTTTATTGACACCCTATATGTAAAGCTCGTGAAACGAAATTAAACCGTTTGTAAAAACGTTTTCTATTTGAAATAACGAAATATTAATGTATGAAATGCGTTAACAAATATAATACGGTAATTCGAAGTTATTGGTACATTCACGTTTTCGGAACGAAACTTTTTAAGGGAGTTTTTATTACGTTATTTTAGAACAACGTAATTATCAAGGTGCTTTTATTAGGTACCGCGTTGATTTTTTGGACAACATCAATTTAGATTCCTTTCATTCCGATTACAAAATTGGCGCCCTATTCGACGGGCGTGAACGATTTAATAATAATCCCTTTAATTAATCGGTTAAGTTTTCTGGTATTAAATTACGATTATCAGTGTAGAAAGTTATAATATAACGTATATTATGTAATGATTGGGAGTTAATTAATACAAAAAATTACTTTTACGCTATTTACAAATAATTAATAGGCCTTACAAAACCCACTATGAATAGTCATTACGCTTATAGTAACGACGGCGGTATCAACGACCCTAATATTTGTATAATTATATTTCACGTTTTTTATTACAATCTTAATATGATTGAAGCCTTTATTATCTGGTTTATGAATATAAAATGAAAAGCTTACGAGTAGTTTTACGTCTTTTAAAACGTTTAGGAAGCTTTATTTATAAAGGTTAGCGGTATAACTTAAAAATCCGCCATTAAAATTAATTATTTTGAAGGGAGTCATTTATAATACGCTAGTTAATACGCTATTTTGTTTCGACATACCCGCGGATAAAAACGACTAGATCGCTTACGCCTAATTTATTCATAGGCGACTTTGTAATCCTTCTACCCGATACAGTAACGCCAGTTATGTTAAGGTTAGTATTAGAGGTACTTTACATAGCGAGAGTAATAGCGGTAATGTACCTGCCCATAAGAACTAGAGATGTTGGTAGGACTTTAGACGTTGTAACGTTGTCAATTTGATTGGTCGAAGTAATAATAGTATTGCGTGGTTAAGGGGTAGATTTATTGTTTTAGTTTTGGTAGACCGCTAGCTGGTCTGCATAGTAATTTGTAGATTCAATTGCTTAGACTATGCCCTATACTAAATCGGGCAATCCATAATCAACTGACTTGAAATTAGTACAGTCAACTTTACTGTAAGTACAGTTGACTGACTGTACTTCAATTGACTTACTAAAAATAGTAGTCAATATTGTTCCAACAAGAGATATATTATTATAATTAGCGTAAACGCCTCTCGAACCGCTATTACGCGGCACGTAACCTAGGTAAACTATTTGGAACTTTCCATTCGTAAAGACCTTGGGTTATATTTGTCGTATAACGCGGACAACTATCGTATCCTTACCGATTTATTGGATGTAGTTTAACGCCCGAGCGGTTTTAACAATAAGTTTATTATAAGAATTTACATCATTTCGATCAAAAAATACATTAACTTTTAATACAAAAAAGGACAAATTTCATATATAATTGCGTATAAACTTAATCGAACTTTAATTCGACGTAGTAACTTCAGTTAAACTTTGAAATAGCTTCCCGTTTACAGTAAATTTACTTTACGATTCAATTGAATCTATTTATGTTTCAGTAAATATAAATTATAAACACTATAACTTTACGAGGAACTAATTTATTAGTTAGTTGAAGTTATTGCATACGTTCATTCTACCCCAACAACTCTATAAAGTTAAATATTACGTACCTGGTCCCGCCTTACGACTAATTTTTAATACCTTCCCCAAACGTCAATTTCGATAAATACTGATACCGAATATAAGCTTACGTTATTCCTTACTCATAATACAATATTATTTTTGGTAAATCCGAAATATAATACTAACATGTGATTTACGCCGTTTCAATGTACATATTACTTTTGGGATAATCTGATAATTATCGCGTTTAGAAACTAATCTTTATACCAAAGTAAAAGTTATTGAAAGGAGTTACCGCTGTCACCATTCACGCTATTTCATTAAAAGCCTAAAGTAAATAAACCGGTACTACGCGGCTCGCCACCGTTTTCCTTGAAAATATTCAAAAAGCACTTGTCTCAAAACAATTCGTCTTTATTAATAACAAATTTTCGAATGCCTTTAAAGAATTCTATCTTTTATTCAATAAGGCTCCTAGATATGAACTTCTATGTTACTATTTTGAAACCAATCACGAAATCGTTCTTCACATAATAATTAAGGCTAACCTTTAAAGGTCTCTTAAAGCATGCTATATAGTATGTCGTGGGAGGAACTTCTTATATTAAGGAAGATATGAACTAGGTTATTCAACTAAGGTTACATGTACACAAATAACTGTCTAACAAATACCACCGGATTTCTGGTTTAAAAACCCGGAAGTAATTTATGTTTTTATATCGATTACCATCGATTCAACGTTATTATAAAGGCGGATCACTACCCATTTCCGTCTATTAAGAAAACTGTTGTAATAGGAGTAATTGTAGTGCAGTAGATGAACTTTACTTACAGTAAAGTTGACTATACTAAACTGCAAGTTGAGTGTATTGTTGGCGGGCCTACTATATTAGCTGCATGTTAAGTACAGTATACATCCACTTAATACTAATGTACAGGCTAAGTAGTTAGTTATACAAATTACTGTTCACACCGGCTGGCGGTCTGTCAAACCTAGAATAATATATCCACCACTTTACTACATAATACTACTGTTACTTCGACCAATCAAATCGATAATTTTGTAGAGTTTAAATTCCTACTAATACTAATCAGTGTTTATTAAGTTAAGCACAGATTGGCTAAGTAACAGAAGAAGTTAATTTCTGGTTACACTTTACGTTAACAAAGGCGGCTAAGGTAAAGGAAATATTTTTGCGAAGGGTCTTTACTATTACATTAGTGTTTATAGCAGTACGTAAAAAAGACTTTTAAGCTGCACCAATCTTTGAAGCACTTAAGAGGTAGTGACGGTATCGTTATTGAAAACACCAAGAAATATTTAGGGCCCCTTATCAAGGAGCGTTAAGATTATCAACTAAACGTTTCAAAAGACAAGTTAGAAAACAGCTAAGTTAGTACTACTGCGGGTACTACTATTATAAAAGCAACTAAGTCTTGCAGCTAGATAACAAACTACCATCTACCTTACCCTGTACACTAAACCTTTACCTAAGTATTAAGTTTTTTTTTTCTTTGCTTTTCTTTTTTTACTTCACTTACGCCAATTTTTATAGTCAAGTCTGTTGCCATAGGAGAAAACTCCAAGAATTACCAAATTACGCTAAAAAAAGTCACGCCGCGTGACTTTACGTTAAATCGCTAAGTCCTCACGCCTTAAGTCACCAAATACTTCGCCTACAAAGTCCTAAACAAACACAAACCTTAAGATAACACCTATCTAAAAACTAGGGAAAGAGATTAAGTCCTACGGATCTTTTTTTAAAATAATACGATAAAGATATTTGGGGGCTAAATGACAACTAAAACTTAATTGAAAGGCACCTAATCAACTGCTTCAGCTACTTTATAGTTAAATAAAACGGTGGCTAAAACCTTAACCATGGTGAGCGCACCTTTCGCAAATACCGTGAGTTTTTCAACGATTGTATTATTGACGAATCGAATGAAATTTAAAAAGGTATTAAATTCAAACTAAAAGCATAATTTAAGCGACAAGGGATTTACGTGTCAAAAAAAGCTTTACCAAGATAATAAAAACTCTTTTTGAATTAGCACAACTTGATAAAAACCCTTAAGATTAACACCCTAAGGAAAAGAGTATTAAGGAACCTTAACGCCACTATAAGCGTTTTAGGGAACCTCCTCTTTACCTCTAGCTAAGTAAAGTATTTTTATGCGCTAACGATGAGGAACCTGTTAACCTATTCGGCAGCTTAACATCTCTACATAATAGTACGGAGTATGCTTTTAGAAGCGGTAGAGCATGTAAATCAGTAGCCTTCAACGCGATAAGAGGTATTAATATGGGCTCTTTCTACCGATTGATGAAACAAGACCGCCAAGTTCTTCAGAATTTATAAGACTTTATTACCCGCAGCCCTTTAATTAAAACTATTAAACCTCTTAAAAACCTTTCCGCGGTAGGCTTACCTCCACACTCAAGCCTACTATAGGTCCTATTATAGGACTTTACCCCTCGGGCCAAGCGACTGGTAATTACCCTTAACACTATAACTTGGAAACATTAAAACTTAAAATACAAGGAAACACCACTAAAAACTGGAACGATTATCGCGATCTACCACCAAAACCTATCAAGATAGTCATCATCAACAACAAGCTTTTCACGAACTTCTATAGGATTTAGAACGATATAAATAAATATAACGGGAAGCCTCATAACTTTTCCAACACGAAAACAATATCTTTTTAAAAAATTGCAAGTAGATAAAGATTCCCCCTTCTAATTTTCACTTATTATTCCCCGAAATCCTTATAAGGTACGTTAAGGACTATTATCCAACCTTTTCAATACAAGCAATCACTTTTTCCAAAGTTTATGATAAAATGAAAAGCTATTTCGAATACGACGTCCACCTTGCCTAATACTATACAGACTGTACCATCACAAGGTGGACTACAATAATAACAAAGAAAAAAGGAGGAAATATAATGGATATATTGAATTAAATTCTTCATAAATTAATATTATATCAGTAAGCAATAGGTAAAGCCTATATTAGTGAAGCTAAACTTCACGAGAAGGTATGGGCAGTCGTTACGGGTGTTAAAGAGTTTGAATACGCATTACAACGCCTAGATACCACCTGTAAAAGCTTTTTCAGCTAGTTACGTTCTTCGTTCGTAACCGTGATACCGCTTACACCAAATTTACTTAATATATACCCTTAAGTTGGCAATTTCCGTGATGTAAAAGAAGAAAACCTTTCGGTAGTTAATTACGTCGGCCGTAAGTACGGTTATAAGCTTCTTTAACGACTAAAATCTGGTGTAATAACTTTGGATTAAAAGTAATAGCCATGTTAGCGCCAATAAGATTAAGCTTTAAGCAGACCTATTAACTGTAAGAATTATTGTCGTGATAGTAGTAAAAGATATTGGATTTATAACAAGTTTGGCTATTGGTTAACTAGCTATCCTCCTACCGAGCGTAACAACAAAAAGGTAATGTATTGTATATAGTACCCTGTTACTTCCTAGCAGGATTACTTGGATAATATCGTAAACTTCGAGAGCGACGAGGTAATTAACGGTAACGATACCCTAAAAAAAATTAAGTGGTATAAAAATACTACTCCTAAAGCGGTTGAATAACTAGTCAACTATGTTTTCTTATACCGCTTAGGCGGTAAAACCCCTTACCTTTACCTTAACCAAGCCTCTAACCCCTTATAAACCTTTGATCTCTACGATTGTTACGCGGATAACACATTTTAAGGTATTATATTGAATACAAGGGTAATAAAGTACTCAACAGGATGTTATTCATAGTACGTAATACTACGGAGGAAAAGTACTACTTCTACTAAGATTGATCGTTATAATATTAATAAAGCTAAAGTTAACTTTAGCCCGGTTAAATAATTATCTTTACCAGGGATAACGGTAATTTAAATTATTGTGAACTTTATTATATTCCATATCTTTAAGTCATCTACCCCTTCTTTTCCTTTACTTAAAAGACATGAAGATTATTAATATTAAAGTCAATATCAACGCTAATAAACTAGTTAAAAACTACTAATTGTTTCCCTTCGTCTTTAATTAAATGCATTTATAGTTTCATATTTAAGGCCGAAGTCAGTGGTATCAAACCTAACGGAGTAAAAAATACGTTAACTATACCGACGTTTCAACTACCTGATTGTTAACAGGATATATAAGGTTCTACAATCCATAAAGAATAAAGATGTGGAATAATCTACCTTGAAAGCTATCGAAAAGCTTTGTTACCACTACTAAACACATAATCAAACCCCCCTGAAATTGAAATTTACACTAAAAGACGATAAGAACTTTAATTATAAGGTTTTAATCAATAAGCTTTACTTGGATAATAGGCTTGTTTTCCACGTCATTAATTCTGTAATCTCTTTGTACGGGGTAAAGTTTTTTAGGTCTCCATTAATAAAGGATACGTTGGAAGTATTAAATATACTGTAAATTAAAACGTATTTGGGCCCACTTAAAGTCGTTATCTACGATACTAAAACCAACTTCTCGGCGGAAAAGTTTCAGGAAAATACTAAGATAATAGGTATTTAGTATAAATAGGTGCCTATAAAAGCCTACTAAAACATTAAAAAAGCTAAAAGGGTATAAAAATTGCTTCGCTAAGCGTATAATATCCTTACTCTAGAGATCGGAAGCTTTGCGAATCTAGAGGCACGCCTTTAGATAGTGGCAAAGGGTCTAAACTATACTGTGGGCACTAATAGCCTAATATCAACACTACTGATGTTTAGAATGTACCTACGCCTAACGAGTAAATTTTCGTGAATACTAAGTACCTAAAAGCAAACTATAGTATACTGTAAAATATTGAAGAAATTTCGAAAGTAATTGGTATAACGTTAAGTTAATAACTCCCTTAATACCAAAAAAAGCCTTACGATTATCGACTTACATACTTTACTGTTATAAAGTAAAGTCCTCGTATAACGAAAACCGGATAAATAAGAGAGCTTATATAAAATATTAACTATAGTCAACTCTAAAATAGTTGTTAAAACTGCTAACGGCCCCGTAATATTCTGTATTACTTAGGTTGAGCCTTATACGAGGGAAATTAATAATAAAAAAACTCAAGTCAAACGAACGAGTCAATACCAGCTTTTTTCACCTATTATCAAAAAACTAATTGAATGCTATCAACATGAATGACTCCTAAAGAAAAGAAATATTAAAAAGAATAAATATATACTGGGCCATGTGTATAATACTACTTAGGTAAATAAAAAAATGATAATGAAGACTTGGCATTAAAGTTTCGAATATGAGGTATTATTAAAACTTCTGATAAACCTTTTAAGAAAAGCGACAAAGTCGAAATTAACGGTCTATTTACTCGAGGAATTATATAATTTGTATTGAAGGCCAATTTTAACCTTTAAAACTCAAATGTTACGATTTTTGAGTCGAGTATTATCCACGAGGTTAAGGGTAAGACTACAGGGCATCCGTACAAAAAATGACGCTTGATCGCTTGAAGATATGGTAATGAATGCAACGATTGGATCCTTACATAATCACGAACTATTTAAAAGATTAATTAACAATTGGTAGTCGTTTTAAAAATAAGTTTAATAATGAAAATTAAAGGAAAGCTCATATTGAATAACGGAAATATAACGTCAATATACCCATAATTAGTAGCCGACTTATAGCGAATCGTCTGATTAGAATTACGACAGGAATGACGTACTATTTACCTTTCAGGAACGACAATACAATATATTAAGTCACTAGACGGACTAGTAAAAATAGAAATTAATTAGTTCCTAACTTATTAATGGTATTTTGAGTCACGGTCAAATATAAAATCCTTGATACACGACCTATATTTACTAATAATATAAGAGAAGAACTTCGGTAAAATAGTTATGTAGACTGACAATACCTTTTTCGTATAAAAGGCTAGCTTAATACTATTAGAATAATAGGCAATGAAATATTTTAAAATTTGAAATTATAAGCAGATTACGATGCTCAGAAAAAAACAATTAACTTAACTTTTACTGATCGTTAATTTGTATAATTGGTATTAACATCAACTTTAGTTTTCTTCAAAACGGCTAAGGCTTAACGGTACCTAAAATAACATGCTCGTCGTAGCAATATCGCTACCATATATCAACCGGAAGCCTTTTACAACCTATTCATTACATTATAGGTATAAAACCCAATAAATAAAGATTTTAATCGACTAAATAAAAGGTTTAAGTGGTAAATACAAAACCTAAACCTAGGGATTAATATAGTTTCGATTCATTTGTTGAACTCTAAGTTAATAATCTTTACGAACGGATCCCTTACAAATAATACCGACTTATCTTTACAGATCGGCTTTCTAATAACCCTCGTTAATTAAAATAAGCGGAAGAATTAGTGAAATATTATCGGCAGCCTAATTTATTGGACTGTTGTTAAATTTAATAAGATTATACTAAGTATGCTAATTTTCAAAGTATACGATATAATAATAGTTTATAATATAGGCATAGTACAATAAAAAAACCCTTAACGGTATTACTAGGTAACTGAAGATTCCTTCTATCCAGATGGTAATTTATACCTACTTGACAAGCTTGTTCGAATAACTTTCGAAACTCGGAACTAAAAGCGGAAAATGCTTGATAATCGACTTAATAGCACTTCGCGAAGCCTACAAAGGCAGAGATATTGAGGAGCTCTTGTGAATCAACGGGAGAAACAATCACACTAACGTTATAGCAAAGATATCACCAAACCAAGCCTTTAAAGGGTTTGTAAATAGTAATAAACGTGTTATACGTATCGAGAGTTGCGTTAATAGGCCGGCTGATAAGGATAAATTACGTAACGGAAGTCAGAGATATACTGTCGAACTGGAAAATTGCTAGGAAACTAACGATAATTACTTTTTTAATTGGCACGGCTAAATTGGAAGTTCATATAAGCCTGTAGGAGAAAAACGTTTTGTAGGAATTAATCAAGTTGGAATTCGAAGTCGTGGGGCAATGAAAGGTAAATGTGGTTAATTTGAGTGTAAATAGGTGAAATTTAAGGTAAAAGTTAATTGTAATTGACAGGGGTCTAGCTAGTTAACGAGGTTGCAATTCAGCGGTTACCGGAAAGGATTAGTCAACCACATTAGCATACGTGCACAAACTAAAGAGCTGACAGTAGTTAAATAGTAATGATTGCAGTGTAGTATATTAACTTTACTTATAGTAAAGTTGACTATACTAAACTATAAGTTAAATGTATTGTTCGCAGGCCTACTGTATTGGCTGCAAAACAAGTATAATATATGTCCACTTTACACTAAGGTATAGGCGAAGTAGTTGGCCATACAAATTACTATGCAGATTGGCTAGCAGTCTGCCAAACCTAAAACAATATATCCACCACTTAACTACGAAATACTACTATTACTTCAATCAATTGAATCGACAATGTTATAATGTCAAAAGCCCTACCAATGGAAAGACTTATGAATATCTTTTGAATTTAATAGCTTACTAAATTAAATTTCAAAACCATTATTTACAAAATCCGCGTCAAGCAAAAAGACGAATAAAAAACCACGTTTTGTATTCGTTTTATATTTTTAAATTAGTTTGTTACTTCTTTTAACTCTTGTGTTGTATTAACTATTTTTAAAGGTATATTAATAACTCATTTCGCTCCCTTTTCGATATTTACGGTTTCTTTTACCTAGAAAATATTTAAATATACTTAAATAATACCTTCAATAATTATAATGCTACAGTTTAGTAGGTATTGAATGTTTTAAGTATTATAAGCCTCCATTTCAATATATTCAAATGTAAATTTGACGTTTGAAAAACCAAATATTTTTTTTGGTTATAAATCATGGTGTTAGCGTTCGGATGAATTCTAAAAAGCTACGCTTTATCCGGAAATAAGCAGTTTCCATATTTATATTTCAAGTAAAGTTTTCTTTTCGAATTTGCAAATATTTAGCGACATTTTATTTGTGATTATTTTACGATTTTTAGTCCTTTAATTCCAAAGATCCTAAAAGGTACCCGTTTTCGTTGGAAACCTGGGAAAAAAGCCGCTTTCTTACGGGTTGAACTTAGTTTTTTCTTTGAATCAATTTTCGCTTAATAGGATTTCAACTGCAATACCTTTTTAAAAGAAAATTGTTTTGATTGAGATTTAAGTTATTGTCTTCTCCAACGCAATAATTAGGGTAATTTACGTCTGGTAACATATTAGTTTTTCCGTTTGTTGTTTACTATATATAATTACGAATCATACGATAAAAATATATTCAAAATTCTGAACGACTTAAAGGCATAAAACGCGAAGCTTCCGAGTATGATACGTCCGTTTATCATTTTTACGAATTACAAAATCTTAAAGTATTTTAAAATTATAAGACAACTTTTCAAACGATAGATTTATTCGTTCGAATTCTTTGAGTTTAATTTTAAATTATTTTATAACGAAAGGCCCAGCTATATTCAACTTACAATATTGTTTCTTATCATTCCCAACACATTCATAGGCGGACCATACATTGTTTAGTGCCGCCACCAGATCCTCATACGATATTTCAACATCGCAGGAAAAATTCTTTAAAGGCTCCCTCTATAGCCACTACCAAAGGGGCAAAACCGACCACGCATACCATCAATGCGCCTGCAAAGGATATGCGACCTTTTCAGATTAATTAAAAGCCCCAGTATAAGAGCCCGGTAACTGGACAGCCTCCAGCGGAAAAGGACGTTATTACGTATTGATTCATACGCTTTAACATCAAGTCTCTATATAAGGTATTCGATATATAAAAGCGCGACCTCGAGGTCCGCGAATCCGTATATACGGCGTACGAATAATTTATTAACGTTTTCGTTATTTGTTATAACGAGCTCGGCTTTACTGAATACCTGGCGTTAATATTACGTATTACAACGTGCGTTACCTAATACCTGACTAATAAAGGATGCGGATTACAGGAGTTATATATTCCATAGGTTAATCCTTTACCTTAAACGACCAAACTCAAAAAGACTCTTAACTATTTTTCCGAATCCCCTTTTTTACCGACTTTAAGATAGCGTGAACTCTGCTTGCAGTTACGGTTAATAAGGGTATTACTTGTATCGCCTTACTTATACCGAATTCGAATATTACGTAAGTTACGGTGGTAAGGTGAAAAAGGATTTCGGTCTTTTTAACGTCGTATAATCCTTATACGCTTACGGAAGGACGTGAAAGTTCCACTTTAAACTAACCAAAGGTTTACTTTATATAACGAACTGTATCCTAAAAGGCGGCGGAAATGAGGGATTAATAGGTCTTTATTAGGGTTTTAAGAGTTTCAAACGAAACTTCGAAGGGTTTTTCCTTTAATATTATTGAATCAAAATACATAATGAGATCTGTTTGCTATTAAGTCGATAAATAAGACTTTTACGGTGTTCTTTATATGGTACGTAAATATAATGATTAAAAATAAGCTTTTTCGAAAAAAGACGTTACTTATATTATAATACCATTTCGGTAGAACCTTCGTTATATTATATTAGACGTAAAATATATGCGTAGTGAAAAGATTCCCTTATATTATATATATACCTTTTTAAAATATACTAATCGAGGTTTTAAAAGTAATTAAAAAGGAGATCGTAACGTAGGCTATGGTTAAGCTAATTGACACCCACTTATTAATACACGGTTGAGACATATATATAGGTTTAATGACCTGGAATGTCTTTTTAAGCCTGTTACGTCTTTCTACCTTTTTAACATTGGCGAAAAAATCCGGGCGATAAATAAATGATACTAGTTATAACTTTACAACAATGGGTACCTAAATGAGTATATAAATATACGATATATTCGGCCAGTTCAATATTTTGATTACTCGGTCCGAATTGAGAATTACGTTTCTGGGGCATATATAACGACTTAATAATGTTATGATTATTTTAATCCCTTTCATTCAGTATACAAAGATTATCTAACGTCATCTTTAAAAAAAGGTTTAAATATATATGCGTATCGAAATACCGTTCTAAAAAAAATTGAATATTTCGGTAATATTTAATATGATACTAAGTGGTAGTGGAGGCTTTAGCTAATATCGTCTTTACTGCGCCAAGGCCCGTGTAAAATACCGTTCGCCCAGCGAAAAAAGGTAGTGAGTTGGAACCTTATTACACTAGTATTTAGAAGTACTTCGCCAGTAATAAGGGGATGCGACCTACGCTTCCTATACTTAGCCACGGAGCTGGTAATTATATAACTCCGCTTTTTAATACTAACGTATTACGTGACTCTTTCCTTTCGGACTTTACGCTACCTAGGAAAGGTACACTAAAGGACGCCTGTAGTGAAATTACATTATAGTATACGACGAGTAAACGCCATAAGCTCTCCTATATAACAATTTCAATTTTAAAAGGATTTACGTTTAATAAACCCGGTACTCAATACATGGGTAACTAGGTTAAATAGGCTATAAGTCTTAAGTTATGCGCTGTGGTATACCTTTCTTCCAAAGTTACGAAAATGGGGTTTAAAACTTCCAAACCTTTAGTTATTAGGATCCAAATTCTTTTAATAAATGTTACTAAAGCCCTTCAGGATATTAGATTACGTACATTAAATTCTATTATGTCAATATCCGAGTTTAATTTCCCATCTATTCTAAGTATTAATATCCCGTAGCTCAGCCTTTTAGATCCTGCATAATGGAGCGATACGCTGGACTTCTGCCCCGTTACGTATAAGGTTTTATTATTTCTAATGATTTTAAATTTTAGGCACGCCCTTTACGAAAATACTTAAAAAGATTGAGAGTTACCAAATGCCAAAAATAAATACGGGATTTACTATTATTTAAGTTAACATAGATAAGTCGGCAATTATATATTAAGTATTGCTTATTGGCTACGCGGACAAATATATCAATATTATTAATATACAGGAACCTTAATACTGTAGGGGAAATAACGGGTATAGATTTACATAGTATTACCTAGCGTACGACCTTTTTTTACAGGTTCGCGATTAAGAGAGCTTCGCTCCTATCTAAAAGGGATGGCGTAAACTATTACTAAATACTTGGCTCCAGGTTTTAATATATATCCGGAAAATGGTATCCCTTACTGTTACATATTTAAAGTTAAACCCCAGTAAAAATTCTTTATAGCTACGCGTTAACGGGATTTACATTATTGATATTTATAAAGATTAGTTTACTGATAAGGTCTTTTCGAAGGTTTATAAGTGGATACACGGGCCTTAAAGTATAACAAGAAACAATTTTAACTTCGTTTATAGCGGTGCAAAACCAACGTAAAATAATATTCGTAAAGAACGAGCCCTAAATATATAGATCCTCGTTATCGGTATATATCTTAACGATAAGATAAAAGTTTTTACGTACCGTTTAAAGTATGTTTTCAACTTTAATTTTACTAATATTACCGGATTTATAACGGTTGTTTGCCTTAGATGAAATAGTGGGTCCCCTTTTACTATAATCCTTCGAATTAAGGTTTCGGAGGTTAGCTTATTTGTATTTAAGGACTTAATCAATATTATTATCACCTTTTTGCCTAACGTCCTGAATATAACGGATAAGGCCGTAATATATAACTGGGCGAAGGCTTTTCTACAATTATATTTAAACGCTTTTTACACGGTCGAAAAACCTATTACGATTCAAGTTAAGATTAAGAAATAGTAAACTCCTAAGTTAAACCAGCTTCAGTATTATATAAGGAAAGTTGACTTAACCCGACCTTAAATAGTAAGATTTATTAAATGTGAGAATTTCCTAATGTAGGTACATAAAATACGAGCCAGTTTATAAAGAACAGATTCATTTAGTTTACCAAATCTATTAAATTATATAGTATTATTAACTGGTATAAGTTCTCTTTATAATTTCGGGTTACACCTTTGAAGGTAAAAAGCTAATTTATTTTCGATAAATATTAATAAACTTAAGTATTTTCGGATAATATCCCAAGTAGGTTTTTGATAATTAATCATCTTACCGAAGACCCTTGAAATGATTAGGACGAATTCTAATATACGATTTCGTAAGGGTTTGATATTTTTGACGAAAATGTAAAATAAAATACTATAGGCGTTCAAAACTCGTTTACCGGACCTAATAATATAACTATACGACTCTTTAAAGCCTATTAGGTATACATCGTAAAGTCTTTTCGCATATTTTATAATAAATACCTCCGCTCAAGGGTCTTTTGCGAAGATAACGATAATCAGAGTAATTTATAATATTTAAGTTAGGGAATTGGGATCTATTATAATTACGTTTCTAAAGATCAATCGTATTAATTCTGGTATATTTTAAAGGGTAAAAACGCATCGTAACCCGACGAATTTCTTAGACTCACATTATACGGAGTCAGGTTAGCGCTTAATACGAAGGAGACGTACCTAAACGATCTGCTGCCGATTTAGTTACGACCCTAACTTACGATATAAAACTTGTATTCGTTAATAGTAAAGTTACGTTTATCCTTTGTAAGTATATATGAAAGGCTTTCTACTCCTTACTTTATAACTATCTAATTTATGAAATATAAAGTTTTAATTTTACCGAAGTTTCATTGCCTTTATAAAGGGTTCTTCAACTGGAGGAGGGGTAAAAATATGGTATTAAATAACGATTACGGGATTTTTAAACCTTAGTTGTGGTACCCTAGGAGGCTTCCCCCTTTCCCTGGTACTTTATATAATTTATACGTCTGCGATTATTCAATACTATATAAGAACAGTTTTTATTTACGTTAATACCGTTTTTGCCTTTCGAATTACGGATTCTTTAAAACTAAACGTTATAGGCCTCAAATCTCATGTACAGGAGGCAGACGCATAGGCAAGTAGTAATCGGCTAGTTTTTAGTTCGGAAATATTAAATTTATTGTATATTATTCAACTCTCAGGTTTTATAAACTTTTTAAACGAGGGAATCCCTTCGTTTTTATCGATTTAAAAACAATTCACCCGGTCGTAAGGCCTTCGCCTTATACGATGTTTTAGGGTATACGATAATTAAGGTTTTGGTTTAACGGCGCCTTATTAAAAAGGTTATACGTTAAGAAAAGTATAATATGGGCTTTAAAGGTCGCCCGGTATAGTAAAATACTTTGACGAATAAAATATAGGCCTTTACCGTACCTTTTACGTATAATAGCTATTGCTGTAATTCTACATATACTTGTTTATTACGTTAAAAGTTAATACTATAAATGCGGATAAAATGGTTTTAAAAAATAAGTTACGGATTTACTTGTTATTGTGACAAGGGCGATTACCCCATTATATAGAATTGCGCTAAGTATTTTCGTCTTTAAAGACTCCGGATTACCTTTTAGTAGGGTTGTTTTAAAATAGTAACGACTTCGATTTGTTTACTGTTTAAAAACCTTCGACTTTACGTACCCATTCACATAAAAATCTAAATATCTCCCGTAATAAAAGGTATGAAGGGTAGGAATACCGCCTCTAAAGCTACGCTAACCGATAGAGGAAGGGCCGCACGTGGCGATTTAACCCCTAAAAATTCCTCTCAACTTTAGGCACTCCTGGCTTATACGACTTATAATAACTTCGGCGACTTTTCCCTAATATTACGAAGGCCAAATTTGGCTAAAATGCATTTATAACTTTTCGTAACCGATGTTAAATTCTCTAACTTTTTATAGATTATTTCATTTACCTCGCGATTTACCTCTAACTCTTTTATTAACTTTCCGGACGAAATGACTTGAAGAAAAGTAACCTTATCTTTTTAAATTTGGTACGTTAATCAAAACCGTTACTATATTATAATCTTTACCAGCGAATTCTCATAATTTTATAAGGGTAAATATTACGTCGAGTACAGATACGTGATATAGCGGAATGGGCTAACGGTTATAAAGGGATCCGGTAATCTATACCCCGATATATGTTTTTAACTCGAAAGCTGTCAACTCTTTTCGTGGTTTCAAAACGGTATTGTATGATACCGAGTTTACGTAAATAATACCTCTATAATTCAAAGCTTAATGGGTGATCTCATTACCTCTTCTTAATACGTTGTCCGGAGGTTTTATATAGTACTTCAAATATATTCAAATCTTATTTAACTTAAATAAAACCTTAGGTATATCTAAATCATCAGAAACGAGTTTGCGAATAAGCTCGTTAATTTTTGGGGTGAATCTTTTACTAATTATAAAAATGATATCTTACCATTTGTAAACAGGATAAAATCTTTATTACGATTTAACCCTCAAGCCGTAAAAAAAAATTAGCATATTTTAAAAAAGGCTAAGTTATTTTCGTAATATAATGGGTAAAGTTTTATGTATATTATTAAGTTTAGACCTAAATTCGATATAATTAGCGGATACGGCACTTTTTCAATTATAATACCGTTATTTAGGCCTTTTTCATCTCTTTTTTACGATAAGGCACGTGTACGGGAACTTCGCCCCGTAATTTCAAAGGTTTTAACTTTTCGAAGTGGAAGAGAAGTACTAACGCTATAAGAGCGAACTTAAAGTAATACACCTAATTTATTATCCTATTTGGTTGAAGGTTTAAATGTTATAATTATGGGCCTTTCAAAATCCTTTAAACAGGCAGATACATAATTTTTATATAAAAAATGTTTTCGCGAACATTAGATTTTTTTGAGACTTTATTTGCGTTAAATTTTTTTAAAAAACATGAAAGGAATTCAGTTATAACTTTAGAAGGCCTCATTTACCTCACACCGGTAATAACTACGTTTTACATCTGTCGGAAATTGAATATAAGGCTCGTTAACTTATATTATTGCCATTATCATTACTTTTATTACTATTACTATTAATACAGGGGGTTTTAACCCTTTACTAGCTTTACTACGGTTGTTACTAAGGATTTTATAGCGGCTGCCCAGCAAGTCCATACTTTTCGAAAAGGAGTTACGGTTTTCAGAAAGGGATTCGGGCTAAAGTCAAGAACGGGGGCGCGAAGGGCAGTAAGTGTGACGACGGGCGAAAGGGTAACGGGCTAATTAGGGATAAAGCTTGTTTTTCTTCTATTACTAAATTCATCGTCGTTCCGATACCTGTTTGACCCCTTTTAATAACGGGATCCCGCCGCCTAAATGAAGTCGTTATAATGGTTTACATCGTGTTACCCTTCATCGCCTTTGCGGCAGCACGTAAAAGTTATTGTAAATCGGTAAAGTATTTAAAAAGCACTTTCGCCGCGACGGCAGCGCGGTAGGGCGTTAACGACTCGGCGCCGTTGGGAGTGACGAAGATATATTCGCTTTCATGTTTAGTTTCTATCGTTATACGTTAGGTTTGGTTACTTGTAATATAAATGTAAAAGGGGTTATATATGCGTAACAGACGTATTTTCCGCCCATTTCACCCCCAGTATAAGCCCTATTGCAAGTCTTTATTAAAAGGGATCGTACGTAACCAATATAAGGTTACGCCCTGTTAGGGGTGAGGCAGATGCTAATAGGGTGGGTCGAAGAGGCGTAAGGAGAGGGGGAGTGGGAAGACGAAGGGTCGGGGGAAGGGGTCGTGTAGAAGACGTGTTTAACGTGTTTAGGACGTAAAGGCTCTCTGGCTCGAGCGCGGCGGACGTGGCCGCAAGTAACGTGGATTTTATAAGTAGGTATTATTAAACGACAATATTAATTAAGGTATTTTGATTAAAAGAAAGGCGGGGTATAGGGGGGGTAGAGTTAGGTAAAAAAGGGATATTTACTATTATTAATTACTTGAGTGGTTAATTCAAAAAGTGTTTCAATTGAGAGGTAGTATTAATACAGGGTACTTTTTATTCGGGGTACCGGCGTATAAATTACCGCGTTTACGTAAGGAGGGATTTTGTTAGCTTAAAACGTTCCTTAATTCATATGCATATTGGCACGCGTTTCTCATAATCGCCTTTTCCAGGGGCTTTTACCTAACTTTTTTTTTTAGCTTTACAGAGTCCCTTTTTAAGGGATCAAAACTAGTTGTATCTCCGGCGAGATTAGGCGTTGAACGGAGACTAAGATAACTACATTACATTGCCTGACTAGGGCTATATTTCAGACGCATATAGGTATCTAAACTGTGGGGCACCCTAAATTCTTGATTAAAGGGGTCGCTAAGGAAGCTAACAGCTCTTTATAAATGTATTAGCTCACGTTACAACCCCTCCAGCTTGTATCTACAGGGATATTTCGTAGTATATAGTGCGCCGCTTCGTGGCAAGCACTTCCCAATGATAGTGCAAATAAAAAAAAAATGTTTCGAAAAGACCAAGATATATCTAAGGGTTTTTTTGATCTTTACCCTTGAGGCCAAGAACATTAACTTTTACGCCCCAAATAAACCGTTTCCTAGTAACTCATGTACGGGTATATGTTCTAATTAATTATTGTTAACGAATTTTCTTTCTAATGTTATAAATCTTTTACTAATATTAACCCTTGAAGTAGTTGGAACGTCGTTATTATCTATAACGTTACTTATCCCCTATTAGTTTGTACGGTACGTATAAGCGACCAGAGTTTTCACGTTAATATTAGTATTAATAAAGACCAATATTTAAGGTTTTAATTTCTAAATATTTAGTAAACGACAATATTATTTTGTGGTTTCGTAACCGTATTTAAGTACCCGTTTACAAGTTTTCTACTACCGTATTAATATAAGTTATTTACGATTCATTCCTCATTAGCAACCCGGGTTGCAACGTTACTATCTTTATCCTTTTTAAAACGTACTCTTAACCCGGCTTATACCGCGTAATCCTGAGTTTTTAATGGAATTACGATGTTTGTAAGCATATGAATTATTATAAATATCGTCGAAAAGGGCTCTTTGAACCTTTACCGGTTTTCAAATGTCTATAAAACAAACTTTTCATTAACTTTATAATGAACCTTCATAAAAAACATATCGGCAACCCATGTTACATTATATTTCTTATAGATCGTTTAAATAAAGTTATTACTCTCGAGGCTATAACTATTCTGAATATCGCAACTGATACGGCGCGATTTTTAAACTATTACTAACAGTTTTACGGATTTTCTCGTATAATTATCAATAACCGAAGTTTGAATTGGACCAGTAGGTTTTAAAAATGCTTTTTTCACTTCACGGGGGTGAAATTACGTTCAAGTACCGTTTTCCACCCCGAAACAAACGGTGTTACCGAATATATAAATTAAGAAATATTTATATACCTACGTTTTTTTGTTGTTTATATTTAGTTAAATTGAATTTAATTTGTTCATTAAACAATTAACAATTCACGTAAAATAATACAAATACGGCGATCATCGGTATTACCTCCGTTTTTATTCATTAGAGCTATTATATCGATTTTATATAACCCGTATAACGCTTACCTATCTCAATTACGAAACCATATGGAAAGGTTAAGGGTTTCGTTTAACGTATCCGCGATATTACGGAGTTTGCGTAAGACATAATCACGGCTACGTAATAACTAATAAAATAATCTGCTAATAAATAACATTCCCCCTCGAAACGATTTCGGGTTGACGATAACATTTAATCGTTTTTTTAAACCCAATAAATAAAATGAGCTTTTTTAAAAAAAAACATAGGCTACATTTATAATAAGTATAGTATAATACGTGTTATTAATTCCGATGTTATCGAATTTAACGTTCTGAAAGTGAAATCTATTAGGTTCTCTACAAACTAACTTATTCAAATTGCCTCCGACCCATTTTCAAACCAATAAACTCGTAATTTTCAATTGTTAACTATCGATATAATAGGTAATATCGTCGAAACGGAATTCAAGACTATGTCGAAAGTATTTTACGAACCCGAAATAAACTCTAAGCAAGCTGCTCTCCACGTAACGACGACCTAGAACAATAAGTATTTGTTAAATAGGTGGGTTCTATACGCCTTATTTAAAAGTCGTTTTCACGCTTTTTACATATAATAACTTTTGACGCTTTCGAATTGCTCCATGGATCGGTTAAATATAAAGACAGGCCCTCCCACTCATTTCGTAAACAGGTTTAAAATATTATATTTCTCGTTAATAAGCGAAGTAAAAGCGGTTTATTCCAAAGTACCAAATATAAACTCAATATGTATTAACTTAATAACCAAATCTATTTAAATACATCCTTATTCTTGTTATCCTCGAAGCGTTTGCCTAACAACTTCATATTTATCTTTACTAACTTAACTAGCCTAGCTTTATTACGCCTTAACTTACCATCGATACGCTTCGAAACTTCGACAAATTACTTAGTTTCCTTAAGCTACGCTTTTTACCTAATTGTTAACCGCGATACATATACATCCCTTTAATATACTTGTTTACCTAAAAACCTCGCTTCTTATTAAGGAGCTATACGACCCACAGGACACCCAACCAGATAAAAGTGGCAAATACTAAGTTTACCCCGCCACGCATATCGATTTTGCGTTATGTAATTCGAAGAATTTTTATAACCTTTTTAGTTACGAAGATCTACGTTTATATGTTATTTAGCCACTTTTTAACGTAGAGGAAACGGTTTACAAACAAATGACTTACATAGGCTTAAAATATTGAAAGTTAAATAAGCTTTCAACAATTTCTTTACAGCGTTATTCATATCGGTATTTAAGCTCAAAGGCGTAAATGTATAATAAGAATTGCAATCTATAACGTTAACAAAACAAAAACGATAATGAGCACCGGTATTTAATAGCTAGTTGATAGTTTAATAACGGTTATATAGGGTGAACTTAGCTCTAACATTTTGGAAAAGCTTCCCTAAAAACTATATTATCCAGTGAATATATTTGAAACACCTTTATTTATGTATTCTATTAGATTATATATTTATGGTACGTTATGAAAAGAATTATACGCTCGTTCAGAACGATGAAATAACTCTGAAATAGATACATTTAGGTTGTTAATAACTTTATCAATGGTTAAAACCCGTTATGAATTTATTTTCAAACCTATTTACAACGATGACAATAACATCAAAAAGGAAAGTTTTGCTTTTCTTATTAATAGAAGGCGTGGATTAAAGTTACGGTTAGGTATTATTATAATATTAAATAATATTTATACAAGGAAAGTTTTGTATTTTTAAAGTGGTGACGTACAAAATTATTTATGGGTGGGGGTGAAGGCGGTGCCTTTTATACCGTACTAAATCGTTTGATAGTGTAGAACTTTTTATGCTATACTACAAAGTTTTAAGCCTATTCGAAGCGATTGTTTTACACCTATTATATCCTTTAATTCGCTAGCACCTTCTATTACCTTCTATACTACGTTGCGAAAAGAAAGGAAGGAGGGGGGGGGGTTAACTGAAAGGTAATCTTATAGAGTAGTGCCTGGGATAATGGTTACCAGGGATTTAGCTTTGGTAGTTGGATTGGTTTTACGGCGCTTTAGAGTCGCTCTGAAGCCATATGGGAGCATACTCTCACACGTTACGTAACCGAGTTACTTATTTTTCTATATCTCCATAGCAGCTCCCTAGTTGGGGTTTCTCCTTTCTTCTCTATCGAGGTTTATAGATAGAATCCGACTATCTTGAGCGATAGCTCCGGCCTCAGTCACTTCACATATGAATACTCGACTGAAAATAATTTGATCAATTTCGTTAGCTACTATATTTTCGACTAAGATAGCGATGAAACGTTTTACCGTAACATACGCGTCTTTTCAAACTTTCGTGTATTTTTCAGCGATTAGATTATCGATATGCAAAAAACTATTCAAAAGGGGGTTAAGTTCAAATCAAAAGTAAATGTCTATCGACGAGGAATTTTCCTATTATATAAAACCTTAACTAGGCTAGTAAATACATTTTTTGAGTAATCACAACTTAAAAACCGCCTTTCAATTCCTCGACTTTAAATTCTTTAAGGAAAAAGAAAGGGTGTTTACAACGATTAGTGCATTTACGCACGTTTAAAGGGGTCACCGCCCCTTAAACCCTAGTTGGGTCCAATTTTTAACCCCGTTCACACCCATTCATTTCGCGCCAACGATAAGAAACCTATCAATCTGCTTGGTAGTTTAGTTTTAGTGCGTGATATCGAGGAGTACGTGTTTGGCAGAGGTAGATTACTAAAATTAGTGACCATTTACGCGATAAAAGGAATCGATATCTGTGTTATTCAACGCTTTATTAAGTAAAATCGCCAAATATCTTCAAACCTTTTTTAAAACCAGTACGTCCTTTAAGCTTATTAAGACTTTCTTCATGATCGTCAAATTCTCAAAAACAAAGTTTCCTACAACAGATACGCCTATAAAAAAAAACCAACCATAGGTTTTATTACAGGATTTTACCCCTCTTTTGGTCAACTTGTAATTATCCCTATCACCGCAACTTTAAGTCGTTAAAACATTATCGATGTTTAGGATAATTATCGTAACCTTTTGCCTAGATTTGTTATACGGCCAATATTAATTATAAACTGATTAAAAATTTCGTTCTGATTTGGAATAATATAAAAAGTATAATGAGAGGCCTCATAATTTTCTTAATATAAAGATAATACCATTGTGAGCATTTTTCAATATATAGATATTTACTTTTATGTGTTTCATTTATTTATTCTAGAAATTTCTACGGGTTACGCCAGTGATAATTACTTGATATTCCTAATAAAAGTAAAAAAATCCGTAAATTTTACGACGGTATAAAAATTTATTTCGAGTACATCATTTATTATGAATAATATTATACGGATTGGGCTTCCGACGAGGTAAACAACGATACTAGTTAAGAATAACAAGGAGGAAATACCAATGAATGTTTTTAATTAGATGTTTAACGAATATATGTTGTACCAATAGGTAATGAGGAAAGTGTACGTTAGAGAAGTTATATTTCGCGAGCAGGTACAGGTAGTTGTTATGGGCGTTGACGAGTTTTAATACGTCTTATAATGCCTGAATATTATTTGTAAAACAAATTAGTAAGTTAAGTTCTTTCTTTGTTACTGTGATGTCCTTTCTGTAATGATCACACTTAAATACCCGTGAGTAAATAGAAGGTGTCAGGGGGTTTATATTAGCAGTAATGTAGCAGAGGTAACAAAGGTGCAATATCAAGAAGATTTTTGTTCGTGCTGTAGAATGATCACTAGCTGTAAGGCTATTCAGGTGTGTAGACTGAATACTTAGATTGACAACTGAAGAGATATGAAGGAAATACTATCTGTGTGGTGATGACCGTGTCCTTATATATCCGTGCCTTCATATCATCTTCAGTACTGGACCGCTGAAGTCGATGTTGCTTCCTTCAGTCCAATGTTGTCGACTGGACCGCGAGCGGTCCTGTCGGTCCAAACCCTAACCCTGGGTGCTTACATAAGAGAGATCACTGGCTTGATGTGTTGGACATTAGGCTTCTAATAGCGCAGCGAACCGCTGGCCTATTCCATAACCTGCAGTTGGTCCTTGGATTATAACAACTGGCATGAGCCTTCACTTGCCGCCCTAATTATAAATATTTCTATAAGCCCCCCTCCTAACCATATAAAACTTCACTTTAATAACCACCTTTCCATACATTTAGTACCGTTATCAATCGTATTATTAGTGTTGTTACGCCACATTTTTCGTTATTAACGAAAGCTATTTTTTTATTAGCCAATTATGGAAATAAATCTTTAACTTGTTATCGCCGTCGCTAAAACGTTAATGAACTATGTATACCTACTTTGAAGTTATTTGGTTTTTATTTACAAGTACGAAATTCTTTGCCTTTCGCGCAATGAATTTGCACTTAGATAAAATCCATAGATAAATATATGTGAAATTAATTTGGAAAATAATACATATATTCAAAAAGTTTTGCTAAAAGATTGATGGTAAGTTCAACTTGTATAACAATTAGGGAATTACTAACAAATGGTTCAATACCGATATTCGTTACAGTTTATGATATATTAATACGACAAACTGTTACTTTAGTTATAATCATACTCCGTTAGAGTTGAATCCAGATATAAACGAAATTGCAAAAAAGCTATTTGAAACCTGTTCAGCCTTCGATATTAAAACTCAAAGTAAGTTATTAGTTCGTAAAATGCTTTTTAAATACTAAGGAACTGGTAAATGACATGTAAATTTAGGTAACCGTCGCCAAAAAAAAGCAATCAAAGTTTGTCGGGTAATATAAAAAGTCGACACTTATAGTAACATAGGTTCAATACATACTACCCCTATTAGACCGTACACCTTTCAAATAAAAACAGTAATTTTCAAGGAAATAAAATGTATTAAAAGTAAATATGGGTATCGCGGTTAACAAATACGTAAAACACATACCTGTTGGAATAGTACTACGTGCAGTATAGTAGGTCAACTTTACTATAAGTGAAGTTGACTTCACTGAATGCAACTTGAGTGTATTGTTTGTGTGGAATTACTGAATTATGTGTAAGTCGAGTGCAGTATACTGCACTTCATATTAGGGTTCGGGCCAAGAAATTGGCCATACAAATTACAGTACAGAATGGCTAGCGGTCTGCTAAACCTAAAATAATATATACACCACTTAAATAATGTAATAATACTGTTATTTCGACCACGATTAGATTCGACAACTTTGTAACGATTTAAGGCCATACTAATATTAATTAGTATTTATTAGGTTAAGCACATATTGGTTAAGTAAAAGAAAAAGCTACTTTCCGGTTACGCTTTACGTTAAACGACGCTTAGAGTAAAGAAAAGATTCTTAAGAAAGGCCTTTATTGTTGCGTTGGTTTTAATGGCAGTAAGTAAAAGATACCTTTAGGTTACGTCGGTTTTCACCGTAACTTAGGGGTAGCGACATTATCGTTATCGAAAACACTAGTAAATCTTTATCGATTTTTTTAAATACTTTAAAATTAACTATCAAAAGTTTTAAAGTTCGGCAAGTTGAAAAACGTCTAAGTTAATACTATTACGGGTGTTTCTACAGTAAAATAAAAGATTAAATCCTTAAACCAAACAACCTTTAACCTTTACCAATGACGACCTTCGACCCTACTATTTATACTAACCCTTTGCCCTTATATTACTCTTTTCACTTCTCCTTCGTTAATTTAATCGTTAAGTTCGCTGCTCCAAGAGGAAACACCAAGAACCGCTAAGTCGCAACGAGAAAGCTATGTTATGCGACTCCACGAAAAATCGCCAAGTTTCTATACGACTTTACGACAAAATACCAAATCCTTACGTTAAAGATTACCAAGTCCCTTACCCAACACGTCTAGCAAAAGGCGAAACGTCAAAATGACTAGCTTTAGCGCGCACTTTAAAGCCATTATCGACCCTGTTAGTAAAGAGGTAATCAAGACCCTTGGCTACCTTTTCGCTAAGCATTAAAATTACGATTTCTAGGGATACGACATCGATAAAGTCTTAAACAAAAAGTATTTGACCAACTTCGTCGACTATTCTATCCTGTAATACAACAACGATAAAGACCCTGATTACGCTTTTCGATAATATTGTAGGTTTTTTGACAACTGCATAATTGATATATAAAAGGTAATTTAAAAAAAAACATTGAATTCAAATTCAAGGCTAAATCTAAACGTCGAGAGATTCACATGTTAAATTAAAGTTTTACTCATCTCACGAAAACCCATTTCGAATTGATTTAACTTAAAGAATACCTTGAAAACCTACGACCTAAGGAAAAGAGTATTACAAAAAATTAACGCTTCTATATACTTTATAGGGGATCTCTCCTTTATCTCTAATTAAGTTAAGCCTCTTAATTCATTGGTGATGAGGAACCTATTGACCTACTCGGCAACCCAACACCTTTACGTGATATCTCGAATTACTTTTTTAACGGCAGCAGAACGTGTGAAGCAGTGGCCGCTAACACGGTTGAAGGTATTGATGTCGGCGCTTTACACTAATTAATTAAGTAAAATCGTTAAATCCCTCAAATATTTTAAATTCTCTTTACCTCCTAGCACTTCAATTAAAGTCGTAAAGTTGACCAAAAGCTTTTTTACAGCAAGTTCACCTATACGTGAAAGCTCATTATAGGACCTTTCATAGGAGTTTACACCTCGGGTTAAACGACTGGTAATTACGCTTAATACCGTTCCTCGGAAGTTTTAAAGCTTAAATTACCAGGAACCACTAATAAAAACTGGGATACTTATCATGACCTACTCCCAAGACCTGTTAAAATGGTTTATATTAACTACAAACTTTTTACGGATTTTGCCAAAATCTATAAGGTATAAAGAAGTATAACAGGAAGTCTTATAACATTTTAGACACTAAGATAATGCCCTTTTAAAACATTTGTAAGTAAATGAAGGTTTTTTCCTTTGGTTCTTACTTACTATTTCCCGAATTATTTATAACGTACGCCAAGAATTACTACCTAACTTTCTCAATCTGAGTTACCACGTTTTACGAAATTTGTAATGGTATAAAGAGCTATTTCGAGTACGACGTCTACCTCTCCCAATACTATATAAACTAGGCTACTACACGGTGGACTATAATGATAGGAAAGAAGAAAAAGGAGGAAACACCAATGAATATCTTTAATTAGATACTGGATAAGTTGATGTTGTATTAATAATCAATGGAGAAGGCATACGTTGGCGAAGCCACATTTCGTGAGTAGTCATGGGTAGTAATTACAGTCGTTAACAAGTTTAAATACACCCCACAACGCCTAAATTCTATTTACAAAAGCTTTTTAGATAGTTGAGCTCCTCGTTAACAACTATAATAGCCCGTATACCAAACTCGTTTAGTATATACCCTTAAGTCGGCACATTTCCCAACGTAGATAAAAAAAACCTTACGGTAATTTATTATGTCGACCGCAAGTACAGTTTTAGGTGCCTATTACGTTTAAAATCTGGTTTATCAACCTCAGATTAGAGGTAATCGCTACTTTGATGCTATTAAGTCCAAGATTCAGGCGGAACTACTAACCGTAGGTACTATTGTCGTAATAGTAGCAGAAAAACTAAATTTGTAGTAAGTTTAGCTGTTGATTAACTCGATATCCCCCCGCCGAGAGAAATAATAAAAAGGTGATGTATTATATTCAATACCCTACCACTTCTAAATAGAACAATTTGGATTAAATCGCATACTTTCAGGGTAATGAACCAATTGAAAACGATAATTACCCTAAGTGAGTTAAGGAATATAAAGATAATTCCACTGGCGCAGCTTAGTAACTAGTCGACTACGCTGTTTAATATCTTTTGGATGGTAAAGACCTTGACCTTTTCCCTTATAAAAACCCAGACTTTTTACGTATCTTTAATATTCGCGATCGTTATGCGTTTTACACGTTTTAAGGTATTATATCAGATATTGTAGCAATAAGGTACTTAACAAAAGGCTATTTACAATATATAATACTGCGGAGGGAAAGAATTATAGCTACTAAGATTAATGGTTAAAATATTGGCAAGGCCAAAGTTAGTTTTAGCCTAAAGGGATAATTATCTTTATTAGGAATAATAGTAGTTTAAACTATTGTAAAAAAAAATTAAGTTTTACGTTCTTAAGTCCCCTACCCCTTTTCTTCTTTATTTAGAGGATATAAAGACCCTCGGTGTTAACTTTGACGTTAATGTAGAAGAGTTGGTTAAGAACCTCCAGAGGTTTCCCCTCGCCTTTAATTGGGTGCGTTTATAGTTTTATCTTTAAGGGCTTAAAACAATGGTATTAAACCTAACGAAATTGGAGATACGTTAATTACACCGGCGCTTTAACCACCTAACCATTAACAGGCTATATAAAGTCCCAAAGTCCGTAAGGTAAAAAATGTGTAATATTTTTCTTTTAATATTATTGAAAAGCTTTGTCATTACTGATAAATATATACCCAAGTCCTTAATAGATTAAATTTTACATCAAAAAATTATGAATTCCTTAATTGAAAGGTATTTATTAATATTTTTACCTAAATAATAATCATGTTTTTCATGTCGTTAACTTTAAAACCTTCTTTTACGAAGCCAAGTTTCTGAAGTCCTTTTCAGCAAAGGATACGTATGAAATACTAAGGATATTGTAAATTAACACGTACCTAGGTTCATTTGACATCGTTATGTACGATACCAGCACCAACTTCGCCGCGGCGGAATTTTGAAAAAAAATTAAAATAATGGGTATTTAGTATAAATAGATACATATAAAGTTTACTAAAGTATTGAAAAGTTTAAAAAGGTATACGCCCTACTTCGACGAACGTATAATATGCTTACATTGGAAATTGAAAGCTTTACAGATCCAGAAGCACGCCTTTAAATAGCGATAAAGAGCCTAAATGATATTATAAGCCCTAATGGATTCATACCAACATTATTGGTTTACAAAGCATATCTACGTCAGACGAGTAAATCTCTACCTTCAATAAATACTTAGGAGCATGTTACGACTTACGGCAAAGCTTTAAGGGAATTTCTATAGGAATCGATACACCGTTAAATTAATAATGCCTTTAGCACTAGGAATGGCTTTACAATACTATACGTATTTTCTCTGCCGTTGTAAAGTATAGTCCTCGTGTGGCGAAAGCCGGGTAAATGGGAGGACTCGTATAAGATTTTAAATATTGCGAACTTTGAAGTGGTTATTAAAACCGCTAAAGGTTTTCTATCTTTTCGAATTACTTTGGTTAAGCCTTACATTAGGGTTACTGATAATAAAGACCTTTAAGCTTAGTAATCAAGTTAATACGAACCTCCTTTACCCGTTATCGACAAACTGATAAAACGCCACTAACGCGAACGACCCCTAAAAACAAAAATGTTAAAAAAGAGGAATATATACCGGGATGTATTTAAAATATTATTTAGGTAAATAGGGAAGAAAATGATAACGAACACTTAGTATTAAAGCTCCGAATATAAAGAATTATCAAGAATTCCGGTAGATCTTTTAAAGAAAGCGATAAGGTCGAAATTAACGGCCTATTAACTCGAGAGGTTATATGATTCGTATCAAAAACCTATTTCAACCTTTCAAACCCAAATATTTCGATTTTTGAGTCGAGGATTATCCATGAGGTTAAAGGTAAAACTACGGATCAGCCGTACGAAAAGTCACGTTTAATCGTTTAAAGATACAGTGATAAATATAAAGATTATATCCTTACGTAATAGTTAACGATACAGAAAATCAGTTAACGTTCAGTGGTTGTGTTTATAGTAAGTTTATTAGCTGAAATTAAAGGTGTGTTTACGTTTAATAGTCGTAATATAATGTAAGACTATATATAATTAGCAACGGATTTATAGCAGATTGTATTATTAAAATAACTATGGGAATTACGATTTATCTATCCTTTGAAGATGGTAATACGATATATTGAGTTAATAAACGGATTGCTTAAAGTAAACGTCTATTAATGTTTTATTTACCGATTGAATTTTTAATTATGCTTGGATATAAAGTTGTTAATATACGAACCGTATTTACGTATAACGTAAGAAAAGAATTTCAGCTTAATAAGTATATGTATTAATGATACCTTTTTTATAGAAATAGCTAGCTTCATAAAATCGAAACAACAGGCGATTAAATACTTTAAGTTTTAAAATTGTAAGCCGGTAACGACGTTGGAAAATGATATTTAGCTTGATTTTAACGGTTTGTTAATCAGTATACTGTGTGTTAATACTAGCCTTAGTTTTAACCAAAAAGACCAAAGTACTGTTTTAGTTACAATAGACAAGATTAACGTAGCTAAGGCCTAACGGTTCTTAGAGTAGCGTATTCGTAGTAGCTATATTGCCACCTTATGCCAATCGAAAGCCTTTTACGACCTCTTCATCGCGACACAAGTACAGGATAGGACGAGTAAAACTTTAACCAGCTATGTAAAAGGCTTTAATAGTAAATACGAAATTTGGACCGCGAAATTAATATGCTTTTAATCGATTCATCGAATGCTAAATTGATAATTTTTATGAATATGTATTTTACAAATAATATCCGTAGATGTTTACAAATTGGCTTCCTAATAATCCTTGTTAAAGAAGATAGGCGGGAAGATTAGTTTAGCATTATAGTTAACCTAATTTACTAAACCTTTATTAAAGGTAAAAGGATTATACGAAGCGTATTGGCTTCGGAGGGCTATGGCATAATGGCAAGCTTCGACTTAGGTATAACACTATAGAAAACCCTGAACCTTATCACCAGGTAATTGAAAATTCCTCCTATTCCAGCGGTAATTTATACCGACTTA
This sequence comes from Anisogramma anomala, assembly GCA_038502455.1. Taxonomy (NCBI): domain Eukaryota; kingdom Fungi; phylum Ascomycota; class Sordariomycetes; order Diaporthales; family Gnomoniaceae; genus Anisogramma; species Anisogramma anomala. The sequence continues at coordinate 38,054,570 of JASMMZ010000003.1, read as the reverse complement.
AGGAGTATTTCAAACGCATTTCGAAGCTTGGAACCACCAGCGAAAAACGCCTAATAATTGACGTAATGGCATTCCATAAAGCCTAAGAAGGGAGGAAGATTAATGAGGTTCGATGGATTAAAGGTAACGACGATCCTGTTATTGTTATGATGGCGGTATCGTCGAATAAAGCTTTGGAAAAGTTTATAAATAGAAATAAGCTGACTATACATATAGAGGGCTAAGTTAATAGGCCGCCCGGAAAAATTAAATTACATGACAGAGGTTAAGGCTTTGTTAGAAAATTGGAAGACTATTAGGGAAGTGGAGGAATAGATAATGGTAATTTGTTTGATTGGCACAACTAAAATAGAGGGTTGAAAAATCATATAACGGACGAACTATTAATGGGAATTGATAAAGTGAGACCTCGGAGCTGTGGGGAAATTAACGCTAAAAAGGGTTAATTTACATACAATTACTTGTAGTTTGGTATCAAGGTTAATTGGAATTGATAAGGGTTGGAAAGTTAACAAGATCGCTGTTTAATGCTTACCGGAAAAGATTGGTTGGCTATACTAGCGTACGCGTATAAAATACAAAGCTACCAGTGTTAGAATAGAACTACATGTAATATAATAGATCAACTTTACTATAAATAAAGTTAATTATACTAACTGCAAGTTAAGTGTATTATTTATATGGACTTACTATATTGGGTATAAGTTGAATACAGTATATTGAATTTTATACTAGGGCACAAACCAAGCAATTAACTAGCCATACAAATTACAGTGCAGATCGGCTATCGGTCTGTCAAACCTAGAACAATTCATCCACCAATTGACCAATACAATACTACTGTTACTTCGACCACGAATTGAATCTACAACGTTGCAACGATCTAAGGCTCTGCCAACAGTAACTAAAGGTGGCGAAGTAATTCGTCAACGTTTCAAAACGTATTAATAATAAATCAGGCCTTATCGAAAATAAGTTAGGTAAGTTAATCGAAAAAAATGAAAAATTGTTATGTAAGGACTCTAAGGATCATGAGTATAATAATATGTTTGAATAATTTTGTTTGCATCATTAATACAAATGAAGTCTATACTTTGTACCTATAAAATAACGGTTTCTAAGTCGCCTCATAACCTAAATAATAATATTTTCAGCCTGTTTATGAAATAGGCTGAAAAGCTCGTTATTATATTCGGCCAACTTATAACGTAATTCGAATACAATAAAGGCCGAGGTATTTGAAAAGTTCGAAAACGGCTTTTAAATTAGGTATATATAACCTATCCATTTAATCAATACTTATTGTTTCGGGGTGTCGTTAAATTGAGAGAAATTTACCTAAGGTTCATTTCGGACTTATAAAATACTTTCTATGTAGTACTTCGGTTTCTTTTCGCCTTCGTAACCTATAAAATCGATTACTGATAATGAAAATTCGTGTGTTTGCTAACTTAGGAGAGGGTCTGAAACAACTCAAAGAAGTAAGGTTATATAAAACCGGAAATGTTTTCCTTCCCAAACGTTGAATTCAATAACGTAGAGATTAACAATTTATATAATACCATATTTATTATGAAGGTAACTTAGTGTTTTCGAAAACTTATTTAACTGATAATTTTTTTTTAAAAAAGCCAAACGTTGTTTCCGTCACGAAATCGATTTCAAGGGAAACATTATTTACTAACAACTTCTTCTATACGTTATTAAGCAACCTTAATCACGATTTATAAAATTTTCGTAATATTGCGAATAGGTTAAACAAAATTTTCGACCTTTATATGAGGCTTTATAACTAGGATAAATAAATATTATACGGGTTTAATAAAATAGACGTAATAACCGCGGATTATGAAAAACGGGTTAATAACGATAGTAGTTATATTTTCATTCTTGAATACTAATTAGTAACCGGATAATGAACGGCTTTGTTTTGATTATGTAAAAATAACATAAAGACGTAAGTAAGTTCAGATTTTTTAATTAACGCGTTCGATGGCTTTATTGATTTCGGTATAAAATATAGTACTTAGACATTATTTCATACCCGTTAAGCTTGCAAGACGTTTTTGAAACCCATTGGTCTAATTAAAACCTTGATTATTGACAATTATATGGGGAAATTCATAAAACCGTTAATAATAACTTAAACACCACTTTACTTAAGTTTCAGCGTTTATATTAATTATAATCCTGAATGTAACAACTTCATAAAAACTATTTTCAATAATAATTAGGTAACCTAGGTTGCTGACATATTTTTAAGGCAGGTCGATTATGAAGTAGATAAAAGGTTCGTGTCAAAGCCGTTTAGAAACTGGTATAGGTTTAAAGAGCCCTTTTCGACGATGTTCCTAATAGTTCGTACGATGACAAATATCGTAATTTCGGTAAAAGATCTGGACCGCGAGATGTAACCCGGGTGAAAATACGTTTTAAAAAGGATAAAAAAAGTGGCGTTGGGGCTTAAATAACAAATAAAAATTAAATTATGAGTAACTTGTTGGTAGACCTTTATTGTTCCAATGTAGTCCATTCGAATCACTTTGGTTGAAGTAACTGGTGCTGCATTGAAATTAATTGATGAGTTGTAAATTCAAAGTTTGGCAAACTACTAGCCGGTTTACACACTAATTTGTATGGCCAAACGCTTTGGCCTGTGCCCTACTTTGAAGTAGACACCTACTGTGCTGCATTTGTAGTCAATCCTACAAACTGAAGCCTATTTGTAGTCAGTATAATTAACTAAATTGATGGTTTAGTAAACTTTATTGTATTGGATTTAACTGCCATTCCAACACTGGCGGCTTTTTGTTTTATACCTACACGCTAGCGTAGCTTGCCATTAATTGGTAGCAACCTTTGAAATTCTTTATAATTAACAAGCTAAACCCCTATCAATTTCGATTAATCTGTACTGAAATTGACATTAATTACGGCCCTTTACTTCTTAATTCCGAGCCCTTCGTTTCTCAACTGCCGTGCATAGGTCTTTCGCCACAAACTAATACGTATTATGTATTTTACCACTTGTGTACCTTTTGCTAGTAGTTCAGTTTATTATCATTGATATCGAAACTTTTGCTACTATTGTTCTTAATATTATTAAGCTAGCAATTTTAAAGTTTACTAGGGTATCCCTATTTCTCCAGATTACGTTCCGTATGATCCATATAACCTTTGACTCGTAAGGTTAGTATATTTCTATCTACAAACCTTTTTAAGGCGTTATTGGGTATGGTTTTCGTTATAGCGTTAACGGGGTTGTTTTTTCCATTGATTCACCGGAACGTATGGATTATCCTGGCTTCGTATACCTCCTTCAAATATATTAAGCTTATCATTAGATGTTTTTTATTAGGCGTACCTAGTTTCGATAAGTATTCGTAGAGGTTTCGGGAGTCTATATATACCACTACAGATATTAGAGGCAATTTTAGCTATTTGGTGACAATTTTCGACGTACCGTTAGTTACTATTCCTTTATCAAAGCCTATTATTATACCGTAACCTTTTAAAGCCAGTACGCTTCGTATTATATCTTTACACTTGATGGATATCCAGTGTATGAGGTTTCCGGTGATCGTAAAATGCCTTATAGGCCTTTCTTCGTTAACGAGTATTATAAGGAACCTACTTTGTAATATTAGGTCAATATTATTGGTAAATAACCTGTTTGTCAAGATTATTGAGTTCGTCGTTGTTAGATTTACCAAAAGTATATTAATACTTTTACCTCAATGGTCTAGTTATTATTAATTTTTTTTCTTCAGTCTGTTAAAGTTTTTTTTATGGGTCTTGTATTTGAGTCGTAATAGATAGGTTTTACGATGTTTCCTGTTAGTATAATATGGTAATGTAAGTCGTACGGGCCCTTTACTTTAGGTATTTCAGTGATTTTGTTTCTTCGGTTTTATCGATAGTCGTTAAACTCGTAGTTCTCCCTTTTTAACGTATGTTGATATAAGTGCCGTTTTTAGACTTAATATTATTGACGCGAATTAACGATTTATTAAAGATAACTTGCATATATTTAGCCAACTTTAGGATTGGCTTACATTTTTGAAGGCTTCAATTTTCGATGAAACTTTGTTCAGTAGTTATAAACCTGGTGTCTCCAAGGGATATGATATCGTTAATTTATATATCTAAGATGCTAAAGTCTTCACACTTTGTAGTTAATACATATAGGTTGAATGTTAAAGTGTTTATAACTATCTGGTTTTTAAAGTACGACTGCTACGTTAAAAGCTAATGGATGTCAGTTTCGGCCAGTCCATACAAAGGTTTAATATAACGTATTACCGTACCAGCGACAAATTTGTCTCTTCGTTTTTTTCGGCAGTTTTAATAATATAATTCGCTAAAGATCGGTGGAAGATTGCGAGTATATTTATATTATATTCCGGTCACTCAATGTAGATTCACCTTTTTTGTTAATAGTTAAATTTGAAGCAATTACGACGATTAATCGTTAGCTAATATTTTATATTAAAGGTGATTAATTTATAATTCAATCTTTATTTCCATTGAGTTATATTTAAGCTATTAGTTATGATTTGTCGTATAGCTGATCCGTAATTTTATAGTTAACTTCGTCAATCATTTTCGGTTTGAAGATAGTGATGTTTTGAATTTTAAATTGCGTTAATGGCTTAAGTTCAATAACTTCTTATGCAAAAATTCCGTTAATTTTTACCTGGTCGCTTTCTTTAAAAAACTTGCTTAGTATGTTGAGAATAATTTTAGCACGTAAAGTAAGGGTAAGTTTTTCGTTATACCTTTTCTTTTAAGATACTGGCGTCGTTGTATACGCTCTCTTAGGCCTGTAATCGTGGTCTCCATTCTCCCTTTTAGTGTGTATTCTTCTTTTAGGTAGTTTTTTTTACGTTGTAGAAGTTTTATTAGTTTGTTAACAATGGGTTCAGATGGATCGTTTTAGTTAATTCGTTCTGCTTATATATTATCTACGTTATGACTTTTATTAGATTTAAGGGTTTTTTATGCAGCTCAACCTATATGGTTCGGAAAGTAATAAAGTTTTTAATATTTTTAATTACTTTATTTGGGTTGGTGATATTTCAGATTTTGTACAACTTATTTTATTTTCCTGACTTTTGCTAGGTAAGAGTTTAACTTTAAAAATATGGTGATAGTATATTTGTCGTCGATCGTTTGTTTTTGGTGTTAAGGGTATCGTTAACTTGGCGACATGCCGATTCCTTTCCTAGTTTTTTTTTCCAGTATTTTCTATATATTATAATAAGTTTTTTAGTGCTTGGTGATAGTGGCGATTTCTTCATTATGCGTGGATAGGCTTCAAATACTATTAAAGTTAGTATAATTACATTAGGGTTAATAGTATATTTAAGGCTTTTTAGCTCCATTTAAAGCCGCATTTCTTAATTTGTGAAGTTTACAATTTCTAAGGTCAGGATATCGTATACCTTTCGTAAAAAAACGTGAACCTTTTCTACTTTACCGATTTTTTAATGGACTTTAACAGGGACTAATTTACATTAAACTACCATTAACCCAGTATTAGATTGAAACTTTACCGTAGTAAGGATGATACCGGCATCGTAGACTAGTATGTTTAGTGGCGTTAGGTGTGTGTTAATTCACAAAATATGTAATTCCTTTCACCATTTTTTCGTCGTAATGATGTGAATAATTTAGCATCGTGAAAAGCTGTGACGGAGTTTATAAAGTAAAGTATTAGCTTGCCGTTTAGGTAAAATATGTTTACAAAGACCCCAGAGTAAAAGTTTTGGTTTTTTACGTGAATTTAAACTCTAGGGGGGTTTGGAAGTGTATTTGGCAATAGAGGTAGAGTCCTTCAATTTCCTTCAACATTTACAAGTCTATATGCTCGTAACTAGTCGTTTTAAAACCTGGCAAAGTCTCTTAGTCGTTGGGTGGTTAAACTTATAATATAGTTAACGAAGTTGAGATTTCATTGGATATAATATTATTACTTTTAGCCTTCAAAGGTAAAATTATAAATACCCTTATTTAAGGTTGAGTGGAAACTTCTTACCGTTTTTAACTTAACCCAGTTTATTAGTTCAAAATTAACGTTAACACCGATGTTTTAAATGTTTTAGAGTAAAAAAGAATGGGAGGAAGGGGATTTTAAGATGTAAAAAGTAATAGGTATAAATATAGTATTAATGGTCGTAAATCTTAAAAAAAAAAATCCTTTTTAAAACTAAAGCTAACTTTAATTTTATTCGTATCCATGTGATCAAGTTTCTTAGTTGTATTCGTATTCTTCTGTAACATAACGTATTACCAATAGACTTTGACTAAATACCTTATTGCTTTAATATACGGTATAATATCCTAAAAGACATATTTCTCGTAGTGGTTTTAAATAGTCAAAAGGTATATAGGGTTAGGATTTTTATCGTTATATCGGCAGTAAGTGTTTTCATTTGTTAAGCGGTATAGGAAGGCGTAATCGGCTAGTTATTACGTTATTTTCGGATCGGTGCCGCTATTTTCGTGTCAATAGATGGCTTTGAATTTGTTTCTATCCTTTGTAAATTCCTTTCCTTTAATGTTTACTATGCGTAAGACGTAATCTTTACTAAAAGTAAATAGGAAATGAATATTGTATATTATTTATTTCAATTCGATCTCTGCATTAGTATTGATTGTTAACTAGCAGATTTGCTTACCGGAAATCTAATAATTTTTAACGTTTGAACTGAATTTTTTTTAGCTGGATTAAAGACCTTAAAAAAGAGGAATACCCCTTTTTATATGTAGCTAAGTTATATTCCTAGGAACGGGCCTTGTATTAACCGTATTAACCGAGCCTTTCATTTTTGTGGTCGATGTTTTACGTGTAGAAGGGTTGTTGTTCGTCGTTGTTAAAGTTTGGAGTTTAGGGGAATATACTAATCGCGCTCAAGACTTAAGTTGTTATAATTGTTAGCGAGGAACGAAATTGGTTAAAAAACCTTCTATATATAGCGTTAGGGTATTTTAGGTCGTATTTGTTCTTTTTATAGTCTATAATAGCTTAGCAGATTTTCTAGCGAGGTATACATTCACCAGCTTTTATGTTTCCCGTTGCTTGTTGGTAAAATATGAGCTTGTTAAGTATCCGATTAATGAGTTTATTTTAATTTTCGTTTATTTTTTTGTAATTCATTATGTAATATTATTTAATTATGTTTCAATCGGTGTGGTATTGGGTAAGATCAATATTGTATTCGAATTAGTCTTTTAGGTTTTCGTAGATTTCGCGGAAAGAGGAATAATTCGTTAGGTACCGAAGGTAGTAATTCTCGGCTTAGCCGGTGAGGATCCTGGAAAATAGCAAGTGAAAAATTGGTAATTCAACTTTTATTTCGCGGTAGATGTTGAAAAACGAGCGTAATTTGACATCGAAGAGGTTGTAGGGCTTATCATTATACGTTTTCTTTTCTTTTTAGATCTTGACGAATGTGGTAATTTCCGCGTAATCTGTATTTACTATGGGAACTTTTCGAGGTCAAATAGTGATGTATTGGTTGTAGGTACCCTTCAAATCCCTTGACTGGTATTGGAGATGGTGTTAATGGGCAGGATAGTTAATTTTAGCTGAGTTTTAAAGGGAAAATCTATTGCTTATACCTATAGTAAGCTCTCGCGTGAAGCTGTTTCTTTTAAAAAAAAATGCTGTTGAAATTAGATGTGTTAAGGAGTTTGTGAGAAGGGGATTTGTGGGTTTTCGCTGTAGCGAACTTGGTAATACTCCGTTTAGTGTTAAAGGGTACGTCGAGTATTATTTTTTTTAACTAACTAGTGGACTTAAATATTTACGGCGTGTAGGTTCATTAATTAGTTACAGCTAGAGGTATTAGACTGTTGATTTTGGGTAAGAGGGTTTGAGGAACTTATTTGGGTATGAGTAAGGCCTTGCGAAAGTATGTAAAAGCGTTGAGGAATGTTATCGCTACAAATACCTTTACTCTTAGCATTAAAAAGCCATTGGGGGTTTTTATCGGTAGTGTATTGGTAAAGTATGTTGGTTAGATTACTTCTTTTCTCTTTTTTATAGGGAGGACCAGGCTTCGGTTGGCGAGTTTAGTTTTCAGCCTAACCTTGGTGTGTTTGTTAGGCATTTTTCATATGTCTAGATTTCACTTCCTAAATTATTTCTCAACATCATTATGCGCCTGTCGGCTTCGAACGGGTTTCTAGGGTTTGAATCGAGAATTTAGGAGCCGATTATATTGGTAAAGTGCTCGATTGAAGAGTTTTCTTTAGGTTCAACAAACTAGAGGTCCTTGTCGTGATGTTTTATCAAGGTGATGGCAAAGGTTTCAATCGCTTTTTTCCTGATAGGGTTGGTAACAGTATTAATTCCAGCGTGTTTACAAGCTATCATGACAAATATTAAGGAGTAAAAGGGGGGGAAGTAGTGGTGTAGAGTGGTAGGTCGTAGGTTTGCCGTTAAAATTGGTGTTTGGAGTTAAATATCGTGGGATTTGGTCGTTTTTGAGATTTGCAGTAGTACTGCCTATAATAGTAGTAGTCGTAATAGTATTGACTTAGCCGTTTGCTAGCTTGTCGACATGGTGATTTTTGAGACTTTTAGGGGTTAATTCTAACTCTTTTTAAAAAAATAATTGATGAAGATGGTTTGGTATTTTCTATAGCGATACCATTGTTTACTTATATACTGCAGCAATCAATTGACACAGCTTATAAGTCTTCTCTAGTTACTACTGCGGACAATTGACATAGAGTATAAGAGCCTTTCGCAAAAATCTTTTCTTTACTCTTAGCCGCCATTCGACGTAGATTGTAACTGGAAAGTAACCTTTTCTTTAACCTAGATTATTCGTAATTAACCTAATAAGTACTAATGAATGTTGGTAGGCTTTCATCGTTGCAAAGTAATCGATTCGAATCACTGTGCTCGAAGTAACTGGTGCTGTATTGAAATTAGTTGATGAGTTGTAAGTTTGGTAGACCGCTAACCAGTCTGCACACTAAGTTGTATAGCCAAACGCTTTGGCCTGTTCCCCACTTTGAAGTGGGAACCTACTGTACTACACTTGCAGTCAGTCCCACAAACTGCAGCCAATTTGCAGCTAGTACAATCAACTAAACTGACAGTTTAGTTGACTTGACTATACTGCATTTAACTTCTATTACAACATAACTTATATCAACGCGAAAACAAACGAATTGAGAAAGGGTTTCCAAATACAGTTACAAAATCGTAAAATACCGTTATCGTTAAGTAAATATTTCATTTTTTTTTAAAAAAAACATTTAGTCATCGTTATTATAAATATGGATAAGAAAACCCGGGTAGTTTATATATACTATACGGATTAAACAAAGGTAAATAACGTTATGGGTAATAGCGGCGTCTCAATTACTTTCAAAGTTGATATTGGTAAAAAATTCGTAACCTTTTAGAATAGGTTCGTTAACGACGATTAAACTAAATATATACGCGCACAAAAACTGCTTTAAAACAGCCTATTCGGGGCGCAAAAGCTAAAGTTCCCGTCCTAAAATGAGTGTGTCGAAAAAACAGTTAGGAACATTCTGTTTTTCTCGGAATAGTACAACAAATCGTATAGAATCGTCCCCTTCATTATAAATTAAATTAAAACGCAACTAAAAATAGCATTCGAACTAACGGATCTATGATTCGAAAAGTCTTTACATAGCAATAAAGTACTTTGAATTTTTATGGTTCGTAAAAATAGTAAACAGGTGAGCCGCACACCAAATTTTTGGTTTTAAGTTTTTAAACATTTTATAATTTTGAGTGATTTCTTATTACGTATTTATTAATTACACTCCGCAGGCGGTAAACGGCTCAAGTAATTTGTTACTGAGTGTAGGTTACCATAATTGTCTCGTTAACATAGACAGATATTTAAAGCTTAGCCAAAGCAATTGACTTTTAAAAAGGTGTCGCGATCGAAATGTTAGTAAGCGAAAACGGGCTCAGAAAAAAGTCAAGCTTATATCGTTCGAAAACGGCTTCCTCCTTTTGTCTATAATGAAAAGGGTTATCTTTTCGAATTAATTGAATTAAGAGCTTAACAATCGTAAAATAATTGCGAACAAATGATTAGTAAAAGTTGATGAATCCTTGAAAACCTTTTACACCAAATATAAATGTGAAAATCGCTTAGTTCCGGATAACACCTAATTTTTCCAGGTTTATATATACGTCAACCGTAACTTTAATGACGAATCACAGGTATTTGGGGTTTTAAACGCTGAATTCGCTTTTGGATATATTAACATTAAGACCTATTACGCTTAGAATACTTAATACTTACTTAACCATAACATTATAATCGTTAAAGGTGTTATTCGAATATATTGAAACGTCGTAGCGATAAACGAAATAAAAAATGTCGAAGGAAGAGTGTAACTGGTTATTAATATGCTGTTAAAGGGTAGTTGGTGTATTGGAAAGATCGAAATGGTTAATTACCTATTTCAAAGGTTTAAAATTTATACAAAATTAAGTTTTCTATTCATATCTCTTTTCAATACAAAGTTCGTAAAGAGAGGTTCTCATATTTAACTTAATAAACTATTTAATTCGGAAGATCTATGTAAGTGTTTTATGAATAAAAAGTAAAATGTAATGGTTTATCTTTGTAATAACGTTAAGTTTATAGTAATGGATATAAAGACGTAAGTTACCTCCGGGTGTTTTAACTAAAGGTACCGGGGCACCTGCTAAAAATTATTGATACGAATATAGCCTGAGTCGAATAATTGAATTCATCTTTTCTTTAATATAAGAAGTTACTCCCGCGATATATCGTATAATGAGCCTTATAGGATTTTGAAAGGCTGGTTCTAGTTGTCATTGAAAAAAACAATTTAATAATAGGTTTCGGAGTGGTAACGAGGAAATTTATCCCTTAAGGCCTTATCGAATAAAAAGGCGAACTTTTCAAAGGTGTTGGAAAGCTTATTATCAATAAAAACGAGTAGCTTTAAGGCGAGCGCTATGTCAATATTTTTGAAAGAAACGGCGGCGAGCAGTGTATTAACGGTTTAGGTTTTTCGGGCCTTTCGAAATATAACATAAAAGATGGCGACGCCGATTCATTTGAGTGGTTTTTATGCCAGTTTAAACCCTTATTCCCAAACCAGATAATTACAGGCTCGATTAAAAGCCAATAAATACTTTCAAACGAAATAATTTCCTTATTATTATTTCATCTAAAGTTCACCTATAATAACGTCGTATCATAAGAAAAATATAATAAATCTATATTCAATATCAGTATTCGTCGAGTTTAATGTTTAGAAAAAATATAAAAAAATAAGCCGTAAGGAGAAATTAGGTACGTAACATGTGGCTTGGCAGAGTTGTTAAAGTAAAATGAAAATTCGCATTAACTTTAATCAGTTGGTAAACTACTGACTCGTAAAGTGATGAAATTCATAACCCGCATTAACCAAAACTTACATTAACCAAATGGAATTATAAAATGAATTTATTATAAACGAGAAGTTATTTAAAAATTAAGCTAAAATTACTGGGTTGGATTGAAATCCTCATAACTTCTATACTAGTTCATATACAAAAATTACGCTTTTTAATTTTAAAATTCAATTAAATCTTCGTTAACGATAACGTAAATATTTATATTAGCTTTGGTGCCGGAGCCGTTCGGGTATTACGTTCAATCTAGTATGTAAGTGCGGATACGATAACCATTCGCGTTACATCGTATATATAAGCTAAGGTTTTTATAATTGGAGAGTTCCAAATGATTAACCCAAGTAAAGCGCCGCTTAAAATCGGCTTGAAAATCGTTTACGTTCATTATAATAATATTTCCCAAATTATTGTGGGTGGATACGTCATCGTTACTATTCCGTTTTTTTTAATACCTCTAGTATTAACGAAGATAACGTAGTCGGCATTACCGTATTAAGTAAGAAGGTTATAAAGTCTTCTATTAATAAATTAGGCGCGGATAGTCTATTTGTTATAATTCGTCGAAATTTTAAAGAGTAGAAATGAATTAATCAACGTGTCGTTAATGACTCTCTTTAAAATAGAAAGTTTAACAGTAGACTCCCAGGTTATACCGCTAACCTTTGCGAATAAGGCCTCACAATCGTTGTAAAAGACGTAAAACATTTTTCGGACTCCTTACTTTATATGCGTAAGCCTAACGAAAACAGTTTTGATCGCGTTTAAGTCGTAATTATAAGTGTCAAGTATTACTATAAAGGCGTTTAAGTTCTTAGTAACGCTTTTGTAACTATAAGCATAGTAAAATTTCATGAATATTTTTGTAAAACCCTTCAATTATTACAAAAAGGTGTAAATCAATTTTGGAATACTTATAAACTTCCTGTTCTTACATAATTTTCGTAATAACGTAGCTTTTTATATTAAAACATGTAATTCAACGCCGAAAAACTTAATTAATTTGTCAAAGGGTTTAAGTTTAAATCTTTAAAGTTTATTGAGCGGGACGCCGATATCGTAATCGGAGTTGAATAAATTCTAATTGTTATTATCGAGTAAATGAAACTGGTCCCCGGTAAAAAAAAGCGTAGTAATTTCGTCGTTTGTAGAGAACGTAGTAAAACCATTTTAAAGAGGATTTCTTTCCGAAAACATAGGCGTACTAATAATTTTGAGGTATCGGATTATCTTCATTAACTTATTTAATATTTCGGTATTTCTTTTTTTTAGTATAAAGCGTATTTATAAACGAATGTATTCTTTTTAATGAATTTTATACTTAGGTTATCAGTACAACATTTATATCAAATGATATAATGTTCGTATAAAGCCATTGAAGGGTTTGAAAACTATTCCTCAATGTGTACATCGACAAACTATTTTGAGACCTAATGTTTTAAATTCGAATAGTCGGGGGCAAATATATAACCTTAAGCTATAGCTGTTTATAAGTAGCTATAACACCGTTGGAGGAAAAATCGAGAATTATTTGTAAAAGAATTAATCTAGAGTTATCGCTTAAGGTGGTCAGATACTATATATAATCTTTTATGAAAAAGAGAGGAGAATCCTCTATTAAAAAACTGTTACGGAGCTGTAGAAAAGGGGTTTTCCAGTCACGTAACAGGTGAAGGCATACTTCCGTGAGGCTTCCAAGCGGCTCCAACGCACCATAGAAGCATTTAGGGCAACCACCATAGCTATATCCCTGGTAGCCATTAGCTAAGGCACCAGCTTGTGACAAATATAAAGTTTTTTTATAGGGGGTTTGACACGTAAAGGTGTGATTCTAAAGTTTATGAATATGTTTACATGACTAGAAAACAGGTTATTAATGTTTTCTTTACACGTTTTAACGGAACCAGTTTTACCGTACACCGTGTATTGATATTACGTATCGCGGTGTATGCTTTTAACCACCTTGAAGGGTGTCTGAGAATGTGGACAAAAGTACCTATACTTATGCATAGGCTATGCCTCCTTTTCCTTCCCCTTCTACGTAGACCGAGTAGGTATGAGGAACCCCTCAAAGGGCCTTTAGTACGCCTTCCCCCGCTATTTATACGACGGCTTTGATATTACCGGTTGTTTAGGCGGACGAAGGTACAAAATCTTTTGCCCCACCGAATTTCAAAACCACGTAGGTTATGGTAGCAGGTTGCGATAAGAAGCCGGTTTTCTTAACAATATAAAGAACCTTTACGTATATAAAAAGCCGTTAAAGTTCTATTTACGACTACACGAAATATAATTTTACATAAAGTATTATACTTTAGAAAGCGACGGCAGTGGAGGATTTACGGGTTTCGTCAAAGTTTCCTAGTGTTTAAAGTGCGATATTGAAAGCTTTTCCTTTCGGTACGCTTTCGTAAAATGGGTGTAATTGAACCTTTTTGTTATCAATTCGGCAAGTAGAACTTTTATAGGGTACTTTATACGTTATATTAATATCGCGATTAGGAAGAAACTCTTTTTCTAGAAGACGATATCAGTATTATCTTACGTATTTAAAGGGGCCTTCGTATCGGTTTATTCATTCTGGTATATATAAGTAGTAAAAGGGTTTTTCGTGCGTTATTCACTCTCTTTTTTAGGAAACCCCGATTGAGATTTCGGAGGTAGTAAATGAAGACATTACGATTTAGGTTAGGATTGTACCGGTTAATATTTACCTATCGGTTTTAAGTTAGAATATTTATACGGGTTCAACGATTTGGATCGTTTTAATTTTTAAAAAAATATTATTATTTTGGCCTTTTGGGTGTCTACGAAGGACCAAAGGCTATAGATAAGCGTTATCGGTTTATGTTCAATGACGACGGATATTTTTGACGGTATATTGATACACATTTCGTTTGCTTAACGCTGTGTTTTAATTTATCGATTTTGGTAAAGGATTATATCATGTTTTGTTTATTATTTACTATCACCGGGAAGTGCCCACTATATAGATAGTATAGTATGACTCTCGCTAATGTGAAATGCATACATATACTGGCGGGAAGGCTCGCAACTCAAGTATTCCAACCCACAACAACCATCCTATTCGAAACTTCCTGTTGCTTCCGAATTATACCCTACAACCCTTGAATGAACGATTGAAAGCTGTATTCATAACTAAACAAATATATAAGGTTAAAAACCTCATCTTATGCACCTGTAGCTAATGTTTAGGCAATATATTGTACGTATATGTTGAATGCCGTTGGGGTTTTATAATTACTCGTATTGGTCCCCATTACATGATATAACATAATATAGACTACAAATATATACAATATTTGTATACATTTATCCATGTATTACGCAAAAGAGGGCGCATACCACTAGGTGTTTCGGAAAAGCATTTCGCCCCAATATATTTGTAAAGAAAAATCAAATACCTTTTACAACTCTTATTTAAAAAACAGAAAGGCACAAAAACAAAAAAGAAACATTTTAGAAATCGAAACTTGATCTAGCCTTCCAATTAAAGCTTTAAGGTACCCTATAGTTTAGAGACACGTAAGGGCGTGAAAACTGTAGCCTTGGCCGAGACGTATTATGCGGCTATCATAGTCCCCGTTTGATGCCTATTCGTATCGAGGATCTAACAGCACTAAAAGAGTAAATTGCGTATAAAACCCATAAATCTTATATGAAAGCCCGTGGCGGTGGGGAAGATATAATTAACAACTCGGTAAAGTGTAGGAAAATTACGACCTGAGCTACTTTTTTGCTACGAACCGCAAACCCAAAAATTGTAAAATAATCGTAAAATATGTTACACCAATAAGCGGACGGTATACCGTGAAAAGTAATTTGTGGAAAGCAAAAAAAAAAAAAAAAAAAAAAGGGGGGGGGGGGGGTAATTAAAAGTATAATCGATGGCCTTGTTAAGCAGGTGGGGTGCCGGGGTAGGTGGTAACAGCTTGAAAATAAATAATTAATTAATTAAATAAAAAAAGCCTTCAAGTGCAAACACTTATAATAAAGGTCTTTTCTAGACCTTAAAACGCAAAAGGAATCAAATCTATAGTGTGAAATTTCAAGTTTAGAGGGCTACGTTAGTATAAGAAACGAGGGATGGAATCGTTAGTTGTAAGGGCTGTTCTCTGGATACACCGTTGCGCGGGTGGTACGCCGGGCCGACGACGATCTCCATAGCTAAAAAGGGGTCGCTGGAAAAGATTCAAGTGGTGATAAAGCCGATTTAAGATGTTGTGGTGGAATGGGATGCATGTGGAGTGATGGTGTTAGGAGTGGCTGAACCTGAAACTTTTTCTTGGAAGTGGGCACTGTTAGAGTTTACAGTGTAAGCCCCCTACCTTCCTTAACAAGGTGGTCCGAGCAATCATTCCAAGAAAGTTGATGTAAGGTTGAAGATTGAATTATATCATTAGACTGTATTTGCCGACTCTTTAGTATTATTAATGTTATAACCCATTTTCTTCTACTAACGACGACTCTTTAGCGGTTTTTAACCGACAGAAAGAAAAATATATCCGCGTTTCGAAGTATCGGTTAAAAAAGATTGATTTTTTCGGAAGGATATGTTATAATACGAAGGTAGCTGCAGAGACTTTGGTTAGAGATGTAACTACTATTTTTAGGCTTATGGAAATGATTGTTTATCTAGTTAAAAGGGGCTGAGCAACGGAGTCTTTTTATACCAGTATTCGACAATACTTTTCTGGTAAGGATGCTGTGCGACCCGTACTTCCTATACACTTTTGTGAAATCGATGGTTAAGTAGTTCCGTATATTGATATCATCCCATTACATAACCCCCATTTTTCGAATATTATTTCGTACAAGGTAGCCAGGATTATTGTTATCCGAAAGGGGGTAATTATACAGAAATTTATTGATAAGGGTCCTGTTTTTTATTATAGGGTTTACGGCTTCTAAGGTATACAAAAGATTTTTCATATCGGGGAAACCTAGCTTTCTCCTGGTAGGTAAGTGGGTTATAGGGTTTAAATTGAATACGATTGGATTAAGGTATTTTAAAGTTACAAAGGCCAATCCAAGGCCTTAAAGCTTTTGATAGCCAAAGTCTTGTCCATTTTGGTAGCCGCGACTAAGGCCTCTTACGAAAAGGGTTTACTGATAATAAAATCGGTTACGTTTGTATCTGAATCCGAATTTCCGTCATTTCTTAACGCTTTTTCCGTTGAATAGGATTTATCTAACCTCACGGATTAGAGGGATATAACGAAAAAAGCCCTTGATGTTTTCGTGGTTTCGACAGATATTAATGTTTTGGAATACAAAATACGCCTGCTTCAAATATACCTAGAGTGACTAGGCGTTGTCGAACGTCGAAAACAAATACAGAACTTATGATTATATGGGTAAATAAAGGCAGGACTGTAACTATGTACCAAGTTTTACTTACAAACTGTATAAAAAAATTTATTTGTAGATTTAAAGCGAAAGGTACTTAATATAGTAGAGAATATAACGACCTATATTTCGTATAATATCACCTGGTTTACAATTTATTTTCACCAAATTAAAATTAGGGTGGTTTCATTCTTACGTAGGAAGGTCGACATGAAATACTTTTGGTAATTCGGCCCCGGGTTTTTAAGTACGTCCGAAATATGGTTTTTTCTTACTATTACGTAATTGAAGCCAAGTCCCAGGAAATATTGGAATTACGTATTAATCAAATCGAAATAAATAATATATATAGGTACTAATTAACCAACGAAAATTTGACGACAATTTACAATTAGTTACCCGGTTTTTAATGTAACTATGTTAAAACCTTTAACTTTTTATATGATAGATCAAAAACGATTTTGGGTAACGTGTGCGGAAGACGTACCCTCGATATTCAGGCTTTTATAACCAGTATATATTTTGATGCAGAAGTAGAAATATCTACGCACTGTTTTGAGAACGCCGTTAATTTTATTTTTTATTAATATCGCCGCTGTTATTACGATGATCCGACCTGATTATAAAAACAGATTTAATTATTGTGTTTTACTAACGACTTTGATAACATAAATATTCAATATATCATTGATCGAGCGTACTGAAATTCTAGAAACTAATTTACCGAAGTTAAAATTGAATTGTTATAGGAAAATATTTTTATTACGTTTTTCCGATATTAAGGATAGAATAATAGTATAAAAGTGGGTTACGACCTTTTTCTGATTATATGTTAACGTTCCTAACGTGGTAGGTAAACCTATTACGATACGGTTGAAAGTTACAAATTAATAAACACTTCAATTATACTGGCCTTATAATTATATGAGGAAATCTAATATGACAAGGTTACGTAATAAAGGGTCTACAAAACATAAAACTTTTCTGGCCTATGTAGAACTTATACATGCTAATTTATGGGAAATTAAACTTCATCAAGCCGCCGACTTTACGATGGTATATAGTATTATGAATTGGTATAAGTTTCCGTTACTATTTAGAGTTTCTTCATTAGAATTGGACGGTTATTTAGTTTTTAATGTCCGTTAGTAAGATTAAATTCTTTGAGCCTATATTTCAATAGATTTTGAACTGTTGAAGATATCAATCACAACCCTTTAAATAATTGGGATGGATCCGAGTCTAGGTTTTGTGAAAATTCAACATTTTCGTTTAAAAGATCAGTTGTAATATGATTAAACTATGTAATATATGAACTGGATTTGACGACATAATAATACTCCTACTTAAACTATGTTGGAACTTTAGCGTATGGTTACTTTATATAGTTTATAATAAATTTTTGGAATTGGGTTTTTCTATAGGTTTCGTGATCATCGAAGGAATTAATGAAACCTCAAATTAGCGAGCGGAACTCATTATAACCATGTTTTAAATGGTTATCGATTTAAGCCTAGAATGTTTCATGAATTAAAACACATTATAACCCGGAAGATATTTTTGTTGTTTATTACATATTGTTTTATTAGCACGCAATATGGAAGGGGGATGTTTAAACGATCTGTCTTCAATTTAGTTACGTTTTTTATTTATGATATTGATTTTTTCCCAATCGAAAGCAAAGTTATAACTATTTTTTTGTATAATAAATGAAAAACGATTGACGCTTTTGTTCATTTTTCTATATAAAAACAAGACGTTTAAAGTTTTATTGTAACTTATTAATTTTTATAAAAGACGTTTTAATTGGAACGGTAATAGGGGTTTCATATTAAACGGTATTTATGGGTTTTATTTGGGTTAATTACGGCAACTTATAAGGTTTACCCCCCGTTCCGGTTTTTAATATAATTTATATATATTATTTTACTTAATCATTGCTTGCGTTGTAGTTTTCTTCAAGTAAACAATGTACCTGTTTTATAAATCTCGAATTCATTGAAGTTGAATATTTCGGCATTTGACATAAATTTACAGGAAGCGGATTTCCAGGCGGCTAATAACCGGCTGGTTTTCACTTCAGAGAAGTTTAAGTTTTTAAATATTATTAGACGTTAGGGTTTTATCGATTTTACGAAACGTGGAATTTTTTTTGTTTTTGTTGTTATGGAACCAGTTTATCCAATTATAAGCCTTTCTTAATACTAAGTTTTCTGGAATACAATAAATAAGGTTTTAGTTTAACTGAGCCTTATTAAGGCGGGTATATATCGGAGAGTGTGTAGTAAGGGCGTTAAAGGTTCTCTAGTAATGTACGGGATTTTCGTATACGAGATACAGGCATTAGTCGCATCTTTTACGTATAACTATCACTATTATAGTAGGTTTTATATTCATTTATTATGCTGAGAGTTAGTATTTCGGGCACGGGTTAAAGGGGCTTCATGATTAGACTACCATTTTATTAATTGTTACCATGAATGCGTCGCATCGTTTTATAGGATTTTACTTATCGTTGTCACCTCTAGCGACTCTGGCCTACCCATTGATAAAGTCTCTTTGGAATAGTAATGGTTTCACTTTGTTTACCATTTAAAATTTATTAACATTGGGTATCCATTTATGTAATATATCGAGGATGCGTTTACTATAATGATACTAGAGGCTGTATTATGAATTTTTGTACGTACACTAGTTAAAATGCGGGTGGTTTATTGTATCGTAGTTGTATTCCGTATTTTTGTACGTTTTTGGGTATTTATAGTATAAAACACCTTGTTGATTAATTTCGAAAAACCTTTTCATTAAGTCGATGGCTTATACCGGATAGGTTTTGATTACGTTTATTTAAAGTTAACAGCGAGGTTTTCATTATTTTTCGTTTCATGTTACTGGCCTTATATTTCTTCCCTGCATATTTTAATGTTTTTATAAGCAACTCAATAAAGAAAGATATTATTTTAACTTTTATGGTTCATTTTTCAAACCTCGATGAATAATATACTGTAATATTGATTAACGGATTAGAATGAATCTTCGACAGGCGACTTTATGTTGAGGATAGATACATAATTTATAGTAATGAATGCGTCATTATGAAAGGGTTCATGGGTTTATACTTTGCCATATACATTTTCGATAAGGAGTGTATTATCGTATTCTGTGGCTTGAAGGTGGTTGTATGTATTATATTGCGTAAGATAATAGTATGTGTTATAGTACCTTAATAATATAAGGTTTGAATAGCGATTTCGCTACCTTTTCCTAATAGGTTTTTTAGGGAATAACGCCGTAGTCGAGTTATATTTGAATTTCGGTACGGTTAAATAAAATTTCGGTTATATCGATATCGACTGGAACAAGGTTGCGGATAAGTTCGCTAATATTGGCGTTCAATTTTCCACTCATCTTTATGATAACTGTTGGGAGAGCTTTAAACATTACAACGTTGTCGATTCGATTGGTTGAAGTAACAGTAGTATTATGTGTTCAAGTAGTGGATTTATTATTCTAGGTTTTGCAGACCACTAACCGGTTTACATTGTAATTTTTATAGCCAATTGCTTAGTTCGTACCCTAGTATAAAGTAGGTGTATACTGTACTTAGCTTACAGCTAATACGGTAGGCCTACAAACAATGCACTTAACTTTCAGTAAGTATAGTGAACTTTACTTTGAGTAAAATCAACCCATTGTATTGTAAATATTACTATTTCAACACTAAAGGCTTTTTGTTTTATACGTATACGTTAGGATGGTCGACCAAACCTTTTCGGTTACTACGAAATTATATTCTCGTTGACTAGCCAGACCCCTATCAATTCCAGTTAACTCCAGAAATCAAATTAACACTGTTTACACACCGAAAAAAAACATTTGCCTTTAATTTCCCCACGGTTCCGAAGTCTAACTTTGTCGATTCCTACAAAAATTTCTTCCACCACAAACTTGCAATTTAGCGGTGATAATAAAAAAGATCGTCGTCGTTAAATCCCTGGCATTTTTCCAATTTACTAGCATATTCTTGTTTGCTAATACATAACCTAGCCTTGTCAATTGGCATATCAACGTAGCCTTCGATACGTATAATTAGTCCATTGTTACTTACAACCCTTTTAAAGACCTCATTCAGCAACTTATTCAATATAGCGGTAACAAGGTAATCTTTCCCATCAATTCATTGGAACTCCTTGATCTCCTTACCTTTATAGTCATCGAGAAGTATCATCGGGTTGATTATCGAACGTTTT
This sequence comes from Anisogramma anomala, assembly GCA_038502455.1. Lineage (NCBI taxonomy): Eukaryota > Fungi > Ascomycota > Sordariomycetes > Diaporthales > Gnomoniaceae > Anisogramma > Anisogramma anomala. The sequence goes on along the minus strand of JASMMZ010000003.1, from coordinate 38,033,522 downwards.
TCATTAATGGTGCCGAATTTTAAAAGATATTCAAATAAGTTTTTTGAGTCAATATAAATTACTACAGGAATAACAAGAATTTGTAAATGCCTAGTAATAACGTTCAAGGTTTTCCATAATAACATACGTACATTGAAGCCTATTATTATACTATAAAGATTTAAGACCAATAAGTCTCGTGTAATCCTTTTACATTCGATGAAGATCTAATGAATTATGTTACCGATAATATTAAATGAGTCCTCCCTTTTATTTTTGTTACCAAGGGTTATTATAAAGTCGATTTGTAGAAACAACATCCGTAAAAATAATTAACTTAACCCTAGACAGGTTGATAGAAACCATATCAATCCCTCGGTTTAGATTATATATTTACCATTTAAGCCTTTTATTCAGACGGTTAAAGTATTTATCTATTAGTTATTGTACTGATACCGTAATTAATAGGTTATAAAAGGCTTCCATTTAGCATAAGGTGGCGATAAAACCACCACATGCACGTTGTTTTAAGTATTATTAAACCTTAACTACGTTTGTTTTATCGATTATAATCAAATCAATGCCTCAGCTCTTCTGGCCAAAGCTAAGGCTAACATTAATACTAGACATTCGGATTAACGATCCGTTAAATTTAAGTTAATTACTTTTTACCAAAGTAATAATACTCGCAGTGATACTAACTTAACCGTTTGTCAACTTGTCGTTTAAGACTTTTAACGGTTAATCTCAACGATCTTTAAAAAGGATCCATAAATATTTCTTAATGTTTTCAATAGCGATACCGTTGTTACCTCTAAGTTTCTGTGAAAACCGCTGTAATCTAAAAGTCTTTTTTATTCACTACCATAACAACCGCCACAATTTATAGGGGCTTTTCGAAAGAATTTTTCCACTACCCTAGCCGTCGTTTAACGTTAAGCGTAACCGGAAAGTAACTTCTTCTTCTATGTAGCTAATTTATACTTAACCCAATAAGTACTAATTAGTATTAGTAGAGCTTTAAATGTTACAACGTTATCGATTCGATTAGTCGAAGTAACAGTAGTATTAAGTAGTTAAGTGGTGTATATATTGTTTTAGGTTTGACAGACCGTTAGCTGGTCTGAATTGTAATTTGTATGGACAACTCCGTAACCTGTACCCTAGTATAAAGTGAGCGCATACTGTACTTGACTTGCAGCCAATACAGTAGGCTCATAAATAATACACTCAACTTGCAGTCAGTATAGTAAACTTTACTGTAAGTAAAGTTGACCTACAATAATGCATATATTACTATTACAACAATAAATATTAATTATTTTAATGGCGTAAAATCGTTACTCCAGTCCTAATTAAAGGTTGTTAAAAAAGATCGGTATGTATAGAAAGAGTTTAAGCTATTCCTCTTTTATAGGTGTTGGGCTTTTATGGATTCAACTAGAACTGGATTCAAATTCGGTAAATCTTGAAGATTGGGGACTTCTTTTTAACGAAGTTATTCCGCTTTTTATATTGATTTAAAATAATAAAATATACGTATGTGAGTTTCATATTACTTGAAAAATATTTAATTTCTAGTGTTTCAGATTAATATTATGATGGTAAACTACAACCAAATAGAAGTCAAAATTTAACTATATGGAAAAAACCAAGTTCAGCCACTGCTAATCAATGGCCACAATATGTATACTTTTGGATAGTTGTAAAAATCACTATTTATGTAATTGGACACTCAGTCCATAAATAGTATAAGTCACAAACAGTTGCGCTTTACCAGTCTGTACTGATTAGACAGATAGTAAGTGGCTAATTTTGGTTCAATCGACCAAGACTTTGACATCTATAAGTTACAACTGAACTAGGTCTTAGTTGCAAACGGCTATACTACAATTGAATTATTAATTCTACATTATACTTAATTTGTTCTTGCATTGGTCTATGTGTTTCTCCAGTCAATATTTCTAGTAATAACAATCACTTGGGTAAAAAAACACAGGTACAAAACATTTAATTCCATTTCGAAACTATAAGCGATAACAAAGGGTAATAAACTGTTCGGGACATGAAAGATAGGTTATTTGAGAGGGAGAAATAGTGACGTATAAGCGGCAAATAAATGTAATTAAAAATGCACATAGTATATAACAGCGGAGATTCAATATAAATACAGCACTTAATTGCGTACTTTTCATGGACGCAACATATAATTACTGTATTAAAAATTGAATATAATAAGTAAACAATGCCATAAAGATAGATATTCACCTTGTAACTGAGTTTTCACTTGGAAACAGTTTGAAATACTACATTATCCATGGATATAATATATAATCATTTTATTAAAGTTATATACAATACATACTTACTGTATTATGCTTAAACATATGCCTTTCGAACGGATTCTTGGTGTAAATACGGTATTTATCTTCATAATTTAGAGATAATACAAACTTCTGGAACAGATAAGGCACTCAAACGGAGTATTCAACCGCTATAGTTTATTTTAACAACCTAAAACTTCGATTATTGAAAGTTAGCCGACGTATCAAGACATAAAACACACATAAAACGGGATGCAAATAAATAAAACAAATGCAAAAAACTAGGGAAAAAACAAGAAAAATAAAAGACATTTAACAATATAATAATAAAGATCAAATGAGTAGTTATCAAAACAAAAATAAAATACCACTATAACTCTAAATAGACGAAATAATATTAACTGGTAGGAGGTGATTACGAAACGTGTTCCCGAATTAAGCGGTTGGAATTTTACGAAACATATTGAATCGAAATTCAAAACTTTCATAACGGATATGATGAAACTTCTCAAATTGATAATATATTATCAACTACTTTCATTAAATATAAGAAATAAAAATATTCCTAATTTTTTGATATAATACACAAAAAAAACTATCAGAAAATCATCGAAGGACTAAGAAAACCGCAATTTATCGCCTAATTGATAGATGGCTATTGCAGGAAAACATTCATACATAACGTTTGAATTAAACAGCTTTACGTAAATTGATAATCTATATACCTAAATTAATCGATTCTAAAAATTGTATTTCATTGTTGTCGTAAGAAAGGAAAATTTACCTAGCATTTTAGTAATATACAGCTAATGAAACAAAGAATGAAAAATTTCATCTTAGCGACCTTCAATTTGAGCCCCAACTCATTATAAATTTGAAATGATACGATCTTTTGATTATTCACTTGGTTTAGGGTATGGAAAAGTTCACGGGTAAAACTGTTCATCTAACTTTTTCAGCTTTTTTTTGTTTTCAATGAAAACTGATACACAACAAAACATAGAAAGTTGCTAATACTGTATGCTTTTTCCTCCAACGTTTTTTTCAACATTTTTTATAATGGCGTTAAATTACGTACTGATGAAAAAGTTGCTAATACGGCTACTATAAATTGAAATACTCAAATTAAGTATATTATAAATATAAATTAATATAAAGAGTTTTATTATCTTTTGAAGGTAGCTAGTTTTATGCCAATTGTTCATCACTTTCAACAGTTTCAAATAAGCTATTCTCGGTTTTTGATAACCATATATTATCTTTCCAGTTAAATAGCAATTAAAGAATAACTTTATTATACCTGTAAATAGATGCGAAGTAGCTAGTGATTTCTATTATTTTGAATTTATAACTCGTTAACTACTTTTTTAATCAATGCTATTCATTTATTTTTGGCCAAATATCAGAAATCGACTTGATATAGTAATATAATTGAAGTCTTACTAACAACTTTAGTAATGAAAACTTAAATAAGTAAAAGGAATATTTGAAAACCGAAACAATAATAATGATTTAACGATAACTACAGAAAAAACCCGCTATAAACATAAAAATAAAGTCAAAGGGTAGAAAATTTAATAAAGATAGCTTTATCAAAATAAGATATACTTTAAAACCACTTACCGGCCCTATCCACCAGCAGAAATATGGCTTATTTAAAACTACTAATGCGAATTTACATTTGTACCAAATCAAAATGCTGTTCTTGTTGGTAGGCCTTAGACGTTGCAACGTTGTTGATTCGATTGGTTGAAGTAATAGTAGTATTTCAGTAGTTAGATGGTGGATGTATTGTTCTAGGTTCTGCAGACCTCTAGCCGGTCTTAACTGTAATTTCGATGGACGATTGTTTGGCCCGTTCCCTAGAGTGAAGTATAGCATACTATACTTAACTTACACCCAATGCGATAAGTCTCCACAAAGCAATACACTTAACTTGCAGTTTAGTATAGCTAACTTTATTGTAAGTAAAGTTGACCTACTGCACTGTATGTAATATTATTCCAATACCGGCGGCTTTTTAGTTTGTGCGCGCACGCCAGTGTAGCTAACCAATTTTTTCCGGTTACCACTAAATTGCTGCCTCGTTAATTGGCCAGACCCCTATGAATTCCAGTTGACTCCTATACTAAATTGCACCTAAATGCATGAAAATCAATACCATTTAACCTTAATTGCTCCGTTACCCCGAGGTCTAGCTTAATTAACTTTTACAAAAATTTCCTTCTCTATACATCTTTGCAAGCCTTTATTTTAACCGTACCATTTAAACAGATCACCATTATCAATCCCCTGGTAATCTTCCAGTTTGCTGGTATACCTCTACCTGTCTTTACGTAATCCAGGCCGTTTAGGTGGTTTATTAACGTAGCCCTCAATTCGTATGGTTAGCTTATTATTATCTACAAACCTTTCCAAAACTTTGTTCGTCAACGCCTTCGTTATAGCGTTAACGGTGTTATTTTTATTATCGATTTATCTAAATTCCTAAATTTTCATTTTTTTTAAGCTTCGCGGAGTGCAATCAAGTCGATTATCAGACGTTTTTCATTGGTAGTTCTAAGTTTCTAAAGGTATTCGATGAAATTTTTCAAGTCGGTACAAATTACCATCGGGATAAAGGGAATCTTTAGCTGCCTGGTAATAATATTAAAAGTTTCCCATATTAACATGCTTACGTCTAAGCTTTCTATTATTCGGTAGATCTTTAAAGTTAATACGTTGCGTGTAATCCTTTCACATTTAATGGATGTTTAGTAGATTAAGTTATCAATAATTCTGAATTAGTTTTCCTGTCTATTTTTATTGACGACGGTTATCAAAAAGCCGATCTATAAATACAAGTCGGCTTTATTCGTAAAGGACTTGTCTGTAGAAATTATTAACTTAGCTTTTAAAAGGTAGATTAAGACCATATTAATCTTACGGTCCAAATTTTACATTTGCTACTCGGGCCTTTTATTTAGTCGGTTAAAGTCCTCATTCGTTGGTATTTGTATTTATGCCGTAATAGATAGATCGTAAGAGGATTTTGGTTGGTATAATTTAATGATATAATCACCTCGAGTACGCTATTTTAGGTATTGTTCAGCCTTAACTTCGTCGATTTTATTAATTGTGGCCAAAATAGCGCCTTAATCATTTTAACGAAAGTTAAGGCCGGTATTAATACCAAAAATACAGATTAACGATTTATTAAAGTCTAGTTATATATTTTCTGTTAACTTCGTTATTGGCTTATAATTTTAAAACTTGGAATCCTTAATGGATTGTTGTTCTAACGTTACAAAATTATTCATTCCGACGAAAAGAGTATCGTTATCTTACCTGTTTATTATGCCGAAGTCTTTTTTTTATGTTACTAATAGGTACGCGTCGTACGTCGAGGATTTTATCGTTAGCCGTAATTTAAAGTACGACTGGTAGGTTGAAAACTAGTGGACACCTACTTTAGTTCATCCGTATAATAGATTAATATAACGTATTACCGTGTCTAAAGGGTATATGGTACGGAGTTTTTGTAGCAGATTTAATAATACAATTCTTTATAGATCCGTTATTAACTGCGTATAGGTTTACGTCATATTACGAGTATTAAGTTTAAACTTACCTTTAATTTTTGCTAGTAAACTCGTTATCAAACCGATTACCAAACGTTACTTGATTTTTTAAATCGTTGGCGATTGTGTAAAGATCCAGTTTTTACCCCTATTACCGTATCCTTAAGCTATTAAACGTGATTTTTAGTACGCCTGGCCTGTAGTCTTACCCTTAACCTTATGAATAATTTTCGACTTGAAAATCATAACTTTTTCTTTTTTAAGGTTAAAGTCGGTTTTCGGCACGAATTATACGATTCCTCAAAGTAATAAACCATAAATCACGACCTTATTACTTTTCTCAAAAAGTTTATTAAAGGTTTTGATAATCCCTTATACTCGGAGCTTTAGTGCTAGGTTTTTGTCGTCCTTCTCTTTTCTACTTACTTAAGTAACATTGTAAATGCGCTCCGGTGTATATTTGTCCTCTTCAATGTTTTTTTTTCGAGGTTCGTCCACGCTGGCGGCGTTCTATCTGCTTGTTGATAATGAGTGGAAAATGTTTATATTGGTTCTATCTTTTAGCTTAAGGGTTTAAAAGTCTTTATATTTAGTATACCTGATATAGGGCTTAATCTAAATAGTTCGAAGAGATATAAGACCGTTAGTAATTTTAACAACTACTTTAGAGTTTGCGATATTTAATAATTTATATAGGTCTTCCCATTTTACCGTCCTTCGCCATACAAGGATTTTACTTTGTAATGGTAAAGCAAGTACATTAATTATTAAAGAGTCGTTTTTGGTATTAAGGGCGTTATTAACCTGGAGGCGTACCGATTTTTTTCGTAGTTCCCTTAAATCTTTATTGTAGGCTGTAATATGTTTTTAAGTAATTGCCGAGAGTGGAGATTCATTCGTTATACTTGAATACGTTTTAAAAACTAGGAGCGTTAGCACTAAGTCGTCAGGGCTTACAATACTGTTAAACCCTTTTACTACTATTTGAAAACGTGCCTTTGAATCCGTAAAACTTTTAATTTCCAGTGTAAGGATATTATATATTCGGTGAAGTAAGTGTCATGGACTTAGGCCATTAGCCATTGAGTCTATAAGTTATGTGACTGTATACGTAACGGGATAGGTAGTACCCGGCCTGAGCTCGGTCCGGATGCGGACTAGATACGGTCTGGGTACAGACTGGATACGGTTTATGCACGGTACGTATAAGGGTACGTGACGGACTGGATACTAGCTATGCCTATAAGTCCTGCATTTTAGGCCACAATAACCTTTTTTCTTTTTTTTCCGTACCTTAATAGTGAATCCAATTTAACATATACTAAGCTTACTATCGTAAGTCGGATTATAACTTACTATTAATATCTTTTTTATTTTTTCGAAAAAATATTATTTATAACGAACAAATCGATAATAAACAATCATATTTTTACTTTATACTTCAACGCTATCTGGGAGGATAAGATGTAGGCGAATATCCAATCTATTACCGTCATAAATATACCTTTTATCTTTTTGAAGCCGATTTAAGCCGACATTTTTCGTTCGTAAAATACCTTAAGTTATATCGAGTCGGTTATGAAATAACGATAATAACCGGGTTAATCGACTTTAATTATCGATTTTGGGTTTAATTTTGTTAAGGTTATAACGAAAATTTAATCACTTTAAGCCGAGCTAGCTACAACTCGCGTTAGGTTTTAACAGGCTTAAAGTGGCCGAAAACGACATAACCAACCGTAATTAGATAGATTTACTTTTACGTAGGCGAAGACGCCCCAAAAGATAAAATTTATATTGAAAACATATAGAATAAAAAATTAAAAGGGATGGTATATGTTTTTCTACGTATAGGAATGTTATACGGCGACGGTAAAGTAGGCGGTTATAGCGTTTTACGAAGCCAAAGGATACGAAAATTAATATTATATAGAGAAGATTTTCGATTATATCAAGATGGCTTTTAACAATCATTATCATACGGATAAGGTATTGGTTAAATTGAAAAGTTTGGCTATAAACAATGACGATCTATAAGTACCATTTTTTATAAGGTTAGAAATAATTTTAATTTAAAAAGGCGGTTTAAATTTCCCTTCGGCCGTAAAGTATAACTATTTACGCTTTCGAGTATGGTTACGTTTTCGCGATAAATTTATTACAACAGGAATTAATCGAGTAGATTATGTTGTAACCTTAAATAAGTACCACGAATTCGCCGACGAATTAAAGTCCTCAAATTTAAAACGGCGTTTTGGTTGTTAGTTAACAGGAATCGTATAAGCTTAACGGCCTAATAATAGTACTATTATAATGGAGGTTTACGCTTTTTAAATGTTTTCGTTAAAGGGTAGTGATAATAGCGGCGGTTCATTTTGATACCACGATTAATTATTTAAATCAATCCGTTGAATACGCGTTTGAAACCAAAGACTTAAGGCGACGTAAGCGATAATAAAAAAACGTCAAGATAGATTTACCTCATAGCGTTGCGTGAGTTATAGCTTATCGAATTATTATTGCCGCAATTCTAAATTTCGCTTGATATTACCTTTTACGTAAATATATACGGTTTAAATCAAAAAGCTAAAGGAACGTTTTTTATTAACGGCAACGGGAAAAGCCTAACTCTTAAATATAATTTTATTTAAGAGTTATATGACCTTAATAAAATAGTTATAAAATCAAATAAAAAGTAATTAAGTTTAATTAAAACACGTATAAACGAGGATTCATTTCTTATCATTATTATTATATTATAAACGAAATGTTAATATAGTAGTTAAGGATAAAGTAAATTTAGTTATAATATCTTCGAAATTTCGGTACAATATTAGGGTTATAATAAAATACGCCTATTACCTAAATATCCAAGTTTATATAAATATTAATGAATGATTGAGCCCAATATTAATATATATTATTTCTGAAATAACGCAGGATGTAATTTTTGGAATATCCTAAATACGATATTAATCGGTAATCTTAAACGCGGGCGGCAACCGTTTAATAGTTCAAAGTTAGGGAGACTTAGTTATAGACGTAATAATAATACGACTTAGGAATGGAGATACGTAAGGCGTAGTGTATTTTTTTTTTTTTTTCGATTTAATATAACGTTCGTACCGAGAAATATAATGTATGTGGGACCCATCCCGGATAGCTTTTTCCATAAGCCTTTGTAAAATAACGAGGATTCTGTAAATGAAGACAACGATTACGGTTAAAAGAGAAAAGGATTAATTACGTCTTTTACTAAAATTAGATAAATTTCGCGACCTATTTAATAAAGATAAAGCTATAACTTTACCCTTTTATGAAAGTAAATTTCATTATTATTTTTATATTAAACCGAACGAAGATAAATATTTATTAAAACGACTTTAAGGGCCGTTATATTCAATATTACGAAATTAATTTTTCTAATCTCAAGGACAGGTTATGAAGTTTATAAATCAAGGCTAGATTTGAGTAAAGTCCTTATCGATTATAATACCTATATTACTTATTTTTTAACTAGGGGGGGGATAACGGTTTTATATTGACTATCGGGTATTGAATTAAATTACTAAGTAAGACCGTTTTTCCTTACCTTTAATAGAGGAAACTTTATATACGTTATCGAAATCTATATAACTTTCGAAATTAAATATTTAAACGGCTTTTTACTGTATCTGATTTATACCCGAGTAAGAAAAATTAACAGCGTTTTATACGCGGTTCGAGTTATTTAAGTGGTTGGTTGCCTCTTTTAAGTTGGTAGAAACGCTGGCGACGTTTTAACGATATATTAATTATATAATAGCGGATAGTTTAATAATTTCGTTATAGCGTATTTAAACAGCTTTTTAGGTTTTCTTTTTCGGTATCATATAACATTATATAGCGAAAGTTTACGTATTTGTAAGACGTTTTCGTAATGCGGGGCTAAATCTAAATTCGAAAAAGTTTAACTTTATAATTAAAATGGTAAAATACCTAGGCTTTATTATTACGGTTAGGGTAAGAATCCGGGCCAACCCCGAGAAAATCCGGGTAATTCGCGAGTGGGAGTTACTATATACTATTCAGAAAGTTCGAAGTTTTCTAGGTTTTGCAAACTTTTACCGTAATTTTATTAGTGTTTTTTTCGAGTTAGTGAATTATTTCGTCTGTTTAACGAAGTAAGGTATTCGTTAAGTTTGAATAAAGCGGGCGGAATATATATTTTAAACCTTAAAGGATAACTTTATTACAGCCCTGGATTAACATATTTAAATCCAAATCACTTAATAGTGGTAAAAACCGACTATTTGGAAGCGGATTTAAAAGGGTGTTTATTATAACTGAATAAAAATGATATTTCAGAGCCAGTAACTTACCACTCCGTACGATTAATAAATACTCATTGTAATTATATTATTTACGATAAGAAACTCCTCGTGGTAGTATTTTATTTAAAGGCGTGAATTTCCGAATTACGTAGTATCTATATATAGTTTACAATCTGAACGAATTATAAAAGATTGGAATATTTATCCTTACCACGTTTGATTTTGAAACATTAGGTTAGATAAGCCGAAGTACTTTTACTTTTTTAATATTTACTCGGTCTAAGCCTATAAATTAGGGTGCCCGCCTGGATACGTTAACCTGTAGGTTATAAAATAAACCTGAATTTTAAAAACGCCGCGTACGTATTTTTGAACCTATTTCCATTATTGTATTAAATATGGAATTAATAGACTTATACGTTAATATGATACAGATTATGATGGATTATATAAATAAATTTAGTAAAACCAAGGTTAATTTATTGGATTGCGACGATATATATCCTTAAAGTGGGTTAAAGGTTTTTGAAAGGCCGTTAAAAACGGTATTACCCCGGGCCCGACCCGCGCCCAGGTAGTTATCGGAAATAACGTTAAGGGATTTTAATACGACGAAACCGGCAATACCGCCGTAAATCCAACTCGAGTTAAATTCGTTCATATCTTTAACGTCGAATAATTACTTCATTTTCGGCTCAGGTTTTTTAACGGAATTGTAAGACTAAGAAATAGTTCATGGACCATTATATAATGTTTATCTTTGAATAGTTTTCGAAGGCGTTAGGCTTTTCCCACCTAACCTAAGATAATTAGTACAAATTACGACTTACGAAATTAATTCTCGAGGTATATTACGTTACCATAACCGCTTATAATTACTGAATTAGGAATTATTAACAACGAAGATTTTATAATAAATTTACGATTCGTTTATCATAATTTATTCGAATAAAAACATTTTATTTCACGTCTTTAATAGCATTACTATGAAAAGAGAATGGTCGCAAAAATTCGACGTTTATATCGAATATATACGTAATATAATGAGAAGAAATCTCATCTTACCTTACGATAAAGCTTTTTTGAACCCTCCCTTATTTTAAACTAGTATTAAGCGTATATTTTTATCGACTTTATAGTTGATTTACTTGTTATCAAAGGCGGCCCCGGATATATGCTAGTTATTACGAATCGTCTTCCCAAATTTATCCAGTTAAAAGTTATATGATTTATAATTGCCGATATATATACGGAACGTTTCCGGGATATATAGTAGAGGTTTTATGGATTCCTAGCTTTTATTATTAGGAATAGCGATTTAGATGAGGAAAATATATTTTGAATAACTTTATATTTCCTAATAAAAGTCGAATAACTTTTGTTCACAACGTATTACTTATAAATAGATAACGGTATTAAATGGGTAAATTGAAAGATTTCAAAATATTTGCGTATCATCGTCGTGTTTTCTTAATATAATTAGACTTTATATTTATTAGTTTATTGATTCTCGTTGAATAACCGGAAGTTAACGGTTACCGGTTTTAAAGCAAACTAGTTAGTCAATAGGTACGAAATGTTATATATTCTAAGGGTAAACAGTAATACGCAATCGTTAATTAATCTGGCGAGGCTAATTGTTATATTTTAAGTTTATTTACACGAAGAGTCGAAACTGACTTAAGTGGCGATAGCTTATATTTAATAACGGATAAAAACGGCGACGAATTATAGGCAACGTCCGGCGAAACAATATAAAGTAGGGGATGAAACTTAGTTAAATTTTCTTCATATTAAAAGTAACCTCTTAAATAGAAAGTTCGATTAACTTTATAATTAATACCGGATTATAGGTATTTCGAATCTGTTTAATATCGTATTAGATATCCTAGGTAAACACCTTATATTTTATATAAATTGAATTAAGTGAATGGTTTCCAATCCCTCTTTTTCGTAAATGTTATCCGATATTCGTCCGGGACTAGTTTTGGTTACTAACGACGTAAACGAGGGTAAATACGAGGAGTTTAAAGTTGAAGAAATTTTGGCGGTAAAAATGGGGCGAAATGAGATTCATTTTATATTAGTTAATCAAAAGTGAAAATTATTAGAAAATTACTAATATACTGTAACCTTAGATATATTTAAAATAAAATAGGGAGATATTCGGGTTTATAATAACCTGGTATTTCGATGGCAACGTTAAACTTATATTAAATAAAGAACGAGAGGCAAGTCGCTTTCACTTTTGAAATAACACTTTATTTATAAATAAAAAAGAAAATTTATTATTAACCGAAGTTATAATATAATAAGTAAGTTTAGATAAATATTATCCCAATTACTTTTCAGAATATGTATCCAACCGTAAAATAACTTTTATTACATTGTAGTAAAGATTTATATATTCGTTATTATTATTATTATTAATGTTTAACAAATACCGGCGTTATTAACGTTAGGGGCCTTATTATAGTTAGCTTCGGATATTAAGTAACGTCGGGGGAGGAGAACGGTTAAAAGAGTAACGAAAGCTAATAAACGTTAAAAAAAAGGGTTTGTAAAAACCGGGACGAATATAAAGCAACGCTGAGGATAACAGATAACGCGAAAAAAACGGGCGTTGGAAAAGGCCGATAACGGATAATATGAAGAAGGACGAACCTTAGGGGAGGCCGACGATAACAGATAACGTTAGAAGAGACGGGTGTTAAAAAAGATCGACGTAGGAGGTTAACAAAAACGGGGCGGGGGGTGGGGCGAAAAAAGCGACCTTTTAGGCGGGTTACCAGAAATTATAATATATTAGTTTAGGCTTGAGTAACGCGGTCGACCCGGATACGATTTTTTACCCGCTTATGGTTGGCCCGATTAACTCGCTCTTAATTAAGTTTTATAAATAGAATACGGATGAAATTGAAAGTCGTATAATTAAGTCTTGGACGTCGCTCGTTACATTTTAAAGCCGTAACCTATATTAACTATAAAAATATAGCTTAGGTAGTAATATTATTTTAGTCATTAGGGATAAAATTATGGAAGGATATATGACGGTAATTAAAGGAAGCTACAGCAAAAACGTTACATGTTAAAGCCCGATCGGCCGAAGACGTTTTATTTTTTATAAATAGACGATATAGTAAATGGTAACCGAGGAGTTTTAGGTAAAGATAGATCCGGAAAGAAAAACCGATGTAAATATATTGCTAAAGGGGTAACGGCCTATACGTCCGATATAGTGATGATTCTTTCTATCCAAACGATATCGCGAAACCGGGCAAATTAATTAATCAATTTAGAGAAAGAGGGGGTAAAAACGGGTCGATTACCCGGGACATCTCCTTAATTTTTACGCGTAAAAGACAGGATATAGCCCTTATTATCGACCGTAACGACCAACTGACATAAAAGGATATGTAAACCGGGTAAACTAGCAAATAAACTAGTTTTTTTTTAAATATATTACGAAAAAAAGTTGATTTACGATTAAATTTCTTATCAGGTTTATTTATAAACTTAAATCATTATAGAATTTCTGGTATATATGAAACACTTTCGACTAATAATCTCGGACGTAAAAAAGAGAAATATCAAAGTAAAAAAAGCGGTTAATATATAATATATAGGCGTTTTTAACCTATAACGGAGAAAGTTTACTTTTATATTTATTATTAATAAGGATAGAAAGATTTTTTATAACGAGGGGAAGTTATAACAGGCAGTTCAAGGTAAAATATTAATATGTAATAAGCTTGTATACCTTATGGGGTAGTTTATTATTCCTATCAGGGGCGATACCAGTAATATAACTTAAATTACATGTATTAAATACGTCGGTTATAATAATGAGTTAGAAAAGAAATGCTAAAATATATTAACGAAAAAAGTTAGTTAGAATATATAAAGGGAAAGTAAAATAATTATAATAAGAGTGGTTGACGAAAGAGGGCGGCGCTGTAAAAGGGAAAAAAAGGAAATTTTAAAGGTTATAAAAGGCGTTCGTATTTATAGGGATTAACGAACCGGATATAATAAGGGTTACGTATTATACGGAGCGCTTTACACGGCACTAAAGGTAAAAACGTATTATACAACGCGTTAAACGATATCGAAGATAAAAAAAAAGTATTATACGACGCGTTAAAAGGTATGTTATATAATATCGGTAACAAAAAGGATATATTATATACTTAACCTACGGATTTGTTATAAGGTACCGGCGGTTGGGTAAAGTGACGCGTTATACGAAACCGGAAATTTAAGGTTAAACCGGCTAACGCGTTATACGATACGTCAAACGTCGTATTATCGGTTTACGCCTAACTCGCGTATTAAATGGGTATAGCTCGCGTTCGGTATTTATCTAACGAGGCGCCGTAATTCTTATAATATTTGGAGAAAAGGGGGGTATATTATAGACTTAGGCTATTGGCTATTAAGTCTATAGTTTACGTAAGTGTACACGTAACGGGATAGGTAATACTCAGCCTAAACCCGATTAAGGTGCGGACCGGGCACGGTTCGGGTATAAACTGGATACGGTCCGTATACGGCACGTGTAAAGGTACTTAACGGTCTGGGCACTAGCCATACTCATAGGTCCTACATGTTGGGTTACGGTAGCCTCTTCTAGTCTTTCTCTATACCTCAATAGTGAATCCCATTTGGCACTTACTTGGCTTACCATCGTAGGTTGGACCATAACAGTAAGGTATATGCCCTTTCAACCTTCCCAATGCTTTAGTGGGCTTTTACGGGTACCTGTTTATATTAAATACTTATTATCTCAACATTTTTCTTAAATTTCATTACAGTAAAGTTTATACTGGTATCGTAAACAACGAAGTTAGTTAAACCTAGTTACGTGTTAATTTATAATATCCTTAACGTTTCCTATATATCTTGTGCCGAAAGGGACTTTACAAACTTAGCCCCATGAAAAAAGGTTACAGAATGAACGAAGTACAAAATAGGCTTATGATTAAAGTAAAATATATTAACAAAACTTTCGTAATTGAAATCTTTATCGTTTTTTAATGTAAAATTAAATTTCCGGGAGGTTTGTATATATGTTTAGTAATAGTAGTAGAGCCTTTTAATAACTTTTAAGGCAAAGTATTTCACATCGTTATGCCTTGCAGACTTTAAGACTTTATATAGTTTATCAACAGCTAGATAATTAAAACAACGGTGTAATTAACGCATTTCCAGTTTTATTAGGTATAATACCACTGCTTCTGGGCTTTAAAGATAAAACTATAAATTCCCTTACTTAAAGGAGAGTGAAAACCTCTAGCCATTCTTAACCAATTCGTATACATTAACGTCGACATTGACACCAAAAGTCTTTATATATTTTAAGCAAAGACAAAAAAAGGGTAAGGAACTTGAGGATGTGGAATGTGATTACTCTTACAATAGTTTAAATTACTTTTATCCTTAGTAATGGTCGTTGTTCGTATGGGCTAAAGCTCATTTTGGCCTTACTAACATCGTAACGATTAATCCTAGTAATTATGGTGCTTTCTCTACATAGTATTATATATTGCGAATAGCCTCTTATTAAGTACCTTATTACCCCTATGTCTGCTATAATACCTTGAAACGTGTAGTCCATGTAACGATCGCGGAGATTAAAGATATATAAGGGGTTAGAGGCTTGGTTAGAGCAAAGGTAAAGATCTTTACTACCCAAACGGTACAAAAAGGCGTAGTCATTTATTTATTAGACCCTACCGGAAACAGTATCTTTGTACCACTTAATTTGTTTAGAAACGTTGACGACGTTAATTTGCTTATCGCTCTCGATGTCTACGATTTAATCCAAGTAATTTTTTTCCGAAGCAATAAGGTATTAGACGTGGTATACTAATTTCTTGTTATTACGTTGTTCGGGGAGGTAACGAGTCGACTAACAGTTAGATTTACCATAAATCTAACATCTCTTGTTACCATTACAACGAGAGTGTTTACGGCTAATATGTCCGCCTAAATTCTATTATCGTTAACATGGGTATTACCTTTAATTTAAGGTTGAGGTTGATAGATTAGGCTTTAAGCGTTGTAGGCGCCCGTATTTGCGGTCGACGTAGTTAACCATTGTAAGGTTCTCTTTATTCATATTAATAAAGTTGCTAGCTTAGAAATATATATTAAACGAGTTTGGTATACGCGCTATTACAGTGGTAAACAAGGACCGTAACTGGCTAAAGAAGCCTTCGCAGGTGGCATCTAGGTGTTGTAGGGCGTATTCAAACTCTCTAACGCCCATAACTGCTGCCTGTACTTATTCGCGAAGTATAGCTTCGCCAGCGTGGACTTTCTCCATTGCTTTTTGACATAGTATCAACTAATTAAGCATTTGGTTAAAGACGTCTATTGGTATTTCCTCCTCCTTTTTCTTTGCCATTATTGCAATCTACCGTATTGTAGCCCAATTTGTATGTATTACGCGAGGTAGACGTCGTATTCAAAGTGGCTCTTTAGCCTATAATAAATTTCGCGAAACGCGATTTCTTAAGTTAAAAAGATCAGATAATAATTCTTAGCATATCCCTTAAGGATTCCGGAAAATAGTAAGTAAAAACCAAAAGGAGAAATCTTTATCTACTTGCAAATATTTAAAAAGGGTATTATCTTAGTGTCGAAGAGGTTGTCAAGCTTTTCATTAGACTTTTTGATATTATCCCAAATCTTGGCGAAATTTATAAGAAGCTTGTAATTAATGTTAACCAACCTGATAGGTTTTAGAAAAAGATCGCGGTAATCGTTCTAGCCGTAAGTAGTGTTTCCTGGCGGTTTAAGCCTTAGAACTTTCGAGGTACGATGTTAAGGATAATTACCAGTCGCCTAGCCTGAAGAGTAAAGTCCTGTAGTAGAACCCATAGTAGGCTCCCACGCGTAGGTAAATCTTAAGGGGGAAGGTTTTTAAGGGGATTAATGATTAAATTGCTAAGGGGCGATGAGTACTTGAAGGTTTTGGGAGGCTTGACGATTCTATTTAATTGACTGGTGTAAGGCACCAATATCAATCCCTCTAGCCGCATTGGCGGCCGTTACTTAACGTGTTTTGCCGCCGCTAAGGGCGTACTCCGCGCTATTACGCGAGGGTACTAAACTGTCGAGCAGGTTAACAGATTACTTATCGCCAGCACGTGAAGAGGTTTGACTTAACTAAGGGTGAGTTAGGGGTCCCTTGGATTGTGTATGTAAGTGGTAAGGTTTCTCAACCTTCTTTCTTTTCGAGTGTAGGTTTTAAAGACATTTTTTAAACTGGACTAAGTCGAATAGTTTTCATGCCAGCCTTATATCATCCTGTAATGGTATGTAAACTCTTTATCTCTTAAGTGTTAACTTAATTTTTATTTTGATTGCTTTTTAAAATAAAGTTCACACGACAATGATCCAGTTGCTAAAAAGATTACGGAAGTTGCTAAAGGCGTGATTAGAATCATTAGTATCGTATTGATTAATAATATAACAGCCGACGAAGGGGGTTAAGTATTCCTCGGTTGATTCCTTATTAACGTTTTGTTCCTAAGGGTTATAATTGTAGTGTTTGGCGAAAATTGATCCGAGAGCTTCAACTTTCTCTATGTATTCTTAGCTTAAAGCCATCTTAATGGTTTAGCTTGTGGAGGACGTATAGGACGCGTAGGGTGAGGGACTTGGTGATCTTTGGGTATGAAGACTTGGTGTTTTGGCGTGAAGTCGCGTAGAAACTTGGTAACTTGGTGTGAGGTTGTGTAACGGGGCTTTCTTGGCATGACTTGGTGTTTTAGCTTAAAGCAGCGAACTTGACGATTGAGGTAACGTAGGGAGTGAAAAAAGTGAAGTAGGGCAAAGGTTCGATATAGAAGGTGAGGTTGGAAGTCGTTGGTGGTAAAGGTTGTAAATGGAGGGCGAAGGTTGTTTATTATAGGTTGTTTGGCATAGGTACTTAGTCATTTTTCTTATAGTAGTAACACCTGCAGTAGTACTAACTTAGCCGTTTACCAACTTGCCGAACTTTGAGACTTTTGACAGTTAATCTCAACGTTTTTAAGAAAGATTAATAAAGATTTCTTGGTGTTTTTTAATAGCGATACCGTCGCTACCTCTAAGCTGCTGTAAAAATAGACACAGCCTAAAAGTCTTTTCTACTTACTGCCGTAAAAACAGATATAGTAGTAAAGGCACTTCATAAGAATCTTTCTTCTACCCTAACGTTAACGTAAAGCGTAATGACTGGAAAGTAACTTCTTCTTCTACTTGGCCAATCTGTGTTTAACTTAATAAGTAGGCAAGCACTGATTAGTGTTGGTAGGCTTTAGACGTTGCAACGTTGTCGATTCGATTGGTCGAAGTAGCAGTAGTATTGCAGCAGTTAGATGGTAGATGTATTATTTTAGGTTTGGCAGACCGCTAGCCGGTCTGCACTGTAATTTGTATGGCTAATTGTTTGGCCCGTGCCATAAAGTGAAGTGTAGCATACTATACTCGACTTACACCCAATACGGTAAGTCTCCACAAAGCAATACACTCAACTTGCAGTTCAGTATAGTCAACTTTACTGTAAGTAAAGTTGACCTACTACACTGCATGTAATACTATTCCAACAGTTATTGTATATAAATATATATATATAATTCTTTAATATATTGAAAATAAATGCTTTTTGTAATATAACAATCAAAAGTTATTGTTATTAATAAAGATATATGAAAAATGAAGACTAATTCGTTTATTTGAGTTTTAGAAAATATTTCTTAAGGATACAATATATAATCTCTCAAATAAGAAACAGAACAAAGTAGTAGAAATAAAATTATAAGATCAAAATGGAATAATTAAGTAAATAAAACTGTATTGTAAAGGTTTCGCGTGCCTACGTATAGGTATATAAAGTTTAATATATATTTCGGAACCGAACCCGGTTATCGGTCGGCGGTACTGTAACGGGTAAAATCCTAAGTGATAGCCGTCGAGTTTCTATTGTGTGGTGGTACCTGCCGTATACATCTGAATTTAGTGGTTACTTGCGAGTCGGCGGAGCCCGGGATCCATGCTGCAGAACTTTGACATTGCATCTGACTCTTTTCTCTACCATTCCCATCGGAATATCCCGATCCATCCATACGTCTTCATCTGCTTCATCTCCATTGCGACAGAATTAACTCCACTGTCACATTTTCGTCAATTTGTCCAAAGTCACACATCCCTCTTGATTTAAATGTCTGTTAAACTGGATAGATTCATGCTCCACTTCTTGATTGAGACCTTACATAGGATAGGGTATAGGCCACTTCTTGGTTGAAACGTAAAACACAAAGCCATGCACGTCGCTGACAGTATAAAAGCCAAAATACCCACTATACACAAAAGGCGCGACACGTCGATCATAGGTGGTAAGAGTATTACACCCGTCCACAAACGCCAACCCCTTGACGCGCCACACACGTGTCACTATGTTTGGCCAATGGCCTGGTCCGTGTTGGGGAAGTCGGCCTTCACAGGGTGCATGAGGGCAGGCCGCAGGCACATGCGACCCATATCTTTCTCCATGCCCGGGCCGCCGATGCCGCCTTCCTCCAGGCCAAGCCATCGGTGATACAGCTGGGGCCCGAACTCGGTGTTGTAGTAGTAGGTCGAGGTGAAGAAGTTGTGCTCCGAGGTCCCTGGGGTGAAAGGCCAGTAGTAGACGCTCAACTCGGGCGTCTCGGCATGATTGAAGACCGAGTCGAGCCGGTCGAGGGGCCAGCGGCGGTCGAAGTAGATGGGGTGTGGGATGTAGACAGCCTTGAGACCGTGGTGCAGCGCGATGGACCCCGGGAACATTTCGGGAAACATGGTGTGGTGGTTCCGCGACACCTCCTCGTGCATGGCCTGCAGCATGCGACGCGAAAAGCGGCCGACCGTGATGATGGAGGTGCGGCGCGGTGGCACTGTGTCATTATAGCCCGTGACGTCCAAGCGGAGGGACCAGGCATTTTTGGCCGGGTCGAACAGTGGGCTGAAGGTGATGAGGTCAGCGGCCTCGCCCACGCCCCATTCGTAGTTGTCTTTCTCCATGGTGGTCGGCGGGTGCGTGGATGTGTCCACGATGCCATCGTTGATCATGGGGCCCCAGGGGCTAGGCTCCCCGCTGGCGGCAACCTCGTTAGCGACGTGGTCCATGAAGTTCGAGTATCGCCCATGCAAGCCGGGAATCCAGAAGCGCTCGTTGCGCTCCCACAGGTATTTTCGCGGCTGCTTGTCGGCCCAGGTGGCAGCCGAGTGGAAGAGCTCGTAGTAGTGGCCGAAGTAGCGTAGGTCGAGCTCCCAGTTCCAAAAGTACTCGTACTCGGGGTGGCGCAGGGCGAACCACTGGAGAGCGAAGTGAGGAATGCGGTAGACGCTGTAGAGAGGCTTCTTGCTGTCGTTCTCGATGGTCATGTCGTCGCGGAAGCCAGGATAGTACTCGGCCATGTCGGGCACGGACCAGGGAGTGGTCATGTCCCAGAACTCCTCGGGGATGTTTTCGCGGACGACGGCCTTTGCAATATTCTCTTGGGAAATGTCCTTGGAGTCATCCGTGACATGCATCAGGATGTGCACGTCGAACTCGCCGCCTGATTTCAAGGCCAGCTCGCTGATGAGGGCCCGGACGTTGAGGATGCGCATGGGCGTCCACTCGATGCCGGTCCAGGCGCGCAATATAAAGATATTGCGGGCCAGATGCTTCTTGCCTCCGGCCGCCTTCTCGGCTTGGGGCCACAGCCTGCCCAGGGCACCATCGGGCTTGGCTTTGGCAGCGGCGTTGGGTACGAAACGCGCAGCGTTCTTGTCGAAGCAGCGCTTCTGCACCTTGTCCCATTGGATCTTGGTATAGTCGTACTTCCGAATCAGCTTGTCCAGTCCCGGCTCGGCGGGTGGGAGCTTATCGAGGCCGAAGCCGCCCTTGGCCTTGGAATAGGAGTAGCCGTAGGGGCCGAAGCGGCCGAAACGTTCCCAGCACTGGTCCTTGACCATGCCGAGCTCCTCGTAGCCGCCAAAGTAGGGCGCAGGCATGAAGGCGGGTATCCCCTGATAGGCGAAAACATCGGGGGCGGGGACGGATTCTTTGTCGTCGAGGTAGCACGTATTGATGTCCTGGACGCGCGAGTACGGGCTCACGGGCACGGGATCGAAGGGGATGCTGTCGGAGACCTTGACGTCGCCCGAGGTCTTGCTCTGCTCGGGAACCCAGTGGGCGTAGTCGACAAGGGTCCTGACGCCATGGTAGAAAGCGTCGAAACTAGCGGCAGAAGGCAAGGGGTCAGTCGGGTGCTATGCGAGGTTGGCACATAACACTTGGCACCGGGGCGAGAAGGAAGACAAGGCAACGCACCGGGGATAATCATTCCAATGGTAGGGAGTCTGTTGCAGGGCTGTCTGCGTGACTGACTTGTCGGCTGGGGAACTGAGCGAGTCTGCAATATTGCCAGGTTGCGGCGGCAGGTTTGGGTTTGCCCACTCATCATGGGCCTCCAGTGTACTAGTAGACCACAGCCGCCTGCCGTAGAGGAAGAGGCAGATGAAGATGAGGGTGATGGCAATTGTGAGCTGTCTGAAGGATGGCGTGTGCATATTTCGGCAGCAGAGGGGGCGGGGGAAACGTGAGAACAGGCGATCGGACGGATGGGAGGGGCGGTCGTTGTGGTGGTGGTGGGCGCTGGGCTGGGCAAGGAGATTGAGCCCTGAGGAGGACTTTTTCCTTGCATGGCGCCGATTGCCCGATCTGGCCGTGCTGTGGGAGTCAACTCCCCTCATGGTGGATGGTCTGGTTGGTCTGGATGGTCTGGTTTGCGGGTGGCGGCGATGCGGCTGGATGAATAGCATGCGAAGGGGCTGCGAGTCGGCCGCGTGGGCGCCAAGTCGCCAATCGCCAGTCACCAGTCACCCGTCGCCCGCTCGCTGTGTGTGCTCGGCCGTCCTTGTCGCGATGTATGGTGGACTTGTGTGGATTTTGAAGATTGGAGCTGTGGCGTGTGGTCTGTCGTGTTGC
Source organism: Anisogramma anomala (assembly GCA_038502455.1). Classification (NCBI taxonomy): domain Eukaryota; kingdom Fungi; phylum Ascomycota; class Sordariomycetes; order Diaporthales; family Gnomoniaceae; genus Anisogramma; species Anisogramma anomala. Next base: position 38,011,342 of record JASMMZ010000003.1, on the reverse strand, counting down.
GTCGTGGGTCGAGGGGTCGACTTGCTTGTCCGAGGTCGTGATCCCAAAGTGACAGATGAAGATGGAAGGCGAGTCAGGGTCGGGCGGTGTAAAAGAATGGCGGGATGAAAGTTGGGGCAGTGTCTCAGGGCGCCTCACGTCTGGCCGTGAAGAAGCAGGATCATGATGATGACTGCGGAAGATTTGAAACATTGAGCTTACTGTGGCCTGAAACCCGCCTGAAGCGTGGCCTAGGCAGTGGCTTTGAGAAAGCCGCTATAGAATAGTCCATTCTATGTACAGCGACCTTCCTGGCTAGTCGGTTTGTTCAATCCTGCAGGGAAGGTCTATACTCGCCGCGCGTTGGATTCTGGTCAAATATCACCCCTCATGTTAATAATTAAACCACCGTTTTGATTTTATTGAATACAACTATGATCAAACGTCTTTCTTGAAATTTATCTCTTTATCGATTACATTCGAAATCGTTAACAAATTTTATTTATTTCTCTAGTACGATATATTTAAAGAAACTGTTGGAACAGCAGTGAATGGCAGTACAGTTATGTTGATTGTATTTACTGCAATTGATTGCAGTGTGGCGCCCAATGCTACGTGGGGCACGGACCAAGCAGTTGCCCATACAAACTAGTGTGCAGACTGGCTAGCGGTCTACCAAACTTAGAAACAATACATCACCACTTTCAATGCAATACATCAGTTACTTTGACCAGAAATTTGAATCAACTAAGTTGTAAAGATTAAGGCCTACCAATACTGATTAATTCTTATTGAGTTCCGCACAGATAAACGAAGTAAAAAAAAGAAAGTTACTTTGCGGTTGTTACGTTTTGTTTAGGGGAGGTACAGGAAAGATTTTTGCTAAACGCCCTTCTAAACCTGTGTGTTGGAATAGTAGTAATTGCAGTGCAGTATGTCGACTTTACTTGCAGCAAAGTTGACTATACTAACTGCAAGTTGAGTGTATTGTTTTGTGGGTCTACTGTATTGACTGCAAGCCAAGTACAGTATGCGCCCACTTCACACTAGGGCGCGGGCCAAGCAATTGGCCATACAAATTAGTGTGCAGACCTGCTAGCGGTCTGCCAAACCTAGAACAATACATCCACCACTTGACCATTGCAACATTACTATTACTTCGACCAATCGAATCGATAACGTTACAACATCTAAAGCCTTATCGACACTAATCAGTGTTTATTGGTTTAAATACAGATAAGCTAAGTAAAAAAAGGCTACTTTCCGGTTACATTTTATTAAAGATCAAAATAAAGAAAAGATTTTTACGAAAAGCTTCTATGAACTACGTTAGTTTTTACAACAGTAAGTTAAAAAAAAAAAATTATAGGTTACGTTGGTTTCTACGGCTACTTGCAGGTAACAACGATATCACTATTGGAAAACACTAAAAAATCTTTACTAAATCCTGCTTAAAAGAGTAAAAATTAACTGTCAAAAGTTTCAAAAATTACCAAATTAACAAACGGCTAAGTGTATACTATGACGGGCATTACTACTATAAAAACAACTAAATCCTACGCCATTCAACCACCAACAACAAACAACCTCCAACTCTATCTTCTATATAACTTTTACCCTTAATATCAAGTTTTCCCTCTACTTTACTCTTTTTTTTTCCCCTATACCACTTTAATCGTTAGAATTTTTACACCAAACAAAAACACCAAGTCATGTTAAAAAAGCCACGTCACGCGATTTAACACCAAATCGCTAAATTTACACGCGACTTCACGATAAAATACCTAATCCCTACGTTCCCAAATCACTAAGTTTATACTATGCTGAACTATGCAATCCTATACAAACAAAAATGTCAAAATAACATCCAATTGAAAATACATAAAAACAATGAAAGCCTTAAGAACTATTTTTGTCATCTAATACAATAAAAAACTATAAATTGCAAATGTCACCGAGTTTTTCATTAAAACTTACCTAATTAATTATGGTAGTTAATATATCTTCAATACGAACTTTAACGAAAACTTTATCTGTAGCGCCCGCGCTTTTTAAAACTTCCGTAAGTTCATTACCTCTTAGATGATTAGTATGTAAAAAACAATCCAACATATAGTTAAGACCAACTTGGAAAAAAATACTTGCCATAACATTTATATTCTATAAAATCTTATTAGAACTGGCAAAATTCTTTTGAAATTAATTTAAAGAAAAAACTCTTTTTAAGATTTTAATTTTTAAACCCCTAGAGGGAGGAGTAAAGACATTAACGACCTTTAATACCCTTATATACGTTTCAGGAGACTTTTCTTTAATTTTTGGTTAAGAAAAGCCTTTTTATGCGTTGACAATAAAAACTTATTAATTTATTCGATAGCCTAACATCCTTACGTAGTAACCCGAAATACGCCTTTAACGGCGGTAAAACACGTAAATAACAGACTGTCACATGGCAAAAAATATTAACGTCGGTGTTACCCAGTTGATTAAACAAAATTATCAAGTTCTTTAAAACCTTTCCTATGATTAAATTTCTCTTACCCTTTAATTATTTCCCCAGAATCGTCAAATCCTTTCAGTTGAAACTTCTTATGGCAGGTACGATTATACGCGTGAGCCTACGATAAGTTTTATTACAATATTTTATCCCTCGAGTTAAACGAGTAGTAATTACCCTTATTATTGTGACTCGTAGGCTTTAAAGCTTTAGTTGATGGCAGGAAACATTAGCAACAACTGGAAAGACTATTGCGACCTTCCTCCTAAGTTTTTGAGGATAGTTAATATTAATTACAAACTTTGTACAAACTTCGCGAAATTCCAGAAAGAAGTAAAATAATATGATACAAAGCTTGATAACCTCTTATATATAAAGATAATGCCCTATTGAAACACTTGTAAATAAATGGAGGTGCCTCTTACTAATTTTGACTTATTATCACTAATTTCTTTTACAAAAAAAATTGATTTTCTACCTTGTTCTATAAAAGTAAAAACCTTTTGCGAAATTTATAATGATAAAAAAGTTATTTCGAATATGACGTTCACCTTATATAATATTATACGGATTAGACTACAACTAAATGGACGACGATAATAGTTAACAAAAGAGAGGAGAAAATACCAATGAATATATTTAATCAGATATTTAAATAGTTAATATTGTATTAATAAGTAATAAAAAACATGTACTAGCGAATCTTCGCTTCGCGAATAAATGCGGGGAATAAAGGCTTATTGATCTAATTACAATCCTTGTTTATGACCGTAGTAACATATATGCCAAACTTGTTCAATAGATACCCTTAAGTTAATAGTTTACGCCATAAAAAAAAACAAGTCATAGTATACTACGTCGATCGTAAATATAAGCGGCTCTAACACTAAAAATTTGGTTTAAAACCTTCGAATTGAAAGTTACAATCCCATTAATTTTAACGAAAGTAAGATTTAAACGGGCTTATTAATCGTAAAAACTATCTTTGTAATAGTAGTAAAAGGTATTAAATTTATAGTAAATCCGGTTATGAAGAAACCTGTTACCCTTAGAATAAATATAATAATAAATAGATGATGTATTACATTTAGTACACTATTAATTCTAAGCAAAAATACTTGAACTATATCATAGACTTTAAGGGTTGCAAATCTATTCACGGCCACAATACTTCTAACCAAATTACGTAATATAAAAACGTTACTCCTAACGCGATTTAATAATTAGCCGATTACGCATTTTTATACCATTTAAGTAATGAAAACCCTTACTTTTACCCTATTCAAGCCTTTAATTCATTATATATCTTTAATTTTCGCGATCGTTATACGGACCATACATTTCAAAGCAATATGATAGATATAGGAGCAGCAAGGTATTTAATAGAGAGCTATTCATAATATATAATATTGCGAAGGGAAAACATTACTATTACAGAAATTAATTATCAAGATACTGGTTAAACCAAAATTGATATTGGCTTAGGTAAGCGAGTATTATTATTAAGAATAACTATTATTCGAACGATTTTTAGTTCGATTACATTTTATATCCTTTAATCCCCTTACTTATTAATTTTTTTGTTTTAAAAACATAAAACTCTTGGTGTTAATGTCAACGTTAACGTCAAAAAAATAGTTAAGAATAGCGAAAGGTTTCCGTTTACCTAATATTTGTATTTTTAGTTTTATTTTCACGACCTAAATGTAACGGTATTCAATTTGATGGAGTTAGGAATACGTGAATTATACCGGCATTTTAATTATCTAATCATTAACAGGCTTTATCAAGGTCTTGAATCTATAGGATAAAAAGATATAAACTATTTATTTTTAAAAAAATCAATTAAAAAACGTTGCCACAATTGCCAAAAAAAATACAAAAATACTCCAAAAAATTAAATTTACATTAAAAAAACGACAAAAACTTTCCTTGTAAGATCTTTATCAAAATGTTCTACTTAGACAATAAGCTTATTCTACACATTATAATTTCGCAACCACTTTTTACGAATTTAAGTTTTTAAAGTCCTTTTCGATAAGGGATAAGTAGGAAACATTGATAATATTGCAAATTAATACGTACTTGAATCTACCTGACGTCGTCGTCCATAATGTTAATGTTATGACCCAAGAACATCGGAGGGTCAAAAAACAGGCCAGTATGGGGCTAAGCCACTAAGAACCTGATGTCCAACACATCAGGTAGGGATATCTCTTATGTCAGCAACCTTAGGGTTAGGGTTACGCACTAAGGATCATTGAGATCATGTTTCGATCCAATATGATCCAGCACTGAAGGCGTATGAAGGATTAAGGATATAAGGACACAGTCAGCACCACATAGATAGTATTTCCTTCATAGCTCTTCAGTTGTCAATCTAAGTATTCAGTCTACCCTGAATAGCCTCACGGCTTCTGATCATCACTCGTACGAACACAGTCTTGATATTGCACCTTTTGTTACCTCTGCTACCTTACTGCTAACATAAACCCTCTGATACCTTCAATATACTCACGGGTATTTAGTGTGATCATTACAGTTAACACTTACTTTAGGGCAGCAGAGTTTCAGATAAGCGCCAAAATAATAGAAATCTAGTGTAAATAGGTATCTTTTAATGTTCATTATAGTATTGAAAAGATTTAAAGGGCACACACGCTATTTCGCAAAGCGTATGATATTCAATACTGAAGTTTAAAAGCGTTACAAATTAGAAAGAACGCCTTGAGAGGGCGGTGAAGTGGTTGGATGATACTGTAGACCCTAACAGCGTAATATTAACGCTGTTGATATTTAAAGCGTATATATACCTAACAAGCGAATCCCTATTATTAGTAAGTATTTAGAAGAGAGTTATAGTTTGCGATAAAACATTAAAGAACCCATGGAAGGAATCGGTACGACGTTAAGTTAATAATACTTTTAACAACAAAAACGGCCTTGTGACGATCGATGGATTTGTTTTATAGTTATGAAGTTGAATCCTTATATGGTGTGAGCCAGGTAAATGGAATAGCTTATATAGTATTTTAAATATAGTTTACCCTAAAGTAGTTATTAAAATTGTTAACGGTCTCACGACGTTTCGTATAACCTAAGTAAAACTTTATATTAAGTCGGTCAATAATAGCGATGAAAACCTTTAATATAAACAAATAAGTGAACAATACCCTTCTCCTTCAATTATCAATAAGTGAATAAAGCGCCTCTAGCGCAGACGACTACTAATAATAAAAAATATTAAGGATAATAAATATAATCCAGCACAGATCTACAATACTACTTGGGTTAATAAAAAATAAAAACTTATCTATAAAGCTCCGGGTACAAAATATTATGAAAACTTGCGGAAAACCGTTTAAGGAAAACGATGAAGTTTAGATTAATAGATTCTTAATTTGAGTAATATTATAATTTGTACCTTATAACAACTTTAAATTTCAAAGCCAAAATATTATAATTTGTTTAAGTTGAAAATCATATTCGACGTTAAAGATAAAACCAAGGGGCCGCCTTATGATAGGTTACGTTTAATTGTTGAAATATACGATTATAAAGGTAAAAACGTAATTCTTACGTAGTAATTAGCGATTGGAAAAGTTAGTTAACGTTTGGTCAGCGTTTTGATAAAAAGTTTGCTACTTGGAATTAAAGGCAAGTTTACTCTTAATCGCCGCTATATAACTTCAACGTTTATATAATGAACAACTGATTTATAAAGGATCATTTTACTAAAATTACTATAGAAATTACGCAGCAGGTAAACTTCGAGGACGGTAATACAATATATTAAACTACTGTATTGACTAGCTAAAATAGACGTTTATTGGCTTTTCATCTATGAATTGTAATTGAATCTAAGTTTAGGCATGAATAATTTAATTCACAATATATATTCAATGGTAACGTAGGAAAAAAACTTCGGCCTAATAGGTATATAAATTGATGATACCCTTTTCGTTGAAATTACGAACTTTATAACATCGAAACAGTAAGTCATTAAGGATTAAAAGTTTTGCAATTGTAAGCTAGTCTCAACTCTAGTGGAAGGCAATCAACTTGACTTTAAAGAATCATCAATTCGTATACTTGGTAGTAATATTTGTATTAATTTTCGTTAAAATTGCTAAAGCATTGATTTAACTACAATTAACAAAATTAACTTAGTCAGGGCTTAATGGTATTTGGAATAACGTATTTTTTATAGATATATTGCTACTTTATATCAACTGAAGGCCTTTAATGATTTATCGATTACGATATAAATATAAAACCCAACAGACGAAAACTTTGATTGATTGAATAAGAAGCTGGAATAGCAAATATGGAATCTTAACCGAAGGATTAATATGGTTCCGATTAAATTGACAACAGCTAATTTAATAATCTTTATAGACTTCTCCTTTATGAATAACAAAAACTTATTGTTATATATTTAATTTCTAATTATTTTCGCTAATGAAAACAGATAAAAACACTAATTGAGAATTGTTGGAAGCCTAATTTATTAAACCTTAATCAAATGTAAAAAGATTACACAAAACATGCTAGTTTGAAAGGTTTATGGTATAATAGCTGGTTTCAATGTAATAATAATACTGTGGGAAACACTCAACGTCGTTACTAAATAGCGAAAGATTTCCTTTATCCTGGTAGTAATATATACCAAATTGAGAATCCTATTTAAGATCTTTTTAAAACTCGAAAATAACAACGAAGAACTTTTGATAATCAATATAATAATACTAAGTAAAGCTTGCAAAGGCATAGATATTAAGGAATTTAGATATATTAACGGCAAAGATAATTCCGCTAATACTAGAACAAAGACCTCGCTAAATAAAGCTTTGAGATGGATTGTAAATAATGAAAATCTGACTATCCTTATCGAGAACTACGTTGATAAGCCACTTGGTAAGGTTAAGTTACGTTCTAAAGAATAGGAACGTCTTAGTAAACTAAAAAATTACGAAGAAATCAAGGCTGGCGACTTATTTACTTGTTACGATTGAGTTTGAGGTTTGTATAAGTCTGTAGCGAAAAACTTGTTTATGGAAATTGGTAAAGTCAGAACTCGAAACTGTAGGATAAATGGAGGCAATTGAGCTTAATTTAGCTGTGGAATTAATAGTGGTTTGGTTAGGTAACGAGGGCGTAATATGATAGCGACTGGAAAATATTAATCCATTATACTAGCGTACATATACAAAATGAAAATTTACTAATATCAAAATAGTTGTAATTTGTATTATAGAAAGCCAGCTTTACTTATAGTAAAATTGACTATACTAACTACAAGTTGAGTGTATTATTTTATGGGTTTACCATATTGACTACAAGCTAATTATAGTATACGCCCACTTCATACTATAGTACGAGCCAAGTAATTAGCCATACAAATTAGTGTGTAAACCGGCTAGTAGTCTACCAAACCTAGACCAATATATCCACCACTTGACCATTGCAATATTACTGTTACTTCAACCATTCGAATCGACAACGTTGCAACGTCTAAAGCCTATCGACACTATGTTAGTTTTCGCAGTAGCAAGTAAGGAGTGCTTTTGAATTACATTGGTTCACGCGGTAGTTTAAAAGTAGCGAAGGTGTCGCCAAACCATCGAGATATAATTATCAAACCTATTTCGAAACTAAAACATTATGATTCGGCATGAAAATTCATAAGTTTTTCAAGTTAAAAAACTATTACCAACTTGTATACCTAAAGTTGACAAACAGCCAAATTGCTACTAAAAACCGCTAAATTCAAGACCCTTTTAGCGATAAATAATAATATTAAACAATAAATAGCCAGATTCATTGGAATAACAGTCAATTGAAATACAGTTAAGTTATTTATACTGATAATTGGTTTATTGTACTGACTGCAAGTTAACTGTGATTGGTGAGATTTACTGTAATGACTGCAACTCAAGTATAGTAGGTACCCACTTAAGATCATGGCACCGTTAAAGAAATTCGTCATATAAATTAATATGCAGACCGGCTAGCAGTCTACCAAACTTAGATGAAACAACATTCTCACTATCAATACAATACACCAGTTACTTCGAACGCGATTCGAATCGACTATATTATAATTATAAAAACGTACTAACAATGATTTTTATGGATTTCTTCGCTTAAACCTGAAACCTCGAATTAAATATATAAATACCCTTTAAAATGGTTATTGATAACCCTTAAATAAATACTATTATCAACCCTGTTAAAAAAATAGGACATTTAAGCCCTCGACATTATATTCGCCAAACACTTCAAAAATAACCCCGAATCTATAAATAGTGACGAAAAAGTCACTTTTAAATACCTTATAAACGTTTTGGGTTACTATATTCTTCATTTGTATTCGAGAGGATTTAATTAAAAATCTATTGGTTTCGACGATTTTTACAAATGATTTAATGATTAGATATTAAGAGTGTGGAAACATTTAAATGAATAGGTTGAAGATAGGTTTAGAATTAAAATGTACGAGTCAAAAAATTAATTCGCAACGACAAAAAAGAAAGCAGTTGATTTTGCAAACATATTCTATGAATTCGATACAAATAAAAATCTTCTATAGATATTTAAATATTTGGTTAAATGTATAGTTAACAATAACACTTCCTATATCTTCGACCTGCCATAGACTTTCTTGGAATGTGTGTATGGACCACCTTGTTCACCAAGGTTGGAAGCTTACTTGTAAACCCTAATAGTGTCTACCTTCGAGAAAAAAATTCAAGTTCAACCACTTTTAACACCATTACTTCACATACACCTTATTCCACCACAATACTACTAATCGGCTTTACTATCAATTTAATTCTTTTCGGCAACCCCTTTTTGGCTATAAAGATCGTCGTTGGCCCGGCATACCGTCCGCGTAACGGTGTATCTAGAGAACAGCCCTCACAAGCAACGATTCCGTCCCTCATCACTAGTACCAATGTAGCCTTTCAAACTTGTATCACGATACAACCAAAATCTAATTCCTTTGATGCTTTAAAGTTTTTAAAAAGGACATTTATTATCAGCGTTAGCATATGACAACTTTATTTGTTTATTTATTTATGTATTTATTTATTGCTTCATTTTTTTGTTGATTTATTTATTCATATTTGTGTTTCTATTTTTTTTAGTTGGTTAGTTAATTAGTTATTAAATTATTTGTTTAGTTATTTATGTGTTTATGTATTCATTCATTTCCCTATTCTCTTCTCTCTTTTGTTCTTTCCTTTTTTCTTTCCTTCTTTATTTCTTTATATTGATATTTTTATAAATATCTCTAGTTATTAAGCGGCCAAAATGTAGGATGTACTCTTGCAGAGTACACGATAACTTTTCACGCTGTAAATTGTATTCTTTTAAAATGAATAATAACGTGTCACTGCCTAAAAAGGATATTGGCAAAGTGCATAGTAAAATGACACGCTCTGTGTAGAAGCTTAAAACTTTCACCCAAGGGTAAACTCTCCAAATATTTCTTCTTTTTTTAATCTATCTACCTTCAATACTAGTAATCTTACGATTAATTTTCTACTACTTTTTATATTCAAGTGAAAAGACAACAAATTTTACCGATACTAATTAATAACCAACTCGATCGACTACAAATAGCCTAGGGGAAAAAAGACAAAATTAGTTAAATACTTATTACTAGATACTATAACGGTCCTAATTATCTATATATTAACACTACGTTTTACGAAAAAATCCCGAAAACATAAAAAAATTGTAAAATTAAATAAATTTAAAACAAACCACTTCAATGTAAAATTATTAATTAGGTCAATACCATTTAACTACTAAAAGCATCTTTACATTATCCATCAACTAGGTTAGTGCTTTAAACTTATTCGGGGGGGTTTTTTTTTTTTTTGGAAAGAGTTTTATCATGCATTAGGCTATACAAGCCAAAGATATTAAGTTTCGGACCCCTACGTTAAGACCTATCCGACTAAAAATCAATATTCGAACCACTTGAACATACTTCATAAACAACCAAAAACACTGTTAAAACGCCTTTATAATTACTCTACGCCCCAAAAGCAACATCCAAACCGCATATCAAGCATACAATAAGCTCTAAAAACACCTTTCAAAACGCTTCAGCATATTTTTCAAGCGCTTAGTATAATATTCGAAACGCTTATTACGCCGTTAAAACTCGCCTTTATATACCATTTCTAGCTTTAAACATTTATCTCCCTACTTTTCCCTCTTCTTTTACTTTACCACATACAATCTTCTCCCGTTCACCTTATGTTACAGCGTTTGTTAGAATTTCCATTCACGACGTTGAAGCTTACTGTTTCCTTAGCTAATATAACGTTTACGAAATGTTAAACAGCTAATTTGGAAATTTTAATTAGTTTATAGTCATGCATTATTAATATTTATTTAAATTGATGAACGTTATATGCCTTATTTAAACTACTCTGATATATCATATTTCCCCCTCGTATTATATGCTTTTATTCAACATTTCATTTCAAAACCCCTCTTTAATATACTATCCCAAGCGAAAAGAAAACCCTACCACTTTGTTTTTTTAATATTAGTCTCTATGATACAAAAACTTTACTCTTATGGCATAACCTATAAATAACCTAACTGAAGCTAACGAATACATGAACCTTTTATTCCAGCATATAAAGCTCCAAAAATTGTTTTGTTCATTATGAAAATAAACATGTAGAATAATATTATTGAAACGCCAACGGAGAACCTTAAGTTTTAGGCGGTAAATACGTACGTTATAAACGTGATTTTTCGCTATTATGAAAAAAGGTTTGATGGCTTAAAATATTTTATGATTTCCGATAAGGTGTAATGATCACTCTAAATACCCATGAGTATATGGAAGGTGTCAGAGGGTTTATGTTATTAAGCTAGCAGAGGTGCTGAGTGAACAATATCGCAACTGTGCAGGTAATGATCAAAAGTCGTTAGTATATTCAGAATATATTGAGACTGAATACTTAGATTGAAAACTGAAGAGTTATGAAGGAAATACTATCTATGTGGTGCTGACCGTGTCCTTATATATCCGTATCTTCATACCATCTTCAGTACTAGATCCCTTGGATCAGTGCGGAGCCCGCTAATCCTGGATCACTTGGATTAGTACTGATCCCACTGATCCTAATCACGTGATTGGCTTAGTCATTTTCCTGCTAACAAAGAAGAGGTGTTCCCCGCCTGATGTGTTGGACTTCAAGCTCTAAGTAACTCAGTTGCATGCTGGCTTGCTTCCTGACCCGCCATCATATTTGGGTCGTAACATGAGGGTTTTTCAATTAAACCCTGAAAATGTGGTATATAATATATGACTCGATTTCTAAAGTATTGCGTGTATGATTACGAAGCAGAAAAATTAATACCCCAGGTGGTAGAACCGGCCGTATTTTAAAAGCCTTATTTGCCACGGCCTCATTCAACTTAATACCAGACTAAGAAAACAGAAAAGTATTGTAATTGGACTTTATAAAAGGATACTGGTTGGCGGAATATATAAAGCGGATTATGAAAGAAATGAGGAAACCATTTTAAAATACATTACATATGAAAAGTTTAAAACGTTGCGAAAAATTTACCACGCCCGGTGAAAAGTAGACGAAATTTAAAAAATGGATAGAAAAGGAGAAAAAACTACGAAAGATATCCACCATTCGGGTTCAATACGAATCTTTTCCAAAACGCACTGTTCAAAAGATACAAAGATTAAGCTACTCCCCAAATATAATTAACATCCTTTTCGATCGTAGTAAAAACTCTTCAAACAAACAAAAAAAAAACTCTTCCGGAGATAAAATAAGCGGCATTGAACGCCAATAAAAACCTTACGGTTTAATATCCACAAATTACGACTCCTACCGAGACTTTCCTCTACACTGATTTCCCACTAATAAAAGTAATTTTATAAAACTTACAAACTTCAGCAAATTGAAAAACAATGACTAAAACTTTAGTAGCAAACCCTACGACATTCTTGATAACAAAATCCGTATAATATTAAATAATTATAAAAAACTAGATATTAAACCTTCCTAATTTTATGTAATTTTGCCTAGTATACGAACTAAGAAATCAGAAAATTGATACATGAATTACCTAACATAATTAAATATGTTGGCGGAATATTATAACAGTTTAAAAATATATTTCGATACGGAAATAAACCCCGAACTTTACAATAAAGGTTAGACGTGTATTACTTGGGAACCTGTCAAACACCAACGTAAAACGTCCGATAAAACCACATAAAAAGTATTTATAACCTTATTAGCGAATATTTGAAAGGGTTGGGCAGATTTTTAACCTAAATACAAGGAGGAAAAACTGTTTATCTAAATAGTGATAAAAGCGTATCGCGGAAACTCAGAGTTTAACCTCATATTATTTAGACCAACAAAAGGATATAAAAGCCTTGTATGAAAATCTCAAAAAATTATTTGAACCATCTAAATAAAAGTAGGTAAATTATGGATTACTATTTATAACTAAAAAGGCCAAAAACAAAGGTCCATAAATCATCAAAACAGACCTCGTAGAGACCATTGAATACGTTTTAAACCGTCGATTTAAAATATACCTAAGGTATAAACAACATAAACGCCCCAAACATAGTTTCTAGGGTAAAAAACACTAAGGAGGGAGCCTCAAATACCGAATATAAGGCGGTTACTATCGTGAGCGTCCTTATAACCAAGTATGAAACTTATCATATATACTATCATATCCACGGAAAAGTATACAAGGTTTTATAGGTTTTTAAAAACAATATATTATATGTAATCAAGTCAGTTATTAGTTGACTAATTATTTAGTATACGAGTTTAATTCGAGCTAAATGTCAATTTCAAACCGTATCCATCAGAATACCAAACAGAAGCTAATATTATAAGGTATATAGCCGATAATAGAGTTGTAAAAAAGGATTTTAACGTTTACCCTTATAAATACACCTTCAATATTGATAATTCAGAGGAAGACGAAATTAACGTAATAATACAAGATAATGAAACGGACTAACGAGTATTTATAATTTTATAAAATGCCTTATTTCTAGATAGCGTAGGTCTATATAGCGAAAGCAGCATGTTAAATGCCTATATGACGTCTTCATTAATACTGTTCACTAGATATGGCAATCGATTTTAAGGTATAATACCAAATGTTATGGACTCAGGCCATTGGCTATTGAGTTTATAGGTTATGTGACTGAGAACGTAACGGGATAGGCAGTACCCGGTCTGGGTCGAATCTGAGCGCGGACTGAGCGCGGTCCGTACAAGGAATGTATAAGCGTATGTAATGGATTGGGTACTGGTTATACCCATAGGTCTTGCACGATAGGCTACGGTAGCCTCTTTTAGTTTTCTTCTATATCTTAATAGTAAATTATATCTGGTATTCATTGGATTTACTATTGTAAGTCGAATTATAAAATTTTATTAAAGTCTTCTTTTTATTTTTTTCGAGAACATATCACTTATAATAAATGAATCGATAACAAAAGCTAATAATTTTACGTTACACTTTAACCCTATTAGAGAAAATAGGCCTTCAGCGAATACTTAATCCTCCACCTTTAAAAATATGCTTTTTACTCTTTCGAAGCCGACTAAAATTAATATTTTTCGATTACATAATATTCTAAATTATTTCGAATTTACCATGAAGTTATTATAATAACTAGATTACTCGATTTTGATGATCTAATTTACGTTGAATTTCGTTTAAATTGTAATTAAAATTTAATACTTTAGGGCTAAATTGGCTACGATTCATATTAACTTTTTAGCGGTTTAAGGTAAGCTAAAACCATATAACTAACCATAATTCGACTGATTTACTTTTACGTAGGTGGCGACGCCTTAAACGATTGAATTCATACTAAAATCGAATAAAATGTAATTTGGAAAAAGTCAGTATACATTTTTTTACGTATAGGGTTATTATACGGCAACGGTAAAGTAAACAATTATAACGCATTACAAAGCCGGCAGATACGAAGGTATATATAATATAGGTAAGTTTTTTCATTATATCTAGGTTACTTTTATGGACCTTAATCGCGTAGATAAAGTATGGGTCGAATTAAAGGCATTGGTTATAAACGATAAAAACTTATTGGTATTATTTTTTATTAGGTTCGAAATACTTCTTAATTACGCGAGCGGATTAAATAAGCCTTCGACCATAAATTATAATTACTTGCGTTTTTGGGTATCGTTATATATGCTCGACAAATTGATTAACATAGACATTCATTAGGTAAAATATATAGTAACTTTAAAAAAGTACCGAGAATTCGCCGACGAATTATAATCCTCAAACTTGAAACGACGTTTTACTCGTTAATTGGCGAAATACGTATAAATTTAACGGCTGGATAAGAATATAGTTATATCGGGAGTTTATATCTTTTAAGTTTCCTTATCAATGGGTCGTAATAATCATAGCTAATTATTTCGATATCGCGGCTAATTAGCTTGATGAACTTATTTGTTATATGTTTAAAACTAAAGACGTAAGGCAACGTAGGTCATAGTAAAGAAACGTTAGGTTAAATTCGTTACTGGGTATTACGTACGTTATAGCTCGATGAATTATTATTAACGTGATTATAAATTTCTTCCAATATCATTTTTTACGTAGATATATACGATTTATCTCAAAAAGGTAAATAAATTTATTTTTATTAACGGCGAAAGGGGAAGCCTCACATTTGGATATAATTCCGTTCAAGGGTTTTATAGTTTTAACAACGTATTGACAAAATAGAGTAAAAATGATAATTTAATAAAAATTCGTAAAAACGAGGATTTATTTTTTATATCTATACTTTTTAATAATATCTACTTTTTAGATATTTAAGTCTATTTTAACTGTAATCGTTATTATATTGTAAACGAAGTTTTAATATAAAGGTTAAGGATAAAGTAAACTAGGCTATTATATCTTCGAAATTTCGGTACAATATTAGGGTTACGGTAAAATACGTGTATTGCCTATATAGAAAAGTTTCGTATAGATACTGATAAATAATTGAACTCGATATTAATATATATTATTCCAGGAATAACGCAGGATATAATTTTTGGAATGAATTGGATACTATATTAATCGGTGACTTGAAACGTTAACAGTAACCGTTTAATAGTCTAAAATTAATGAGGCTTAATTATCGACGTGGTAATAATACGTTTTAGTTCGGGAGATATATAAAGTATAATAAGATCGTTTTTTATCGGTTGAGTAAAACGTTTATAATAGAAGGTATAACGTATGGGGAATTAATTTAGGTTAGCTTTTATTATAAGCCATTACGAAATAACGCGGATTTTATAAACGACGGGGAAGACTATTGTAGAATAGGAAAACGATTAGTTACGTTTCTTATTAAAATTAGCATAATTCCATAACCTATTCGATAAGGATAAAGTTATAGCCTTACCTTTATATAAGGGGAAACTCAATTATTATATTTATATTAAATCGAACGAATATAGATTTTTATTAAAACGACTTTAAAGGCTATTATATTTGATATTACGTGATTAATTTTTCAAATTTCGATAAAAGGTTACGAAATCATTGAATAAGGGTAGGATTTAGGTAAACTTCTTATCGGCCGTAACGCCGATATAGTTTATTTTGAAAACAGGGGAGAGGATAACGGTTTTATATCGACTATTGCGTATTAAATAAGATTACCGAGTAGCATTGTTTTTCTTTATTTTTAATTAAGGAAACGTGAAGTATGTGATCAAAGTCGACATAACTTGTAAAGTTATATATCTAAACGGCTTTTCACCGTATCTAGGTTATATTTAAATAAAAGAAATTTACAGCATTTTGTACGAGGTTCGAGTTATTCAAGTAGTTAGCTACTCCCTTTAAGTTAGCGGAAACGCCAGCGACTTTTTAGCAATATATTTATTATGTAATATTGAATATATTAAATAATTTTATTATGATTTACCTCAATGACCTCGTTTTTTCCGGTACTAAATAGGATTTTATAACGAAGGTTCACGTGATTTAAAAACTTTTTCGTATTACGAGGCTGAATTTGTATTTCAAAAAGTATAATTTTGTAATTAAGGAGATAAAATACCTGGGTTTCATTATAACGGTTGAGGTAAATATTCGGATCAACCCCGAGAGAGTCCGAGTAATACGCGAATAGGAGTTACCATGTATTATTTGAAAGGTTAGAATTTTTTTAGGTTTTATTCACTTTTATCGTAATTTTATTAGTAATTTTTTCGAGTTATTTCATTATCTGAACCAATTTATAAAGTAAAGACTTCGTTCGGTTGTGATAAAGCGGGAGGAATATATATTTCAAACCTTAAAGGATACCTTTATTACGGCTCCGATTTCAATATATTAGGGCTTAGATCGGTTGATGGTAGTGGAAACCAATTGTTCGGAAACGGCTTTAAAAGGGTATTTGTCGTAGCGGGATAAAGATAATATCCTGAAGTTAGTAGCTTACTATTTTGTACGATTAATAAATATGGGATATAACTATATTATTTACGATAAGGAGCTTTTCTAAGTGGTATTTTATTTGATCGTAGTTTTTCGAATTACATAATGTATACATACTGTTTACGATTCTGAAGTATTATAAATGATTGGAATTTTTTTCTTTATTACATTGAATTTCAGAACTCTAAGCTAGATAGACTGAAATTCTTTTACTTTTTAAAACCACATACAGTATAGGCCTCCAACTTAAGGCGTCTGTACGAGTACGTTAACCCATAAATTATAAAATAAACCCGAAATTAAGAAACGTTACGAGTGAGGTTTTTATTCTACTTCCATTATTACGTTAAACGTAAGAATAATAAACTTATATATTAGAGGAATGTATATTACGGTGAGTTATATGGATAAGTTTGTGAAACCCGAAGTTTAGCTTTTAAATCACGACGATATATACTTTAAAGATGGACCGAAGGTTTTTGAAGAGACGACGAGGGCGAAATGGCTCCGGACTTAACCCGCGTTCAGGTTATTATTTAAAATAATGGCGGGGGATTTTAATACGCCTAAACCGGTGGTATCACCGCGGATCCGGTTTTCGTTAGACCTATTAACTTCGTCAACGATAAATAGTCGCTTTATTTTCAACTTAGGTACCTTAACAAAATTGTAAAATTAAGGAATAACGAACTACCCGTTATATAAAGTTCATTTATTAACGGTTTTGAAAGGCGTTAAGCGTTTTTTTAGCTAAAGTAGAATGATCGGTGTAGATTACGGATTATGGAATAAATCCTCGGTGTAATTTACGTTGCTGTAACCGTTTATAATTACAGAGTTAAAAGCTTTTAACAATAAATATTTTATAATTAACTTACGATTTACTTATGAAAGATTATCCAGATAAAAACATTTTATTTCGCGTTTTTAACGGAATTACTATTTAAAGGGAATGATATTACATATTCGACGTTGATATCGAATATATACGTAATATAATAGAACGAAACTTCGTTATAATTTACGATAAAGTCTTTTCAACCCTTTTTCTTTCTTAAATTGGCCTTAGGTATATAATTCCATTAACTTTATAATCGACTTATGAATTATTAAGAGAGATCTTTGATATTTGTCAATGATTACGAATCTTCTATTTAAATTTGTTTAATTCGAAGTTATGTGGTTTATAAATAACGATACATATATGGAGCGGTTTCGGAATATATAGTGGAGATTCTATAGATTCCCGGCTTTCATTATTAGTAATCGTGGTTCTAATTAAATATGCGTATTTTAAACGACTTTATATTTTTTAATAAAAATAGAATAATTTTGATTTACGAGGTATTACTTATAAATAAATAACGATATGAAACGTATAAATTAGAAAGTCAAAAAGTATTCACGTATCGTCATTACTTTTTTGTAATAAAATTAGGTTTCATATTTATCCGTTTGTTAATTTGTATTGAATAACCGAAATTCGACGATTACCAGATCTAAGTAAACCGTTTGGTAAATGAGTATAAAATGTTATTTATTTCGAATGTAAACGGGAATACGAAGTCGTTTACTAGTCCTACGGGAAAAAACGTTATGTTTTGAGTACATTTACATAAGGGTATGAAGTTGATTTAAGCGACGATAATATATATTTAATAATAAATACAAACGGTGGCGAATCGTCGACGACGTCCATCGAAACGGTATAAAGTAAGGGATTCAGTTTAACTAAGTTTAAGTAATATTAAAATTCATCGCTTAAGTAAAAAGTTATATTAACTTTATAATAAATACTGGGTTACTGATGTTTTAACCCGTTTAATATCGGTTTAAATATTTTTAGTAAATGCCTTGTATTTTACTTAAATTTAGTTAAACGAATAGCTTCAAAGCTTTTTTTTTTTCAAGGGTTTTAACCGATATTCGCTCGAAACTAATTTTGGTTGTAAACGATAGAAGAAAAGGTATATACGAGAAATTCGAAATTAAAGAATTTTTCGCGGTAAAGATGGAGCGGAGTGGGATTCGCTTTATATTATTTAAATAAAAGGGATATAATAAACCGAAGTTCAAATTAACAGTATATTATAACATTCCATAAATTTAAAGCAAAATAAGGGGATATTCACGTTTATAATAACTCGATATTTCGATATCGACATTGAATTTATATTAAGTAATTTAAGCGAAATAAACTCCCTTTATTCAGGAAATAACATAGTATTGGAAAAAGGGGTGGGAAAGTTATTATGAATTATATTACTATACAATAAATGAAGCCGGGCATATATTATCCGACTTTTATTACAACTTATTAAAAATTATCTACTTGTTATTATTTTCCTTATTGAAGTTTAACGAATAATGGCGTTCTTAACGTTAGGGGCCTTATTATAATTAATTTCGGATATTAGCAGACATCGATAGGAGTGGATTGCGAGGGGCGTAGCAAGCATTAATAAGCGCTGACGAAAGGGGCTGGTAAAAGGTAGGATTAGCGCGGGGTGACGTCGAGCATAACGAATAGCGTTGGGAAAGAAGAGCGTTGAGGGAAGCCAATGATAACGGCTAGCGAAAAGCATGGTAAGGGGCGGGGCGAGAAAAGTGACCCTTTAAACGGGTTACCGAAAATTGTAATATATTAGTTTATATTTGGGCGATGTAATTGGCCCGGGGATGATTTTTCGCCCTTTTACAACTAGTTCGATTCATTCGCTTTTGGTTAAGGATAACAAATGAAATTCGGTTGAAATCGGGGCTCGTATAATGAGGCTTTAGATATCGTTTATTATACTTTATAAGCTGTGTCTTATATTGAATGTAAAGGATATAATTTATATGATTATATTATTTTAGTTATTTAGGTTAAAATTACGGGGGGGTATACGGCGAGCGTTAAAAAGAGCCGGTGTAAAAAAGTTACACGTTAACATTCAATTAGCCGAAAAGGTTTTATTTTGGTAAATAAGCGATATCGTAAAACGTAACGAATTCTTTTAAAAGGAGAATAGACCCGTGACAAAGGGGCGATGGAAACGTATAATAGAAGGGGTGACGATTTATATAGCCAATACGGTAAAGACTTTTTATACTCAAGTAATATAACGGAACAGAGCTAAATGGTTAATCAATTTAAAAAATGTGGGGGTAAGAACGGACCGATAACTCGGGACATTTTCCTACTGCTTACGAGTAAAAGAATAAATATAACCATTATCTTCGATAATGGTAACCAATTGGCGTAGGAAAGCGCGTAAACTGGGAGAAGCCGTAAATAAGCTTTTTTTAAATATATTACGAAAAAGAGTTTATTCGCGGTCGGGGTTTTTATAAGGTTAATCGATAGGTTTATTTTACTATAAACGTTTGAATACGTACGATAATATTATACCCGATATATTCTAATATAAATGAAAGAAATACAGAAGTTGAAAAACGTTTAATATACAATATATACCCGTTCTTTGCTTATAAAGAGGGAAACTCGCTTTTATTTTCGTTATTATTAAAGATGAATAGGTTGCTTATAACATAAAAAAGTTATAAAAAACGGTTAACGATTGGGTATTCGTATGTAATAGGGTAACGTAATTTACGAAACGGTTAATTATCGTTATTAAAGGCGCCGGCGACGATATAACTGACAAGATATTGGTGGGAAACTATAGTTGGGATATAAAAGGTAATAGTAAAATTATTACGTAAAAAGTAAAATAACAAAGTAAAAACGGAGATATAAAAGAGAATAAAAAGAAGTTTTAAATATTATAGGGGAATTCGTATTTTTAAGTATTAATAAATCGGATTCGATAGAGGTTAAGTGTTATATGGGATACGTTATACGGTATTAACAATAGGAACGATACGCTATACGGCGCGTCAAAAGGTACGTTATACGGCATCGGCGATAAAAAGGATATATTATACAGTAAATTAAAGGGTGTGTTATACGGCGCCGGAGATTTAAGGTTTAACCGGTTAATACGTTATACGATACATTAAGTTATACGTTATACAACGTCGGCGGCTTAGGGCTAAATAGGCTAATACGTTAAACAATACGTTAAGGGAGCGTTATATGGCGTCGGTGGCTTGGGGTCAAATAGGCCAAAACGTTATACGGCGTATTAAACGTAACGTTACCGGTTTACGCCCGGCCCGTATATTAGGTAAACAAAGTTCGCGCTCCACGTTTTATTAACGGAACGCCGTAACCCTTATAATATTCGGAGGAAAAGGGAGTATGTTATAAAATTAGGCTATTGACTATTAAGTTTATAAGTTACGTGATTATATACGTAACTAAATAGGTAGTACCCGGTCCGAACCCGATTCAGGCACGGACCGGGTGTGGCCCGTCCACGGCACGCATAAAGGCACGTAACGGGCTGGGCACTAGCCATGCTTATAGGTTCTGTACCATAGGCCACGGTATTATCTTTTAGTCTTAGGCTATATCTTAATAGTAAACTCCATTTGGCATCTACTTGGCTTACCATTATAAGTCGGACCATAATACCAAATACTGGCGTAATAGAAATCTTGACCGCCGGAAAACAAAAATTCGACGTTTTTGCGACGAAATTTCCCAAATTCTAATTCAACCGAATAAGTAAATACTAAGGAGTTTTATTTAATAAAGTTAAAGCGTTGTTACTCAACATAATTGTTGTAAATACACGATTCAAATCGGTTAAGTCTTATGTAATAAACTTTGAAACGTTATTTCCGCTATTATTATATAATATAAATAAGCTCAGAATTAATGTTCTAAATACAACTAACCAACTAGTTCGCGTTTTGGATAATGTTTTTTGACGCTTCTTTTGAATATTAAATATCTATGGTTTTTTCTAGAAGTACGTACAATTAAAGCTGTCTATCTAACGTAATCAGAATTAGAAATAATATGTCAAAAATTTAAATACCCGGTTGCGAAACCTCTTTTACGGCTGTTTTAAGTAATAAGTTACACAAATGTAGAAAAAGAATGACTGAAGGTTATCGAGAATTTTTACTATAAGTACTAATTACATTTGCAAGCTTTATGACAATTTAAATTCCGCCTTTCAAACGACTTGGGCTTTAATTACGAAGTAATTACGAAAATTAAATACCTTAACGGTCAACTTTTCTTACAAGCCGTCAACGCGGCAACATTATTTTAGGCTGCCAAATTTATGCGAAATACTTACCTTACGAATTACTAGAATAATTCAGTAAAATATTAAAAAAATGTTTTTCTTGGGCCTCCAGACTTAATTACCCACGATATAGGTATATGTTTCGATTATTTCAAGTGGATAATTAAAGTTAGGATTATGGGAAATAAGTGTAGGCAGATACTGGTAAACGCGCCTTAGGGTATCGGAAATTACGAACGGTAATACAAACTGTTTAAAAGATCATATACAGTATTATCAAAAAGGATAAAGGGTACTAATACAAAGGAATCAATCCTGGAAATTTCAATAAGCGCTGTAAACAAAACCTGTGGCCCGAGTAGTCTGATCCCAATAATTTTTGTCTTTAACGCTTACTCCAGAATCTATACAGATTTAGCACCATTATTAGTAACGGTACAAAGAGTTAATGTTGTGGTAAAAGCTATAATAGTATTACATTACTTACAAGTCAGGAATAATATTTCGAGAATATGATCCATAAGGAACGGCCTATCTGAAATTGGCGTTTCGAATCTACCATTACAATTTAAAGTTCTAGTTTGGAAAATGAAATACGATTAAATTATCTTTCAAAAAGATTAACGGGTCTAGAGGCCACAATATATTTATAAACTTACCAAACGGAAAATTTTCATTCCTGTAGACTATAGTATGTAAGTATATGAAAGATAAGGTTCATAATAGAGCTCTGAAACCGCAAAAAAAGTAAAACCAATAAAGTTACATTTATAATAATTGAAAAAAACGTCCCCTAAAACTCACATACCCTTTGGATACCCCTTTATAACCTTCATCACCTTACTAAAATAGCCAATTTACATAAACAAAACCGGTATTACACCGCCAAGGGTGTTCGCTTAGATTAAAAATAAGAAACGCTTTAAGGCCTTTGTTATAAATATTATGGTTCAACCTACAATATTAAGCCAATTAGGTTCCAATTGGGATTTACTATTGAGGTACAGGCGGGAGACTAGAAAATGTTACAGTGGTCCCTTGTGTAGAACTTATAGGTATGGTCTATCTCCAGCCCATCACATGCCCTCGTACGTATTACCTACGGACTATACACGGGTTGGGCCCGGGATAGGTATTATATATCTCGTTACATATATAGTTACGTAACCTTTAAACCTAATAGATAATCGCCTAAGTTCATAATATACCCCTTTTTTATTAAAAGCCGTAAAGGCCGCGGTATCCCGCCGGTTAAATACTATGTACGGGCCGTATTCGCCTAGTATATAAGTCGGACGCGAGTTGGGCGCGTGTTTATAAAGTGCCTCCTAACGTGCCGTATAACGTATAAGCTGTTTTAACCCCAAGCCTCCAACGTCGTATAACGCGCCACTTAACGTACCGTACAACATATAAGTCGTTTTTTCCCTAAACCACCGACGTTATATAACACGCCCTTTAATGGGTCGTATAAATTATAACCATTATCCATTCCTATTCGCCTATATTTATAAATACGGCCCTCATCGTAACTTATAAAATTTCTTTCTATTTTTTTCCTACTTTGCGAGTCCCTCTTTACATCACTTGATTTTATCCTACCTTTTATAATAACATTAATTATAACCACCCCTTTCAATCCCTATTATGACCCTCATTTACCTATTACCGTTTCGTATCACATTAGCTTTCACTTATTAATATAATTAATATTTATAACGGTCTCGACCTAAATTACTTTATTACCAGCACCCCTCATAAAGACGATTAGCCTTTTCGTGAATTGTATTACCATTTAGTATTTAACTACCCTATCGCTAAATATATCTTATAACTTTTTTACCTTACAATCAATCTCCTCATATTTGACGGTAACGAAGATAATAACAAACTCCATTTATTATAGGCTAAAAATGCTTGTATATCTTTTATTAATTACATTTTTTACTATAATATACCCCTAGTTGTTATCCACGTTTACCGCGCATAAGGATGTCTCGTTTACCTAAAGGTATAGAATAAGATGAGCGTAAAAATCAATCTCGTACAAAACCTGATCGTAAATTAACCACTTTTTATAATGTATTTAAAAAATAAACGTATTTATAGCCTTGTTTGGTTCACGCGTATTATTATAGTAATTAATTGTAACTTTCAAAAACGGTAACTATATTTAATCCTCTACCCGTAAACGCTTAAAAGATATCCCGGATTGTAGGCCCGTTTTCTCTCCTACCTTATTCGAGTTGGTTAATTCATTTTTCCGACTTCGCGATATCGCATAAGTCTAAAGCGTCCTTACTATTCCAATAATATTAGATGTTATTTTTTTAATTGTACACCCTTGTTGTCCTTTCTTTTTAGGTTCGTTATCTTCTAAAACTCCCCCCTCGCCTTCGACTATCTCGCATATTTACCGCAACAACATGCCCTTGGCTAACCGTACCTTGGTATGAAACATTTCTACCCCGGTTTCCTTTCACTTCCGCCGTATACCGTTTCGTAATTTAGCTTAATTAGTTCAAATGAAATAATTATACAAATTATATTTTTTATAATCAATATAAGTTACGATTTATAAAATGTGACAAGTAATATCTAAAACCTAACTGTAAAATCTCTTTATTTACCCATATCATATTTATTAACCTTAATTAAAATCGGGTGAACCGAGTCGACTTCGAACGGGCTAACAACCGTTCTCTTGTTAACTGCATCGTTCGAGTATAAACTAATATGTTACAATCTTTTATATACCGTTTAAAGGGCCGCTTTCTCCGTTCCGCTCCACGTTATTTGTTGTTGTCAGCTTTACCTAATACCCGCCCCGTTTAACTTTATTCGCTATTATCAGCTTCGCTTAGCACCTACCCCACCCTTTGTTAACCTCCTTTATTGAAGTTGCTTAATACCCGCCCCACATTATGCCATCCGCCCTTAAAAGCTAATTGCAATTGAGTTTTCAATGTGAACGGCGTTACTATTAAAGAGATTAAAATAATAATAATAATGAATTATAAGTGAATCTTATTAGTTCACGGCGGAAGTCGCTTTGCGGTTGGATATTTATCCGAAAAAGTTGAGAAACATATACCCGGTTTTATATATCGTATTATATTATAGTAATGATGGATTTCCCCCTTTTTTATTAATATTATTTTATTACCGAAATTGAGGCTATTCGCTAGAAACAAATTATTTGAGACGTATTTGACATCAGCATCAAAATACAGAGCTATTATAAAACCGGGCATCCCCTTATTTTTGAAAAAGTTTATTTAAGATAGTCGTATATTATCAATTTTCCAATAACTTTTATTTCGGATTATAATAACCTTTTTACGTAAATAATACGTAACACATACCGCTCCGCCCTATTTTGGTAACGAAAACGTCCTCAACTTTAAATTACTTGTATACAAATTCTCCTGTATCGTCAGTAATAAGGATTGGTTCCAGGCGAATATCGGATGAAATCTATGAAGAAAAAGGGTTTCAACTGTATATTTAATGGGTTTAAAACGTCTTGAAATCAGTATTAATTATATAATGAGTCGAGCGTTTCATTCAAGCCATTAGGCTTAATATTATATAGATTAAGTTAAATTTAGTCGCGTACCTTATTTTGTTTCGCCTAACGTCGCCAACGGTTTGCCGCTATTTTTATCTGTTACTCAATATATATTATAGTCGCTTAAACTAACTTCGTACTCTTATAAATATGCCTGAAACGCGGAGGCTCGTTTCGCTGAACTAATCGATAACTTTGTATCACTATTTACTTTAGAGATAGGGGATATTTCGTACCTATTCACTAGTCGATTTATATTAGACCCGGAAATCGTCTATTTCCGGATATTTAATATGAATTAACGAATTGGAAAATGTAATATTTAATCGAATTATGAAAAGGCGACAACGATTCAAAGATACCTTAAAAACATTTAATTTACTTGATCCATACCATTATCCGTTTATTGGTGGTACATCGTCGATGAAAGTTATTTAACTTTCATTGGAGAATACAAAGTCGTTTAAAATATATTTACCTAATTCGGATCGCGATCGTTTATAATAGGAGACTGAAATTTATAAAACCGTTATTATATATTCCGAAAACGTTTCGTATACACCTTTGTGGTTATAAATCATAACGCTTTAAGTTTAAATGAATTTGAAGAATCGATTAGTAAATATTAACAAATACTATAGGTCTTTATAGGTACTTAAAAGGTCGATTATAAAGTTAACAATAATATGAGATTAATAATTATTTGGGATAGGAAGAGGTTTAAGAATGCTTTATCGTAAGTTACGACGAGACTTTGTACCTTTACATTATGTATATATTCGATATAAAAGTCGAATATTTACTATTGTCCTCCTTTAATAGCAATTACGTTAAAAGATACGAAATAAGATGTTTTTACCCTAATAACCTATAATAGGGATGTCATCGGTTTATTATAAGATCTTCGTTGTTAATAATTTCTAACTCAGTAGTTATAAACGGTTACGATAATGTAACGTACCCCTTGGGTCAACATTACAATCCGAAATTTATATTGCGTATCCTACCTTAGCCAGAAAACGTTTAATACCCTTAGTAACCGTTAATAAACGTTTTATGTATAATGAGTTATTCGTTATACCTTAATCCTACAGCTCCGCGAGAAAGCTCAACCCGAAAATAATGTAATTACCTGGTGTTGAAAAAGTCGGCGGTTTTAACGCGGGCCGGATCCGAAGCGATATTATAACCGTCGATGTTTCTGTATTTTTCGACGTCGTTAAAATCGGCGATGTGAGTGCGGATTACGCACGAGACAACCTTGTTCCACCGAAGTTTCAGGGTTTTTTAATACCCCTTTAAACGTATGTCATCGTGATTAGGAAATTAAGCTTTTCTTTTAACAAATTTATCCATAAATCGCCGTGATATACGTACTTATAATATACAAGTTTATCGTTGTTATATTCGATATAATTATGAAAATGAGTTAAAGGACTTGTTTGCGGAATTTCTTAACCTTGGGTTTATCTTGTTATTTTCGGGTTAATGTATTCGGGCGTCCGTTTTAAGTCGTGGGCCGGTAACGTAAATAATATTAAAAAAGCGAAAAAACTTCAACTTATCGAATTTAACGTTCCTATTGGTAGTGCCTTAGATTGTTGCAACGTTTCCAATTCGAATCGTGGTTGAAGTAACAGTAGTATTGCATTGACCAGGTGATGGATGTATTGTTATAGGTTTGGCAGATCGCTAGCCGGTCTGCAGTCATTTGTATGGCCAATTGCTTGGCCCGTTCCCTAGGGTGAAGTGCAGCGTATTGCACTTGACTTACACCCAATAGAGTAAGTCTACATAAAGCAATATACTTAATTTATAGTTTGATATAGTTAACTTTACTTTAAGTAAAGTTGATCTATTAAATTACATATAATACTATTCCAATACTGGTGGCCTTCTAGTTTGTACGCGTATGCCAGTGAACCTATCCCATCTTTTCTGGTTACCACTAAATTTCCTCCTTATTAATTCGCCAGACCCCTATTATTCGCAGTTGATTTCCATACTAAATTACACTCAATTGAATACAAATTAACCCTATCCGACCTTAATTACTTCGTCGCTCCGAGGTTTGAGTTTATTAGCTCCTATAAAAAGTTTTCCCCCCACAGGCCTTTACAGGCCTCCAATTTAACCTGGCTAATTAAATAGGTTTTTATCGTTAATTTTCTAGCAATCTTTTCGTCTGCCATTACCTTCCTAACTGCCGTTACGTAATCTATACCTTTTGGGCGGCTTATTAACGTAGGCCCCAATATGTATAGTTAACCTGTTGTTGTCCACAAAACTTTCAGGGACTTATTTGGTATTGCCTTAGTCATAGCATTTGTAGGAATATCTTTACTATTAATTTATCGGAACTTTTTAATTTTCATTCCTTTGAAGACTTTACCAAGTTCTATCACGTTGATTATCAGACGTTTTTCGCTAATAGGTTTGAGCCTGAAAATGTATTCAAAAAGGCTTTTCGAGTCGGTATAAATTATTACCGGGATAGGAGGAATCATTCACTGCTTGGTGATAAAGTTAAGTGTTTTTCATAATTCTAAACCTATATTAAAGCCCACTATTATACTGTAAACCTCCAAATTTAGTATATTTCGTGTAATCCTTTAACATTTGACGAAGGTTTAGTATATTAGGCTGCCGATAATACTAAATTAGGTTTTCCGCTTGTCTTTATTAACTAGGGTTATTAGGAATCTGATCTATCAAGATAAGTTGGTGTTATTTGTAAAGAATCCTTTCGTAATGTGTATTAACTTAACATTTGATATGTCGATTAAAACTATATTAATTCCTAGATCTAAGTTCTGCATTCACTACTCGAGCCTTTCATTCAACCGGTTAAAGTTTTCATTTGCCGGGTATTGTGCTTATGTCGCGATAGAGAGGTCGTAAAAGTTCATCGGCTGGTATAAAATAGCAATATAACTACCCCGAACACTCTATTCCAGGTACTGTTAAGCCTTAGTTATATTAATCTTATTGATTATAATCAAAATAATGCCCTGGATTTTTTTAGCGAAAGTGAAGGCCACTATTAATACTAAGTATACGGATTAACGATTTATCAAAGTTAAGTTAGTTACCTTTTGTCAACGTCGTTACTGGCTTGTAATTCCAGAATTTGAAGGCTTTAATCGCGTATTGTTTTAGTATCATAAAGCTAACCGTTCCGAATAAAAGGTTATCGTTAATTTATATACCTACTATGCCAAAGTCCCTTTTTTACGCTATTAGTCAAGACGGGTTGCATGTTAAATTTTTTATCGCCAGCTATGATTTAAAGAAAAATTAGTAGGTTAAAAACCAATAAACTCTTTCCTTAGTTAGTCTGTAAAGTGGTTCAACATATCGAATTACCGTTTTTAAAGCTTAGATAGCATCTAGTTCCTACAGCAGTTTTAGTAATACGATCCACTATAAATCTATTGTTAACTACATATAGTTTTTACGTTATATTTTGGCTATTAAACGAAACCCTGCCTTTAATTCTAACTAGTAAACTTATTATTAAAGCGATTATTAAGAGTTGGATAATTTTATAAATCGTTAGCGACTTCGTAAAGATTCAGCTTTTGCCTTCATAGCCGTATCCTTAAGTGATTAGGCATGACTTTTCGTACGGCTACCCCGTAGTCTTATTTTTGACTTTGTAAATAATCCTCGACTTCAAAATCGTTTTTCGGTACAAATTATATAACCCTTCGAATTAGTAAGTCGTTAATTTCGACCTTATCATTTTCTTCGTAATGTTTGCCGGAAGGTTTGATAATCCTTTACGCTTGGAGTTTTAGTATTAAGTTTTTGTTATCCTGATTTTTCTTTCTTACCCACGTAATATTATACATAAGATCCGGTATATATTCCTCCTTTTTAACGTTTTTTTTTCGGGGGCTATCCGTATCGGCGCCGTTTTATCGGCTTGTCGATAACGGGTAAAGGAGGTTTGTATTAACTTAGTTACTAAGCTTAAGAGTTCTTATCGTTATTAACCGTAATATAAAGCTTAACCTAAGTTATTCGAAAATATACAAAACCGTTAGCAATTTTAATAACTATTTCGTAGTTCGCGATTCTTAATATCTTATACGAGCACTTTTATTTACCAGGCTCCCGCTATATGAATATTTCACTTTGTACCGGAAAAATAAGAACTTCGATTGTTAAGGGGCCGTTTCTTTTATTAAGGGTATTATTAACCTGGAAGCGTGCAGATTTTCTTCGTAATTCCTTTAAAGCTTTGCCATAAAACGCTGTACGTTATTGAGTATTTATTAAAGGCGGAGATTCACCTATCGGGAGAGAGTATGCTTTAAAAACCAGTAATATTATTACTAAGCTGTTAAGGCTTATAGTTTCGTTTAGTCCTTTTACCGTTATTTGTAGGCAGGCCTCCGGATCCGTAAGGTTTTCAATTTCCAATGTAAGGATATTATACGTTCGGCGAAGTAAGGCGTATATACTTTTAACCTTTTTAATGTTTTAATAGGCTTTTATAGGTACCTGTTTACACCAAATACCTTTTATTTTGGTATTTTCTTGAAACTTCGCCGCCTCAAAGTTGATACCGATATCGTAAACGACGATGTTAAGTGGACTCAGGTATATATTAATTTTAATATCCTTAATGCTTCTCATGTATCTTTTGCTAAAAGAGATTTTAAAAACTTAGCTTCGTAAAAAAGGTTGTAGGGTTAACGACATAAAAAATAGGTTTATTATTTAAATAAAATACATTAATAAAATTTTCGTAATTAAAATACTTATGGTCTTTTAGTGTAAACTTAATTTTTGAGACGGCTTAGGCATGTGTTTGGTAATAATAACGAAGTCTTGTAATAGCTTTTAGGGGAAAATAGTCCATATTTTTATACCTTATTAACTTTCAATATTTGTGTAGTCTATTAATGATTTAGTAGTTAAAACGTCGGTATAGTTAACGTATTTCTGTTTCCGTTAGATTCAACACTATTGATTCAGGATCTTAAAGATGAAGCTATAAGTGCCCTTACTTAAAGGCAAGGGAAAACCTTTGGAAGTTTTTGACCAGTCTATTCACGTTAACGTTGTCGTTAAGACTGAGGGTCTTTAGATCCTCCAAATAAAGAAAAAAAAGGGTAAAGGACTTAAGGATACGGAATATAATTGCTTCCATAATAATTTAAATAACTTTTGTTCCCCATAACGATAGTTATTCGCCTAGTTTAAAGTTAACTTTAGCCTTGTTAATATCGTAACGATTAATATTAGTGGCTGTAATGCTTTCCCTCTGTAATACTACGTATTACTAATAAACTCTTTTTAAGTATCTTATTGCCCCTACATCTTTCATAATACCCGAAAACGTGTGGTCCGCGTAACGATCGCGAAAGCCAAAGGTATATAAAGGCTTAATGGCTTAGTTAGGGCAAAGGTAAAGGTTTTTACCACCTAAATGGTATAGGAAGGCGTGGTTAGCTAGTTACTAAGTCGCGCTGAGAGTAGTATTTATATACCACTTAATTTACTTAGGGGTATTATTGCCATTGATTAGCTCATCGCCCACGAAGTCTACCATTTAATCCAAGTAATCCTGCTTAGAAGTGGTAAGGTACTGGATGTAATATATTACCTTTCTGTCATTTCGCTTAGTGGGAGGATACCAGGTAAACCAATAGCTAGACTTGCTACAGATTTAATATATTTTAATACTATTATAATAATAATACTTAAAATTAATATGTTCGCCTAAATATTAGCCTTATTAACGCCAATGTGGTTGTTACCTCTAGTTTATAAACGGTAGGCCAAACCTTGAGCATTGAGGGTGCTCGTAACTATATTCGCGATCGACGTAATTAATTAACGCAAAATATTCTTTATTTACGTTAGGGAAGTTGCCCGTTTAGGGGTATATGCTAAACGAATTTAGTGTATACGTTATTATAGTGGTAAGCGAAAAACGTAACTAGTTAAAGAAGCTTTTGCAGGTAGCATTTGGGAGTTGTAGCGCGTATTCGAATTCGCTAACGCCTAAAACTTCTGCTTGTATCTGCTCGAGAAGTGTAGCTTCACCAATGTGAGCTTTATACATTAATTTATGATGCAATACAATTTATTTCAATATATCTATCGGTGTTTCCTTTTTTTTAGCTATTATTATTACTCACCTCATAGCAGCCTCATTTGTATAATATTACGTAAGGTGGACGTTGTATTCGAAGTGGCCATTTATACCGTTATAGATCTCGCGAAACGTAGTAGCTCAGATGAGAAAGTTCAAGTAATAATCCTTAATGTGCATTGTAAGGATTCCAGGGTATAATGAGTGAAAACCTAAAGAGGGAACCTCTATTTACTTACAGATGTTTAGGAAAAGTATTATCTCAGTGTCGAAAATGTTGTAAAGATTTTCGTTATACTTTTTCGCATCGTTCCAAATCTTGGCGAAGTCCGTAAAAAGTTTATAGTTGATATTAACTATTTTAACAGGGTTTAGTAGTAGGTCTCGATATTAATTTTAGTTTCAATTGGTGTTTCTTGGCAGTGTAAACCTTAAATCTTTCAAGGTATGGTGTTGAGAGTAATTGCCGGTCGCTTAGCCCGAGGAGTAAAATTCTGTAGTAGGACTTGTGGTAGGCTCACGTATATAGGTAAACCGAAAAGAGGAAGGTTTTTAAGGGGCCTGTCGATTGAATTACTAAGGAGGGATAGATATTTAAAGGTTTTGGAAAACCTGACGATCTTGTTTAATTAACTGCTATAAAGTGCCGACGTTAATACCTCTGACCGCGTTAACGGCCTTTACTTTACGTGCTTTGCCACCGCTAAGGTCGTACTTCGCGTTGTCATATAGGAGTGATAGGCTGCCAAGAAGGTTAACAGGGTTTTTATCGCCAACGCGTAAAATGGCTTAACTTAGCTGAAGGCAAAGGGGAGGTCCCCTGGATCGCGTTTAAGGGATTTAAGATTTTTCAACCCCTTTTACCTTAGGCCGTAGGTTCTAAGGGCGTTTTTCAAGCGAACCCAAGTAGAAGAGAGATTATGATAACTCTGTAATGACTTATACTTAAACGTAAATCCTTTGTTTTTCTAATTTAAATTCAAGCCTTAATTTAACCTCTTTTTAAGTTGCCTTTCATATATTAATAGTTTAATCTTCAAAAAGATACGGAATTTGCCAAAGGCGTGGTTAAGAATATTGATATTGCTATATTTAACGATGTAATATCCAACGAAGTTAGTAAGGTGTTTTTCGGTTAAGTTTTCGTTATCATCCTACCCTTTAAGGTCTTTATAATATAGCTTTGTAAATAATGATCCCAGGGAGTTAATTCATTTCTAAATCTTTTAAGTAGGTGTCTTCTTGAATTTCAAGACGGTATAGGACTTTGGACAAGGAGCTTAGTGATCTGAGGCGTAGGAACTTGGTGTTTTGTCGTGAAGTCGCGTGAGAACTTGACGACTTGACGTTAGGTCGCGCGGCGTGGTTTTTGTGGCTCGACTTGGCGATTCTTGGTGTTTTCGCTCAAAGTAGTGAACTTGACCATTGAATTAGCGTGGGGGATATGAAAAGAGTAAAGTATACGCAAAGTTTGATGTAAAGCGTAAGGTCGAAGGTGGTTTATTGGTAGTAAATGTTATTTGGCGTAGGGACTTCGTCGTTTTTACATTAATATCATCCGCAGTAATATTGACTTAGACGTTTGCAAACTTACCGAACTTTGAGACTTCTCATAGTCAATTTCAACGTTTTTCTTTAAGAAGGATCCGTAAAATTTTCTGGGTGTTTTCAATAGCGATACCGTTGCTACCTCTAGTCTGCCGTAAAGACTGACGCAACACAAAGGTCGTTTTTACGTACTGCCGTAGAAACTGACATAGTAGTAAAGGCTTTTCGCAAAAATCTTTCCTTTACCCTAATGATAACGCAACGCGTACAACTGTAAATTAGGTTCTTCTTCTACTTAGCTAATATATGCTTAACCCAATAAGCACTAATTAGTGTTGGTAGGGTCTTAAATCGTTGCAACGTTGTTGATTCGAATCGTAGTCGAAATAACAGTGGTATTGCATTGGTTAAGTGGTGGATGTATTGTTCAAGGTTTGGCAGACCGCTAGCCGGTTTGAAAAGTAATTTGTATGGCTAATTGCTTGGCCCGTGCCATAGAGTGAAGTTCAGAGTACTGCACTCGACTTACACCTAATGCGGTAAGTCTCCACAAAGCAATACACTTAAATTGCAGTTCAGTATAGTCAACTTTACTGTAGGTAAAGTTGATCTACTGCACTGTATGTAATACTATTCCCACAATTCCGAGATGAAACATAGTAAAAAAAAAATTCCAATCCCTTATGATCCGTCAAAATCGTAAACGGCGTACGGACACAGTTTAATTTCGATAAATACTCTTCTTAATAGGATATTATTACGAAAAGCTCCCTATCATATATAATGTAATTATGTTTTACGTCTGTTAATCGTATGGAATAATATACCCCCGATTTTAAAACGATATCCTTATCTCTTTACGATAAATGCACTCTTGTAGGTATTCCCAAATGATCGGTTTACATTCCTTTTATCCGATCTGAAGTTGAATGTATTAGAATCAGGCCCGAAAGAAATATTTTTTTTCACGTATAAAATATATTTGTTTCCGGATTCATCTCGATGTAACGAATTTTTTGCTTCGTAAGTTCAACAAGGCAAAAACCTAAATCGGATAAATTGTTAATGAAGTTTCGATAAAGGTGAATAAAATTTAAAAAACTTCGAACCTTCCGAACGGTACGTGAAGACGTTTATTTTTGTACTGTCTAGACTTTTTCAAAGTCGTCCCGAATACCTATACTAAGAGTTACGATGAAACCAATATATTTTACTTCCTTAACAACGAAGTTATACTTTTTAGATCGAAATTTAACCTGGTATTACAAAGGTATCCTAAAACCACTTAAAATTTCATTTTGTAATCTTGTTTCATACCGGAAAAAAAAACCAAAAGAAAATTTACGTAAATTATAATAAGATTATTTGAAATATTCGTCGTTATATAATTAATATATCGTTAAAATGTAGTAAATGTTTTCATTAACTGAAAAGAGGTAATTAATTACTTGAATAAACCAAAACATATACGAAAAACCGTTAACTTTTCTTATCCAGGTGTAACATAGATAGAATGAAACTCCGCTCGAATATTTAACTTCATAAGTTACGTTAAAGTTAATAATACGCTTAAGGCTTTCTTAATTAAAGGTAATTGAAAGCAATTTCATTTAATAACTTTATTTAAGGCCTAGTAATTAATACAAAATTGTTATCCCTTTTCTATTAAAAAAATCAATAATACAGACTATATAACCGATAAAGAATTCACGCGAACCTAACTTTCATTTAATAACTCCATAATTTAACGTTACAATTCTAAAAATTAGTACTGTGGCATCGAATATCTAGGTTCTTATAGTTTTTCCGTTAAAGATTTATTCCCGGTAGGTTTAATATAAACGTAGTAATCGAGTATTCCTCAGTGTAAGGGTAAAGCTATCGCTTTCACCTTATCAGAAAAATCGCGAAACTTTATTAACTCGAGTGAAGGACGTAACCAATCCGCCTCCTTTTTAATGATAGTCGGCGCAGTTGACTATAAAATTCGCATTATTTCTTTTAAACTTATGGTAAGAGTTAATTACGACCAATCCCCCATAAATTGTACCGGCCGTTGAACTCAGATCATGAAATTAATAAAAACCAATCCTATAATATACTAAATATCGCCAGATTAAAAACGTGTTATTATTATGTCTATAACAAATCCTCCTTAGTTGTAAATTACTAAACAACTTTTACTAACGTATAAAATTACGTATTAGTATCGTTTCCAGTGCATTTTGAAAATTAAATCCTGCGTTATTTCTGAAAAAATATATATTAATATTGGGTTCGAATATTTATCAATATTTACGCGAAACTCAACTCTTTAGGTAATACGTGTATTCTACCGTAACCTCAACATCGTATCTACATTTTGAAGATATAATAACTAAATTTATTTTATCGTTTACTGTTTTAACAAAACCTTATTTATGATATAATAATAATTATAGCCAAAATCGACTTAAACGTTTAGAAAATAGATGTTATAAAAATATAATGATAAGGAATGAATGTTCGTTTATACGTATTTTAATCAAATTAAGTTCCTTTCTATTCGATTTTATAATTACGCCATTAAGTTTATATAACTTTTAAACGAAACTGTATTTAAAAATTAGGCTTTCGTTTTCGCTGATAATAATGAAATCCTTTATTTACCTTTTCGACTTGAACCGTATATTTCTGTATCAGAGGAAATGTCGGGCGAAATTTACAACTACGTTAATCGTAATCCATTGAGACACAACGTAAATAACATCCCGTAACCTAACTAACCCAGCGTTCTTTCACCGTCATTTACATTATCCGGCGTTTTTTATCCTAGGCATATACCAAATAGTCCTATTAAAATAATTAACCTCGATTAACGTAGCCCTATAATAAGGATGCCTAAAAAGCATAAACTCTCATTATAATTATATTTCCATGAGGCCGTTATATTTATACGGGTTCCTATAATTATCGACCAAAAAGTCGATCCAAATCCAAAGACTTTAATTCGTCAGCAAACTTATAATATTTTGCTAAAGCCTCGATATAGTTGATATAATCAACACCTATTGTTGGTGGAGATTTAAACGTTGCAACGTTGTCGATTCGATTGGTCGAAGTAATAGTAGTATTGCGTAGTCATATAGTGGATGTCTTGTTCTAGGTTTAGCAGACCGCTAGCCGGTTTGCACAGTAATTTGTATGGCCAACTGTTTGGCCCGTGCTCTAGAGTTACGTGCAGCGTACTGTACTCAACTTACACCCAATGCGGTAAGTCTCCACAAAGCAATACATTCAACTTACAGTACAGTCAACTTTACTGTAAGTAAAGTTGAACTACTGAACTGCATGTAGTAGTATTACAACACCTATCGTAATAAATTCATTTCGAATAAGTCAAGATGTATAAAGGCGGTGGTAATTATACTTAATAGGCGAGGGCTGATTAAACCGCCTGTTTCAATTAATACCATTTCGAACGTGACAGCAAATAGTACCCACAAATTTTTATCGCCTATAATCAATCCCTTTAACTCAATTAATGTCTTATTCGCTCAATAAGGGTCGCCAAGAGCAGCCTTGATATAATTGCAGAACTTGTTCGTATAGTAAATGCCTTGGTATCTGCTAGCCTCGTAATACACCATAAAAACCTAGTTTTTTACCGACGTATAACAACTTTATACACAAAGCAATATATGTCAACCTTCCCCAATCCATAATTTATTCGCCTTTAATATAAATTCGATCGTTTAACGCGTCGCCGCCTATATAAAAGAAAATTCATCTAATTACGGTTAGTTATATAGTTTTCGGTTACCCCTAAACGTTAAAGAACAAATAAGAGTCGTCGTCAAATCAATTTCAAATTATTAAATCTTAATAACAACCTAGGCAAGATTGGACGTAAGGTCGAAAACAGAAGTTGATTAACTATGTTATTACATTTACTTTACAATAAACGCGATATAGCCCACCGTTTTTTATAAACTAAATATATCAACTTAAATCGGCACCAAAGAGGTAGAAGATATATTTATAAATATAAATGATTATTCATTCGCCAAAGATTCTTTTTCCTAGATAACGTCAAAGTATAACGTAAAATTGTTAACATTTGCCATCAATTTATCTATTATAAGTAATATCTTTCAAAAAATATTAATATATATATATATATTATAATTCGACCTACGATGGTAAACCAAATAGATTCCAATTAGTGTTTACGAATAAGGTACAGGCGGAAAACTAAAAGAGGTTACAGTCATCCCTTATGTAGGGCTTATTGGCATAGTTTATACCCAGTCTTTCACGTGCCCTCGTACGTACTACTTACAGATTGTGCTCAAACCAGGCCCGGACCGGGTAAAGCTTATCACGTTACGTGCAAAGTCATGTAACCTAAAAACTCAATAGCCGATGACTTCAATCCATAACAACAAATTCCTTTATTACTCAAAAGGAAACGGCAAAACGTAAGTTATATATCAAGCTTCGCTGTAAAAGCGATATTACAACCCTAGGTACCCCTTTTAAGGAATCAACTCTTAAGGAAATATCAATTCAATCGAATAAAACATCTTCTTCTTTAACAGGTTTTAACCAACGATTTGCGGCGACTATAATAATTTCCCCACCCGTTTAGTTTACAAGGTAAAAGTTAAAACCGTGTAACCTTATAGAAATCGATTTATAGTTAAGGGGTATGATAATGTTGATAAAAAGGTTATTATAACCCAATCGCATATATTAAAATAAATAAAACATTATTTAATTCTATAGTTTGCCGCCTTTTCATACACTTCCCACTACTTTCATATTCAACTTCATAATATTATACAATCTTATATGAAATTAGCAAAACATTTCAAACAATATTTCTATACTTATATACCTACGGATCTCCGAAGGTACCAATTACCCGGAACGATTTTATGTATTTTAAAACCATATTATCAATTCATTAAGGCTAAGATATATTAGTATAATATTTATTTAAGGTATTATAAGAGACGGTTCGAAATAGTGAAGTTAACCTTCAGTTCATACTTATTGTTTTTAATAACACGTTTTAAATGATTTTCATTTATTGGAATGGAAATATACAATATATTTATATTTTGTGATATATCGGTTTCCGTTATAAAAGAAAGGAAACTCTAAACGACTGGTTTAAAAGCAAAACCTAAAATATACCTGGCGAAGAACCGCTTGATTAATTTTAACGATATAATAATAAAGTTTAAGAACGATATTCTGGACATTATATAGAAGGGGTAATTGGATAAAGTTACCCTTGTTAATTTGGCGGGTATAAAACGTGCTGACCAATACAGACATTAATATATACGTAAAACTTAGATTATATAGATTATACAGCCGAAGCCTGCGTTTAACCTTTTTATCGTTATATGATATTAGACGAATTTATCGTATGATACATATGAAGCGTTAAACAAGCGCCTTAAATAGAAAATAAATAATTTGAAGCGCTTCCTGCGCTTTATATCGCTCGATCTACATATAACAAAGCATTTTATTTTGACTAATGAATCCTTCGCGAATAATACCGATTACAACTTAAAAATTGGGTTTATGATTGTTATCGGTAACAAAATACTAACCCGAAACGGATTTACCTTTTATAAAAACGTTCTCTATTAAAAATTAACGAAATGTGAGCAGGTTATTCGAATTGCTTCAATTTTAGAAATTTACATTATGGTTGAGGATTCGACTCCGGAATTACTATGGTAATAACGGTCCGTGTTGGAATAGTATTGCAATGGTATTGCATGCAGTGCAGTAGGTCAACTTTACCATAAGTAAAGTTGACCGTACTACAAGTGTATTGCTTTGTTCGGACTTACCACATTAGGTGTAAGTCGAGTGCAGTACGCTGAACTTCACTCTAGGGCACGGGCCAAGCAATTGGCCGTACAGATTATGGTGCAGACCGGCTAGCGGTCTGCCAAACTTAAAACAATACATCTATCATCTGACTACTGCAATACTACTATTATTTCGACCACAATTCAAATCGACAACGTTGTAACGTCTAAGGCCTACCAATACTAATTAGTATTTATTAGTTTAAGTACAGATTAGCCAAGTAAAATCAAAAGCTGCTTTCCGATTACGCTTTACAATTACGTAATGTAGAGGAAAGATTTTTACGAAGAGCCTTTACTGTTGCGACGGTTTTCATAGCCATTAGTAGAAAAAACTTTTAGGCTACGTCGGTTTTCACGGCAGTTTAAAAGTAAGCGACGGTACCGCTATTCGAAAACACCAAAAAATCTTTATTAATCCTTCTTAAAGAGCGTTATGATTAACCGCTAAAAGTCTCAAAGATCATCAAGCCGGCAAGTTGGCAAACAACTAAGTCTGTACTACTGCGTATGCTA
Organism: Anisogramma anomala; assembly: GCA_038502455.1. Classification (NCBI taxonomy): domain Eukaryota; kingdom Fungi; phylum Ascomycota; class Sordariomycetes; order Diaporthales; family Gnomoniaceae; genus Anisogramma; species Anisogramma anomala. The sequence goes on along the minus strand of JASMMZ010000003.1, from coordinate 37,971,582 downwards.
CTACTGCAATCAAAACGACTAAGTTTTTACGCCAAAACAACAACCTTCGACCTCCACCAACAACAACCTCTAACATTATCTCCTATATCAAACCTTTGCCTAATTTACTCTTTTACACTCCCCACACTATTTTAATCGTTGAGTTCGCTATTTCGAGCGAAAAACATCAAGTCGCGTCAATAAAGATACGTTACGCGACGTCTCGCTAAGTCGCCAATCTTTCACGCGACTTTACGTCAAAACACCAAGTCTCTACGCCCCCAAATCACCAAGTTACCCACCATAACCTACACCAGCCAAAACTTTAAAATAACTTCCGCCGGCGCTCAGTTTAAAGCTATTACCAACTATGCTAAAAAGGAGTAAATTAGGGCTTTCGGCGACATCTTCAAAAAATACTACGATAAAGAACTATAATATACTGATACCACCAAAAACTCTACCCCAAAACATCTTATCAACTACATCAGCCACTTTATCATCAACTTCGAATATAACAATTACGATATAAAAATTAAAGCTTTCTTTAATTACGTCGAGTTCTTTAGGAACTGGATTCTGACCATATAAAAAAAACCAAAAAGTAAGTAAAATTAAAGTTAAGAACCGACTTACACAAACGAAGGATTTTACTACCTTTAAAGGTCGGTAAATACGGTAACTTCATCAACATACTATACGATTACACTACGGATAAAAATCCATAATAAACCTAAAAAGATAAAGGAAAAAGAATTTCTAGTAACAACAACCCTTAAAGCCTACACACATGTTCGTAAGGAACTACTCAAGCTTAAGTAAGTAGACGTAAGGAATTAATGTATTTAAATTTTACAACCCCCAAGATTCACTAGGTAATCAAGAAAGAACCTCGATGAACCCCTTAATACTAAAAGGATTATCGACAAGTTTCCCACGATGAAAATAACTAAGCCTATTTTCTCCGAGCTTTTTAATACGTTTAGTTACAGCAGCCAAATTAAAAAAGGACCGGATTTACACGCGAGCCTATTATAGGTACGAGCACGGGCTTTTTCCCTCCAAACTCGGTTGAAGGTAACTATCCTACCCATTAATATTAGTAATAACCTCGTTTTTTTCCCCAATGAAGTGAAGAAGGTCCCTATAATCAATAAATTACCTTTCCCCTTCGACGTGTCCTTATAAAGGATATAGATTATGCGGTAATTACTACGTTCGTTAAGATTTGAAAAGTAAAGGAGAAGTATAACGGTAAACCGTATAACCTCTTTGACATTAAGATATGCCTATTCTTTAACATTTGCCACCAAATAAAAGTTGACTTACCAGGATTTCACTCGTTATTTCCCAATATACTTACCGGCGCAACTAAAGATTACTACTTTCGATACTCAACAAATTATAACTCCTTCCATAAAATTTACGATAATATAAAGGGCCACTTTAAACACGATATTAACTTTGCTCAGTATTATACGTATTAAAACATCATTAAGTGGTTCTATATATTAGATTATAAAAAAGAGTCGGAAAGTAAGATGGATCTTTCAAATCAAATTCTTAACAGAGTAATGCTTTATTAACAAGTAATGGGAAACGTAAAAGCTGGCGAAGTCACCCTATGCCAACAGGTCCGGTAAGCAGTTATGGGTTATAAAGAGTTCGAATACGCTTTATAATACCTTAATACCACTTACAAAAGATTCTTTAACCAATTGAGTTCCTCGCTAGCGACCGTAATTTCTCGAGTCTCCGGCTCGACTAGTTTGTGCTTTTAAGCTTCAGGATTCAGTAATGAAAAAGATCATTCCATTACGTATTACATCAATCGACGGTACAGACGGCTTAACCAGTATAGCTAACGGAAGGTCTGAACCTTTACCCATGGAAGAGGGTATTACTCTTCCTTAAGGTCTTTAAGCAAGCTAAATAAGTTTAAACCAGGTATTAAAAATGTTAAATTTGCGGTAAATCAAGTTGTTGATTAATACGTTACACCACCACCGAGTGTAAAGCAAAATAGGTAATATATTACACTTAATTCCCTTTTAACTTTAATTGGGACTACATTAAACAAATCATACAATTTAAAGGAAGTGAAAATAAAGAGGATGAAAACAAGTAAAAGTCCATCGGCTAACACAAAGATACTAGTACCAGTACTAATCCGAAAGCCACGTAATAACTAGCCGACCACGCCTTTTTATACCGCCTTATAGGTAAAGACCCCTATTACCGCCATCAAAATAAATAACCTAGCCCCATATACCTCTTTACCATTCGAAACCGGTACGTGGAACAAGTATTTTAAAGAATCATACTAGATACAAGGGCAATACGGTACTTAACAAGAGGCTATTCGCAATACGTTGCGTTGCGGAGGGATACTAATACTGTTACGGAGCTTGACCACGAGGATGCTAACAAGGCTAAGTTGGCTATAACCTTAGAAAGGAACTATTTTTATTAGGATCGACGATAATGAAAACTGTTGTTAACCATATTGTTTTTTCATATCTTGAAATCCCCTAACCCCCTTTTTCTTTACCTTAAAGATATAAAAAAAACTTGGTGTCAATATCAACGTTCAAACTGATAAACTGATATAAGACAAAGCCGGTAAATGGTTTCAACTTAACCTTAAGTAGGGGAATCTCTGGTTCTATCTTTGAGGACCAGAGGTAGTGGTATTAAACTTGACGGAGGCAAAACTTCGTTAATTACATCGTAGGTTTAACTTCCCAGGAACTAACAGGCTTTACAAGTTTTTAAAGGCAACTAGTTATAAAAATGTGAACTTGCTAGTACTGGAGGCGGTTAAACGACTTTGCTACTATTACCAAACAGATTCCCAAGCCTTTTTAAGGTTTAAGTTCATGTAAAAAGAAAAATCAAGATTTTAATTCGGAAGTCTTCGTAAAGGTGTTTTACCTGGATGGTAAGCCGATACTACACGTTATAGACTTCGCTACAGCTTTCCATGACGTCAAGTTCCTCAAAAATATTATGGGGAAAGAAACATAAAAGGCGCTACGTATCCTATAAATTGATACGTACCTTGGCCCACCAAACGTGTTAGTTTACGATACCAGCACTAATTTTGTTGCGATGAAGTTTAGAGTTAATGTAAAGTCAATGATAATTTAATATAAACAAGTTCCCGTTAAAGCTTATTAGGGTATTGATAAGATCGAAAGGGCTTAAGCCCTTTTACGAAGGGCTTACGATATCTTTACATTGGAAATCTGAAGCTTTACAAGTCAAAAGATATGGCTTTAAATGGCGGTAAAAGGTCTTAATAATACTATTGGCCCCAACGGATCTATACTGACTTTATTGGTATTTAAGGCTTACCTACGTAAAACAGATAAGTCGCTACCCTTGTTAAGTACCCATAAATGTGCCATAGTATATTGCAAAGCTCCAAAGGAATTAAAAAATGAATCGGCACACCGTCAGGTCAATAATACCCTTAACACCAGGAACGGACCCTTAATAATAAACGTGTTTTTACTTCCCCTTTAAAGTGAAGTTATCATGTGGCACGAGCAAGGTAAATAGTATGGGCCGTACAAAATCTTAAGTATTACCAACTTAAACGTGGTGGTTAAAACTGTTAATGGCCCTGTAACTTTCCGAGCCACATAAATCAAGCCGTACCGAAGACTCCTTAAGTTTAATAAAGATCTTGATGTCGATAACCTCCGAGCTAAGCGAATTAGCCAATACAACCCGCTCGAACCGACTATTGACAAGCCAATGGAACGTCAGCGGCGTGGAAAACTACACAAAAGAAGGATACATACTAAAGAGGAGGACGATAAGGACTATAGGCCTGACAAGGTATATACAACGGCATAAGTGTCTTAGAAGGAGAAGTCTAACGGAGAACTTGCCCTTAAGCTACGTATTAAAGGAATTATTAGCACACCAGTCAAGCCCCTTAAATGAAATAACCAAGTAGAAATTAACGGCCTCCTATTACGGAGGGTTGTATAGTTTGTACCGTTAACGTAATTTAAAGGCTAAGATATCACTATCTTTAAGTCGAGGATAGTTTACGAGGTTAAGGGAAAGACCACGAACCGGCCGTACGAAAAGTTACGACTGATCATCCAAAAATACAGTAATCAATGTAAGGACTAAACCCTTACTTAATCGCCTACAAGCTCAAAGATTAGCTAACGTTTAATCGTCGCTATTGCTACCAGTTTTACTGCTGACATAAATGGTTAGTTTACACTGAATGACCAGAATATTACGTAAGAGTACACGCAATCTGCCACCGATCTTTAGCGGATCATACTATTGGAACTACTATAAAAACTAAGAAATATGTTTCCGGCTAGCACGATAATGTACTGTATCAAGTCTTTATACGGATTGAACGAAGTTAGCGTCTACTGGTTCTTAACGTATCAGGCGCACTTTAAAAATAGGCTCGGCATAAAGACTTTAACGCTTAACCTATATCTATTAATCACAGAAGGTAAAAACTTCGATATTATAGGTATACAAACTGACGATACCCTTTTTTTCGGGAATGCTAGATTTGTAACAGCGAAATAACGTGTTATAGAAAAGTTAGGTCTTTAAAAGTGTAAGCTAATTAAAATGTTAGCTAAAGGCATAAAACTTAACTTTAATAAATCGTCAATCAGAATCTATGGTGTTAAGGCTAAAAGCAGCTACATTAGCCTACACCAAAAGGCGCACGCTACAAACCTGGCAATTATCAACAAACCCGACGAGGCAAAGGCACAAAGATACCTGGAACAAAGGGCCCATGTGGCTTACATCGTCACGCTATACCAACCGAAGGCATTGTACGACTTTTTCATCGCGGTACAAGTACCAAATCCACAAGATAAAGACTTTAGCAAGTTAAATCAGCGCATTTAGTAACAAATGGATTATATAGACAAAGTAATTAACATGGTTTTTGTAAAATTAACGAAAGCAAATTTAATGATCTTTACGAATAGGTTATTTGCTAATGATACTAATCTTATATCATAAATCGGCTTCGTAATAATTCTCATGAACAAAGATAAGTTTAAAGAGCAGTTTAAAATTACCAGAAACCTTTTGTATTAGACGTCTGTTAAATGTAAACGCGTAATATAGAATATACTAGCTTCGAAAATCTACGATATAATAACAAGCTTTGACATCGGTATGGTAATTAACGGTACATTAAGGATTGTCACCAAACAGCTAGGTTTAACAACGATACCTATAATAGTATATAATGACTCCCGGAATCTTTACGAATACCTATCAAAACTAGGCACGACTAATGAAAAACGCCTGATAATAAACGTTATGGCGCTAAAGAAGGTATATGAATCCCAGGAAATTAATAGGTTACGTTAGATTAACAACGAAGATAACCCTACTGATACCATAACTAAAGCCACACCTAATGGCGCCCTGAAAAGGTTTATAGATAGCAATACACTGATTATACAAATCGAGGGATACGTGGACCGCTCGACACATAAGGTGGAGGAACAGGGTCGCCTCAACAAACTAAAAGACTGTCAGGGAAATGGTGGTGATGGTAGTGGTTTAAACTACTAGCAAAAAGTACGTAATTAGTGGCGTACTTGATTTAACGCAAGTCTATGGCGAAAGATCTGTACACGGGATCTAAGGAACGAAGGCCTCGGAAGGATAAAGCTAAATGACTATAAAAGGCCGTAATTAAGGTTGTTTTCAGTACAGATTAATCGGAATTGACAAGGGTTTGGCTTGTTATTAGCCTGTAGATTGAAGAGGAATTTTAAAGGTTACCACTAATTGATAGCAAGTCACGCTAACTTACAGGAATAAAACAAAAAGCCGCTAGTATTGGAATAGTATTGCAATGGTATTTCATATAGTAAAGTAACTCAACTTTACTGTAAGTAAAGTTAACCGTACTGTAAGTATATTACTTTCTACAAACTTACCGCATTGGGTGTAAGTCGAATATAGTACGCTACACTTCACTCTAGGGCACGAGCCAAGCAATTGACCATACAGATTACAGTGCAAACCAGCTAGCGGTCTGCCAAACCTAGAACAATACACCCACCATCTGACTACTGCAATACTACTGTTATTTCGACCAAGATTCGAATCAACAACGTTGTAACGTCTAAGGCCTACCAATATTCCGGATAATTATTTCGAATCTTGATTTAAAAACCCTTCCTTTAGTGGTTTATATTAATTTCTTTTCCCTTTACAAACATGTCATCAAGATTGGTACTACGAACGCAAAGAGTTTCATAATCAATATTATAGCTTTACATGAGTTGTATAAATTCCGCGAAATTAAGGAAATTAATTAAATTAACAGAAAGTTAAACCTGGCGGGTGCGATGACTAAGGGCGCCTCGAATAGAGTATTAAAAACGTTTGTGTCTCTAAATATTCTTTTCATTAGCGTTTCTAGAAAGGTGTTGCGACTTTACCCCGGTTAGAAATTTTTACTTTTTACTTTTAGCATTTGTTACTTGAGTTACTTTTTTTTTTTTTTTGAAAAAAAAATCAAAAAAAATCGGTACCCTGTATAGCTAATTGTATCAAGACCAAATAAACCTTTAAATATGGAAATAAGCAGGTAATTACTGATTAATAGCGAGGAGAAGAAAGGGGTTACGTTGTTATCATCGTTTTTATCCTCGTTGTCTCTAATGCTGTCATTATTAGCATTACCGTTACCACTAACGTTGACGCCGTTGTCAGCATCATCGCCGGGAGGAGAGCCCGGCACCTTAGGTTGCATAACCTTAAATAAGGGGAGCGGAAGGTTTTTACTCTCTTTACGATGACATATAATAACATCATTGAACTCGCTTATATAGTAAATACATAGATCCGCCTTCCAAGCGGTAATAGCGGTTTCCGTTTCTTAAAAAGCTGGTTAATGATTATTATTAATTAACATAGACTTATTTTAGGTATTACGAAAGTGTTTGTTCTTAAAGGCGTTCCAAATAAAGTATTAAAATAATGGGTACTTATTAATTGAAGTTAGTATTATGATTTAAAAAAGTGGGTAATTTGTCGTAAAGAAGACTGGCGTATAATAAGGCTTTGGTGTACGGCTTTAAAATCACCATAAAAGGGTGTATCTGTTACCAGTCAGTTCGTAACGGTGGCAGCGGGCCGAGAGACCCCCGTTCTAGCGGTGATTGCTAATAAACTTACCCGCGGCTATGGACGTAATATATGTAATGCAAGGCATATTTATTGGGAGCCCGGAGATATAAAATCGGGTACACCGTTTTAATGTTTTACGCGCCAAAAAGGCCTCGAAACGTACACTCGCGAGCCGTAATTTAAGGCTATGGGCGCGTTTGGTCGCCTTGGCCTCATTTACAGTTATATTAGTATGATATAAATTAAGGGGAGAATAAGTAATACGAACCGCATTATAGCTTAGCGATATTACGTTTATAGCGACAGGAAGTTGTTACAAGTAATAGGGTTTTCACCTGCGACAAAAAAGTAAAGTCTATAACCTTAAAAGCTCTCCGGTCCATGTTTTAAGAGGTGAGGGGGGGGGGGGGGGGTGGATAAGAGAAGAAGAAGAGGTGTAAAGACTTAGTCGGCGAAAGCGACAGGGGAGCAGAAAACAGAAGTTGTGATTGATAATATATTATTAAAACTCGTAAAGTTAGGGATAAATTGGCTTGACGCGATGGCGGCGGCCTTTTTACGTTACCGCGTCAAACGACGTTGTTGAACCTTTTTTTTATTGGTTATTCATTTTTAAAAAAATAGTTCGGACGTGGTATTGATTAAGTAATCTACTTGTATAAGTGGTTCGAATAGCTAATTATGATAATAGTATAGGCGTATATACGTCTATTGGTTAATTTAATACTTACTTTGTCAGTAAAGGTACGTTATTGTAGGGAAAAGAAAAAATGTTTTTCCCAAATCGATAACGATACATCTTTTTATATTAACCTTAAAATATACAATCCCGATAATAATACCTCTATATTTATACCCATATATGGATTAAGAGACTTTCCGACCAGTACCGCCATTAATTATTTAAACTGATTAGGAACTTAAAGCAATTACACTACAATTACTATTGCTTTCAAAATTACTGATTAGGATTTTAAACGAATTACATTACAAATACTGTTATTACTAAATAACCGATTAGTATTCATATAAAAAGTATTATTATTACTGAATTACGGATACGGAACGTACCAGAAAAAAAGATCACCTATGTAAATATGATTATATATCTGTATAATTAGTAAACAATTAAATTATATGGTACACTCTTACAAAGTGCATATTAACATATCACGATATAAAATACATTCTTGTGGAGTATACGATAACGTGTCAAGCTGCAAGGTACATTTTTGTAAAGTGTACGATTGTATGTCACTACCCAGAAGGAACATTGACAGAGTATATGGTAAAGTGCCACTCTCCAGATAAAAGCTTATAAGCTCTTACCTAAGAGTGCACTCTCCAGATGCCTCTTCTCCCCTTGATCTATCTATATTCAATACTACCAATCTTACGATTACTCTTCTACTACTTTTTATATTAACATGGGAAGGCAATAGACTACACAGACAATTTATTTTTTTATTTATTTAATAATATATTCATTTTTATATTTTTCTATCTTCAAACCATTACCATGTACCGACTCCCGGCCTGTTCAATGGGATTTTCGTTTTCTAATATACTTTGGATACTTATCTGTTCATAAAGAACTTTTCTCAGCATACTACCCGCTTAATAGTATACCTTATTTTACGTTGTTTTACACTCCTTAGGTTAGTAAACCGTGGAAAAAAGATGGCTGGCCTTACTGGTTAATTATTATGGGATATCAACCAAGTTACGTATATTTTATAATCCCTTTTACTCTTTTAGGGCTTTATAATATTCGATGCTAGTAGGCGTTGAACAAGGACTAATACGGCTTTATAATATAACTCGGCTAAGGGTACAGTTTTGACGCACATAGTTACGATTATTTGAACTATGAGGTACCTTAAGGCTTTGTTTAGAAGGTTAATCTAAGGTCCGTGGTTCCGTTCATGCTTTTACTTAATAAATTTTCTAAGTAAAGACTTCATTTTCTCATACTATGATTATTATAGATAAAAAACAAATATTCCATATACATAATGATAAGTCCTATCTTTCTATATAATTACATGGACAAAAACTATACGAATACAATCCACATTTGTTATAAAAGAAGCATTCGCTATAAGGCGGAGACGTATATGATTGAAATAAGGTCCTACGATAGGTATTTAACAATTAAATATAGCGTTATATCCCCAAATTAGCGACAGGTATGGAGGATACGTTCTTAATTTTTGTATTTATATTATAATAAATTTGGTGATTTGTTCATGAGATTAAAAGGTATAACCTCAACAATGGGAAATTAAATAGGATAATGGTTGTGTATGGTGAGAATACTCAAGTTGTTAGCCTTCTCAACAGCATATGTAACTAATATTAGCGAGAGACATACTATACTAACCATATAGTGGGCACTGCTTGGTTATAGTAAAATACAAAATAAAAACACTACATAATGCACTTACATACGTTTGTAAGGTCTTACTTAAAATTAAGTTTAGATAAATTTCTTAAACCTTACCATCTAAATACTTTAATCAGCCACTGCCTTCGGCAAGAAGTATAGGTGTTTTTGAAACTAGATATGGTACATCTTCAATTTTATTTATCGGTGGTATGGAATAATCAATAGTCTCGCTAAAAAAATTCTTCAATATCAGTAAAAAATTCACTAAATTTACTGAAATCTATAATAGGATCCTCAATATGTTTAACTACATAATTTTTATAAATAGTATTAACTTTAACAACAGGAAACGAGCGACCTCACTCGCAAACTTACAATGAGTATAACTATTGGTTTTTGCCCCCTAAACTTCGGTAGAGGTAACTACCCTACCTACTAATACTTTAGATTTAAACATTTAAATCAACCGTACGATCAATTTGGTACTTTTTCTTTTCGAAATAGAGCTATGGTAGATACGAATTGTTAAACGATGAAAACTTCTATGAAGATATGTACCAATAAGAAAAATTATGACGGTAAGCCATATAACCTTCTAGATATTAAGTTACAATTTTTCGTTAATATTTATGTTAAATTGGAATTAAATTGCCAGGTTTTTACTCGTTATCACATGATATTTCTACCATAAAACCTAGATATTAATTCCTTTCACACTTGACGAATTACATGTTGTTTCGTGATCCTTAAGACGACCTGAAAAGTCATTTGAAAAATATTTCATAGGCTATTTCCTGTGATAGTGGTCACAAGATATCTATCCTTAGCGATTACTATGTTTTCATGATGCCCCTACACTATTCCCGAGCATGACTACATCAAATGACTAATTACATGATTAGGTTATACTATATTACTAGTTTTATAGTAGATTGATAATAGCGGGTTTTCCTGCCTTTTTATAGAGGATTATAAATAATATTCAATCACTTCAAACGGCAGTTTTAAAATAGTTCTTCATCGTATAATCCAAGATTTACCTAATTCTGACAGTTCCTTAGTTATTTAGCAATTGTAACTTGGGATCATATTCTCCGATAGCTCGAGATTGAAGCCTCAAGCATTAGAGCAATTTATGAACATTCGCGATTAAAATTAGTTAAAAGGCGCATTGTAAATATAGCGAAACAAATAAACCGCATAATAAAAATCATTTGCCAAAAACTTATAAACTAAACTTATCAAAAGTGATGATGCAGTTCAAAAACAGATGAAATATATGACAAAATATAAGGTCAACGCATTAGTTATATATATGAATATAATTAAGTTCTTAAAAGTTGTTACTAATATTCCCACGTTATTGAAACGACTATCTGCTCGAAGAAAAACCATTAACGTATAGCTTACGTAATATATCGACTTTAGAAACGAAATAATATAGCGTTCGCGCCGTTTCCTATTAGGGGTCGCTTTGGATTACTTGGCGATGAAAACGTTTTGGATTTTTCCAATTCTGATTAAAAACCTAACGGTTAATTTAATAACGTTGGTCGTTAATAGGCTAAACGTTAGCCCTTAAACTCACCGGTAAATATTTCTCCAATTGAATCACGTTTACCGTGTTAATCATGAAAATAATATGTAAATTATATGGAGATATAATTTTATTGATATAAAAATATTTTCAAGTTATTTTTCAAAAGTTAGAAAGAATAGTTTCAATCGTTATCAATATTTATCTAGTTTGTGGAGAATACAACTATAATAACGACTTCAACGCTTTTATAGCGATATTTTGCTTTTATTACAATAAACTTGACGCGATACGGACTGTTATTTCTCGGCTAACAAGGTTTAAATAAAGCTTTTATAAGCGGTTTTAAGTTTTTTAAAATGTGTAGAAAACTGAGTGAACCGTGGTCGGCGATATATCCGGGAAATCAACCGTTAAATTTGATATATTTGAAGGAGCTATCAACGATACCCTAATTAATGTACAATTCTTCTTATATATACCCGAGGAATATAGCGAATGGATTTCCGCGTTTGAGTTTATTCAAAAGAATATTCATAATATTCGTACTTAATATAATAGTAAAGATAGCGATAGAGTTTATACCGGTGGTAATAGCAACGACAGAGGAGCCTACAGCGGAGTTAGCGGTGGCTGAAAAAGAATTTTGATTTTATCCCCAAGCGCAAGGGCTAGAACAATGTTATATAAACGAATGTAAATGTTTTGTAGGCCGGTATTAAATGACGCGTTATATGGTTTAACTAAGCCAGACTTTCGCGTAATAATGAATACGGAATATATTTACAATGAAGCATAAATAGTAACCGAATATCAATCTATCCCTTATATCGTGCTTACCATCTGGGAATCTATAGTGCAAAAACTAATACTAGCGTTTATTTTATTATTATAGATATATTAATCAGCTTTTTAGAGTAAAAGCGTAACTTATGTTCATAATTACGTATGATAGTTAAAATGACTTTAATTTGATTCAGTTCCTTACTTATAACTAAGGAAAAATTTGTAATTTATAATAAATTTGATGGGAAACGTAATTGATTTTGTAAAAATTTTGATCAATTTAATCACGAATTATATTACCTTATTAGTAAGCAATCGACTAGTCGATTCTAGTTACCTCGTATTTTGATTTTATCTCATTATTTTAGTAAAGTTACCTGGCGTACCACTATGACGTAATTACTACTAACTTTGTAAAAATTTATTTCAATATTAGCCTGGATAGGTATAAAATTCGTATTTAGGTTTACGTAATTTTATATTTAAATACGATGTTATTAAAGGAAATTGATAAATCAAATGTTGCATAGGTAACAAATATTATTTTAAGTTATATCCTGCTTTTGTAACGAATTGATGGCAATAATATACACAAATAAGGGTTCACATTTAAATAAAAGTTACCTAAAGATATAAAAATACGGGTTTTCATACGATATTTCGATAGGTACGTAAAGATTGAGTTACTACAACGTAATTTATATTCGTTTTGAAGAAAATCAATAATGTTGGAGCAGCGGTAAATTGCAGTAGGGTCAAGTCAACTATACTGTTAGTAAGTTCATTTTTACTGACTGCAAGTTAACTATATTGTTTGAAGATTGACTGTAAGTCAAGTGCAGTAGGTGACCACTTTAGATTAGGGTACGAGCCTTGCAATTGCCCATGAAAATTAGTGTGCAGACCGGCTAGCGGTCTGCCAATCCAAGAAAAATACATCAATCACTAGACCACGTACTACTACTGTTACTCAGATTACGGTTCCAATCAACATTCTTTGCAACTTCTTAAAGACTATCAATAAATAAATTATTAACCCAGAAATGAATAATTATCGTTTACGATGGACATCTAAATATATATCAGGAACTTACAATTTTATTTCATAAACCGCCGGAAATCAAAGACAATTTTACTATATAGGAATCGATTGTCAATTTTCTTTTTAAAAAAATGATCGTTAAGGATACCTTTTATAAGATTTTCAATTCCTGTTATATAAAATATTATGAAAAACTCTCTGAATGTTACAAAAATAGTTAATGGAGTTATTATATTAAAGTTATATGTTCTTAAGAAACTCTTCAATAGGTGTTATCGTGTTTTTCGATAAAAAAAAGGAAGAGGCTTACGTTTCTGAGTCAATTATCAATGGTTTAACTTTATGACAAAAACCAACCAATCCCTATGTCATTTTATGCCAAAATCATTTACTAATATTTTACGGGTTAAATAATCCATCAAATTTGACGAAGGGGTCGTTCTTTGTAAAGTTCGTATTAAGGAAGTCAACGACTAGGAAACAGCATTGCGCGTTTTTTGTGTTTTTCGAGTAATTAGTTGCCCCTCTTAGCTTTTTTTGGCGTATTGGCCACATTCCAACGATATATTAGTACTTTTTTACACTTATTTATCGATAATTCTCATTTTCCTTACTTCAGTAACGTTTAGTTTATATGAATAATACTCTTGAAGACTATAACATTAAAGTTAAATAGATATTTAATATTTTGAGTTTTGTCAAATTTTTCCTTAGTATATCTAAATACGAGTTTAATTTTTAAAACCCTAAATACAAGAGGTTTGTTTTTAAGGTTAGAATTAGCATTTATATGAATTCAGAGAAGTTACGTATTATTGGGGAGTAGGCAGCTTTTACCTCAATATTAAAGAAAAAGAGACTATTTAGTTTATTAAATTTCCATCAACAATTTATTTGATATTAATCAATGATCATCGGCCGTTTTATACGATTAATTTAAGAGAGAGGCTTCTTCCCTTATGAACTTGAGGGAAAGGCTATATTCGAACGATTCAAAATTTTGTTTTTTTCGCGAAATTTATCATTATCTAATGGAACCCTAAAGGAAAAAAATTGTTTAAAACCGACTATTTCGAATTAAATTTAGGGTGATGTTTATTTGAGCGCGACAAATTGAGAGTTCCTAACCCCGTATAATATAATTCACATTATTTGGAGTCTTAAAATGTAATGAAGAAATTCATGATAAGGTTTTATTTTAGAATTTAAATTTTTAAAAGTATAGAACGCAAAGCGTTGTGGTGCAATTAATAAGATGACCATTTTTTATGTATTATGAAAACTTGAAGTTCTTGATAATAATAAAATAAATTCATGAAAAACAAATACATTAGTACGAACCGTTTTTCAAATTTCGTCTTAAATGTGTTTACCACAAAGGAGCAGATTTTGTACATTCTGATGCTATATTATTAATGGATTAAAACATTCCCAAAGACTTTTTAACCCTCATGATTTAGGCTGGGAACTACGGTTCATTCGCTTTGAATAGCTAATTACCTCCTCATTTTCAAAATCGTATATTTTTCGTTTTATTATCGCCGACTAATTCATTCCTGAAAGTCACGAATTCTTTACAAATCATGATATTTAAAACAGCTAGGACGTTTTTATTCCTCTAAACCTTACATATACACGTTTGAATATTGTAGTACGCATGGATAATTACAGTTACTTTGCCAATATTCGCATTAACGAGAACCAATTATTTATGGTATCTATTTTGGAATATATGTTAAAAGTTCATATAGTTTTGCGATTTTGTAACCGTATTTGAATATTTACATACGAGCCGTTCATTACCGCCTTAATTTAAGTTACGCATGATTTGCTTATTACTGGCTACCCGGGTTGCGAAATCATTATCACTATACTTTCGAAGACGTATTTTCAATTTAGTTTACATCGGGATATCCGGAGTTTTTGTCGTAATTGTACTTTTTATGGAAGGATAGTTTATTGGTAATATCGTCGAAGACTTTGTAAATTTCTAACGCTTTTAGAACTGATTTAAAGACAATTATTTGTTAATTTTATATTTTATTTCCTTCGGAATCGTATTAGTTATTATATTACTTTGTAGTTATTACATATATTTTGAGTAAAGACGTTGCTTTCAAAGTTATAAAGATTATGAACGTCGAAATTCTTGAGAAAAAATGTATAAATTGTTATTAGCGAATTGTTTTCTTCTTCTTATATAACTGTTTATAACAGTGTTTTGAATTATATAGGTGGTTTTGAGAAAAGTTTTTATCACTTAAATAGGGTTGAAGAACGCCTAAACACTTCCTTTGACTTCGATACAAATAGAATTATTGGATAGGTTGATCAGGTTATTTTGTTTTACCAGTATTTCTTTATAATTTACATCCAAATTGAAAAATTCTTTCACTTTTTGGTAAACATTTCGCGATAATTTATGAAGATATCACAATTATCGGTATTATCCAATTTTCATAACATATAATCATTATAACAACCTTATTTCACATGTGATGAATTTATCTATCCCGGTTACAGAGTCATATTAAGAGATTGAAGACTTCGTCTAATATATTTGTAATGTAGGGGAATTCGCATAAAATGTTGTATAGGTTACCTAATAGAGTATAGAAGAAATCGATAATAAGTATCATTTTGTATTGAAATGACTTTCAGTCGGAAATAAAGCCTCATTTCTTTCGAAACCATATAAAACAATTTTTTTTTCGAAGAAGTTAAATTAGCTGTTAGATAAATGTTGAAAAATACTGGTTATTAACCTTAATATTGTCGAATTCAATATCTCATAAAGAAAATAATCTTTCCTTTATATAGGTTGGTTTACTAGAGTAGTCACCGACATGTTTTATAATCAGTAAATACTTAATCATTGACCGTCATTTATCAATGTCATCGGTAAAAACTGCAAAATATAATTAAAATACCACATCGGAAATATTGTGAAAACTCGAATTGAACATTGAGTAGGTCTTTTTCAAGTTGAAAATTACCTTCAATGATAGATGTTGGATCTATTGTTGGATTACGTCTAGTGAAGTTAAGCGCAGTTTTCGAACTCTCTGAATATTATTACTTTCAATGTTTTTGAATTTTTTATAGCTTGGCCGAAGAAAATGATAAACTATTTCGCTCGGTCTGCCGATAGATTTTGTTTAATTTTTACGGACTCTTCCAAGGAGAACAACCTTTTTTTAATTTACTTTCTCAGTCTTTTACAAAGCCGTTAAGCATTTTTACACCCCTAAGAAGCCCATAACCAAACTTTTTCAATAACAATCAAGATTTAAGCTCATTTTGAGGGAATTATTAATATTTGCATGACTTATTACGAATTCCGTTCGAAAGGGTTTTGAAAGGCCCTCGAATATATTTATAAGATCGTTTCAAGGCCTAAAATAGGTTACGTAAAAGCTCCTGGAGTTGAAATACCAGTGAATATTCGTATATTTATATTAGAGTTCATGCTTTCGTAAATTTTTAAAAAATGTGTAGAGAACCTATTAGTTATTTCAGTTGAAATAAGTCCTCAAACTTAAATACCACCACTTTGTTAACAATGTAACGAAACGTGCCGGCCGCCCGGATTTTATCTAATTTATACTGAAAGAGGCGAATGAACGTATTTACACTTTTTCTTAAAAAAAATTACAAGATAATTAGGGTAAAACGAAAAGAAAAGGAGTACTGGCAATAAGAGTATTAAGCCGTTATAATGGAAGTGTTGAACGAGAAATCCCTATACTTAACCGAGTAATTAAAATACCAAATATAACGTAAATAAAATTTATTTCTCTAATACCTTAAATAATCTTAATCTTAAATTTTTTTGTATGTTTTTGTTAACAATATTGAAAACTTAATTCATTACGGAAAAGCTAAAAGTATTGATAGATTTAAAAAAAAGAAGACGATTTAGGTTCTAAAACCCTTATAAAAGTCCTAACTGAATTTAAACGGGTAAATATTTATCGAAGCAAGCTTAGCTAACGTAGTATTTTAATTTTTTACATTTTTGATGTCTAAAAATCATCTTTGAAATGGGCTATAAATCTCGTCAAGAATTTCTTTCAACGCTTAGGTATATTAAGTTTACATCAATTTAACAGAGGTACTTCACAATTAAAAGATAAACATAGAAAAATTTATTTCGAAGTTTTTCTTTAGTTTTAATAACGATATCTCCGAAACTGACGATGGACTCAGGAAAAATCATATAAATGAAACAAATAACTACGGGATAGAGTTATAAATTTGGAATCATAACGTAATTCATTATAATACTGTCGATATTATTTTTTAGGTTTTCGGAAACCCTTACAAAAACTCCTAAGTTTTTGTTCTTTATCGTTTGTTAAATGGAAATGTTTTGGGAAAGGTAGCGTTTGAGCTGATTCGGAAGGGGGAAAACCTTCAACTTTTTTTCATTAGTGGTTAAGACACGGTTATCAATTTAAGTGAAACTCTTAATTCCGTAATAGAACTCGTTATAATAACTTAAAAGGTTTTTTCAAGAAACGTATTATGAGAAGTCGTTTCAACGGAAAATTCTGGTGAAATAGAGAAAAGAAAGGTTGGTATAATAACATATATTAACGTATTGAGAAAAGTCGAGTGCGAAACCTCGTAAACAGGTACCCCATATTTTAAATAAACCTTCGAAAGAGGAGTAAAAACCGCACAACTGGACCCCTAATAGAAATCAAACTCTCTTCCCCTATACGCAATATCATTGAACATATAACACAAGATATTTCCGACGAATCTCCAGTAATACGCGTATCTAAATCCGTCGAAAGGAAAACCAAAGTTGGCAATAATTTGTTCGTAATCCCGATATATAGTCTCGCGTATGTTAAATTTATATCGTCGTACATCAAAAACCCTAATAGGATCCTCAACACCAAAAAGATAAGTTTAGTACAGAATAACCACCTTTTATGTTAGGGACGGACCAGTTACCTAATATTTTTAAAATAACCCATAAGGTTGATACTGAAGGCAGGCGAAACTCTTCGAATGCGCGCTAGTGACGTGCGCAGTCATTTTGGCTTTATTAGCCGAAGGTATGTCTGGATCAATTTAAAGTTTTCGATAATTGGTTATAAATCGTATGAGAATCAGTTGTCAATATCAAAAATTGTGGGGGCTGCGAATAAATATGTCGGAAAAGATGAGCTAAGATGTATTACCTAACGTTCTTAATAAAGATTTATACTTAAATCTTTTCAGTCATTCATAACGTCATAGAAATATATTTTGAACAGAATGTCCACCTTAGCTGATACCAATATAAATAGGTAATAATTAGGTTTATAACAATATTAATAAAAATATTCAATACTGATTAAACTGTTAAATAAAACTTTCAATAAGTTTATATTTAAATCTTTTCAGTTGTTTATAACTTCATAGAAAGATATTTTGAACAGAACATCCGCTTAGGCTGATACCATGGTAAATAGGTAATACTCAGTTTTGCAACAATATTAATGAAAAGATTTAATACTAATTAAACTGTTAGATAAGTTTTTCAATGAGTTTATACTGTTGGTAAGGATTTAGACGTTGTAATGTTGTCGATTCGATTTGTCGAAGTAATAGTAGTATTTCTTGGTCAAGTGGTGGATATATTGTTCTAGGGTTAGCAGACTTCTCACCGGTCCATATACTAATTTCTATGGCCAATCACTTGGCGTGTAACCTAGTATAAAGTTGGCGCATACTGTAATTGATTCGTAATTAATATAGTAAACCAACAGAACAATACACTCAACTTGCAGTCAATATAGTCAACTTTATTATAAGTAAAGTTTACTTACTGCATTGCCATTACGACTATTTCAATACTAGCGGCTTTTTATTCTTTGCGTTCATGTTAATATAGTCGACTAATATTTACCGGTTACCATTAAATTTCGTTTTTGTCAACTGGCTAAACGCTCGCCAATTCCACCGTTAAATTGACCCTCATTACTTTTATTTTCCATACGATTCTGAATTCCGGATTTATCAATTTCCTTAAAAAAAGTTTTTCGACATAAACTTATAAAAGCCTCCAACTTTGCCGTACCAATTAAATAAGTTTCTGGCCTCAATTTTCTATCAGTTTTCCAGTTTACCAAATCATTCTCATTCGGCGGTACGTGATTTGACCTTGCGAGATAACCTATCAACGTAACTCTCTATACGTAAGGTTAGCTTATTACTGTCTACAAATCTTTTGAAGGTCTCATTGAATAAAGTTTTCGTTACAGTATTAGCGATATTATCTTTGCCATCAATTTATAGAAACTTTTTAATATCCCTACCTTTTTAGATTTTACGAAGTGCCATTACATCTATCATCAGGCGTTTTTCATTAGTAGTTCCGAACTTTAAAAATTATTCCAACAAATTTCTCGAGTTAGTACAAATTAACACCGTAATAGACGGAATTTTCAATTTCCTGATGACTAGGTAAGATGTTTCCCATAATATTATACCTACATCGACACTAGTTATTATGATGTAAATCTATGATGCCAATACGCTTCGTATAATTTTCTTACACTTGGGAAAAATTGAATAAATTGGGTTTTCAATAATACTCAATTAGGTATTTTACCTATTCATATTAACGCGTGTTATTAGGTATCGAATTCACAACAATAGATATATATCATTCATAAAAATGCTGTTCGTAAAAATTATCACCTTGGCCCTTAACAAGTCAATTAAGACTATATTAATTCCTCGATTTAGATTCCGCATGTACTACTCCAGCCTTTCATTTAAACGATTAAAATTCTTGTCCGTTGGGTTTTGTATTTATGCGGTAATCGATAGGTCGTACGAGGTTTCCAATGGGCATAGAATAGCGATGTAATTATCATGAGCGTGTTATTTCAAGTACTGTTGAGCCCTGACCATGTTAATCTTTTCAATTGTAGTCAAATCAGCGTTTTAACTCTTTAAATTGAAGCTAATTGAAGTGTCGTTAATACTAAGCATGCGGATTGACGATCCGTTATAGTTAAATTAATTTTATTTCACTTAAGTTAAGACCGACTTACCATTCTAAAACTTCGAGTTATTAATAGTTCGCTATTCTGATTCTACAAAATCAGTGATTCTGATAAATTAGATATCGTTAGTTTACATAACTATTAATTCGAAATATTCCTTTTACTTGATAAGAAAATACAGATCGTAGGTTAAAAAAAGTATACCTTATATTGACTTAAAGTATCATTAATAGGTTAGAAACTAGTAAACACCTACTTTATTCAATCCATATAATGGTTTAATACATCGTATCAATGTTCACGAAAGGTATTTACCACGTAATTCCTATATCAACTCCAAAAAAAAAAAAACAATCCGTTGTAAATCGGTTACTAACTATATATATACTTACGTTATATCAGGTTTATGGAGGATAAACTTCCCTTTGGTTCTAGCTAACAAATATGTTATCAAAAGGACCATCAAATGCTTACTTTTTTAAAAATATTAAATAAATGCGTAAAGATTTATTGTTTTACCTTTATTACTATATTCTTCAATGATTAAACGTAACGTTTTGTACGGTTGGCCTGTAGTTTTACCTTTAACTTTAAATAGGATCTTCAACCCGAATATTGTGGTATTTGGGGTTCAAAAGTTAGAGTCGCCTTTAGACACAAATTATATAACTCCTCAAATAAGGAGATTATAAATACCAACCCTATCGCTTTCCTTAAAAGTTCTGCCGAAAGTCTTGATAAAGTGTTATATCCAGAGTTTTACAACGAAGTTGTAATTAAATTTCTTTTTTATATCAACCCAAACAATATTATAAATATAAACCAATATGTATTACTTATCTTTAACATTCCTTCTTTTTAATCATCATTCTTTCTGGCGGCGTTTTATTGGATTATCTATTATGGGAGGAGAAGGGTTATATAAGTTTATTTTTATAACTTAAAAGTTTTTATTGATGTCGTTGATCGCTTTAATGTAAGGTTTAACCTAAGTTATACGAAACATCGCGGGTCCGTTAACAGTTTTTACAATTACTTCAAAGTTAACGATACTTGAAATCTTGAATAAGCCTTCCAATTTACCTAGATTTCGCCATACAAAAACTTTAATTTATAATGGAAAAACAAATAAATTGATTGTTTTAAAAACAATTTATTATATTGAAGGAATTCTTAACTTAACACCGTATCCATCTTTTTTTCGTAATTCTTTGAAGTCTTTACTATACGCTACGGTTCTGTTTCAAATACTTATTAATGGTGGAATTTTATTGATCGGGAGTAGATATACTCCAAAAGCTAACATCTTTAGCATTAAGTCTTTAAGGCCTAAAATATAATTTAAACTCTTTACCTCTATTTAAAAACGCGTCTCCTAATCAGTAATGCTTCCAATCTATAACTTAAAGGTATTATACGCTTTTCAGATAGTGCTTATGCCGTTTCGACCTATCCAATACTATAATTAGCCTGAATAGATACCTATTGATACTAAATACCCATTATTTTAGCGTTCGCCTAGATCTTCGCCGCTATAAAGTTGTTGTTGGTATCATAAAAGACGACGTTAGGTGGGCCTGAATGCGTGTTAATTTATAATATCATTAGCTTTGTCTATGGGCTTCACCGATGAGAAGTTAAGTAATTCAATTCCGTGAATAAAGGTATCGAAGTTAATAAGGTAAATAATAGGATTGTTATTCAAGTAGAATACATCCATAGAAAATATTACAGTTAAAATACTTGTTGTCTTTTAGTATAAACTTGAATTTTCGGAAGGTTTAGGTATACATTTGGCAATGATGACAGAGATTTTCAATAGTATCTAGAACGGAGCATTTCACATTTTCTTGCCGTATAGATTTAAGTATTTTGTATAGCTTGTCAACGGTTGGATAATTAAAACGCCGGTATAATTAACGCATTTTGGACTCCGTCAAATTTAATACCGTTACTTCTGGTATATGATGATAGAACCTTAGGTGCCCCTACGTGGTGGCGAGGGGAAACCTCTAGTCATTTTTAATGAGTTCGTCGTTGTTGACTTTAACGTTAATTTTGAAGATTTTTGTATTTTTCAAATAAAAGAAAAAATTTGTAAGTGAATTAATAATATTTAACGTGATAGACGTAACAACTGTTTGAATAAACGTTGTTTTCAATCAAGAAAAATTTTCTCCTGAGCCGAAGTTAACATTAGCTTTACCAGTTTTTTAATAATGAATTTCTGTGGTTATAGTGCTTCCTATGTGTAATTTTACGCATTGTGAATACCTTTTTTTAAAAATACTTTACTACCTTTATATTTGGTTTAATACCTTGAAATGTGTAGTTTATGTAACGATCGCAAAGCTTAAAGATATATAATAGGTTAAGGGTTTGATTAGAGAGAAGGTAGGGCTTTTCGATATTTAAAAGACATAGGAAAACATGGTCGGCTAGTTACTAGACCGCGTTAAAAGCAGTGTCTTTATGCCACGTAACTTACCTTGGCGCATCGTCATCGTCAAAAATATTTCACCCTTGTAGTCTACGATATGGTCTAATTAGTCTTAACTAAAAGCAGTGCGATACTAGGTATGATATATCACTTGTTATTCATTATACTTCATTAAAGGGTAGAAAATGAACGAATTACTTTATCGATTATGAATTTAATATTTCTTCCTACTATTTCAATGATAGTTCTTACTGTTAATAGGTTCGCTTAAAGTTTACCCTCGTTATCGTTAGTGTAGTTGTGTCTTCCAATCAGAAGACTTTGGACCCTATTTTGACATTGGGGCTGCCTGTATTTGCGTTTGATATAATATATTATTAGGCGGTACTTTTCATCTCTATCGTGGAAGTCATTGGCTTAGAAATAGATACTGAGCGAGTTCGACGTGTATACTATTACAATCGTAAGCGAAAACCGTAATTAGTTGAAAAATCCTTTACAAATGGTATTTAGGCGTTGCAAGGCGTATTAGAACTCGTTTATGTTTGTGATTATTACCCGTACTTATTCGAAGAATATGGGTTCTCCAACGTAAGCTTTCCGTATTACCTGTTGATATAGTATCAGTTTTTTGAGCATTTAATTTGAAATATTTGTTTGTATGTCATCTTTTTTCTTTCTTAGTAATTATTATAGTCTACCTCGTCATTATCCAATTCATATAGTATTACGCAAGTGGACGTCATATTCGAAATAGTTCTTCATATCGTTATTAATTTCGTGGAATGGTTCCAATTTCTTTAGGAAGGTCAAGTAATAGGAATTAATGTGACATTTAAGTATTTTAGGGAATGACAAGTGAAAATTAGACGGAGGGACCTTTATTTACTTGTAAATGTTTAAGAAGGATATTATGTATATATGGAAGAGATTATGAGGCTTCTTATTATAATTTTCTATATTATTTCAAATTTTGGAAAAGTTTTTAAAGAGTTTGTAATTAAAGTGAACCATATTGACAGGTTCAAGAGAAAAGTCGCGATAATCATCACAGTTCTTAGTAGTGTTTCCTGCCGTTAATTTCAATTGTGGAGCTTTCGAGTCACAATAATACGAGTAGTTGCCAGTTGTTTTACTTAAAAGTTATATTCTTATAGTAGGATTTATATTTGGTTTGCGTGTATAGATGTAACTACCATAAAAGGCCTCGCCCCAAGGGATTTGACGATTTTGAGGGAACGATTGAGGGGTCAAGGGGATTTTGCTGCAGGTAGGGTGAGTGATTTTTTGGTTTTGCTCCATTGACCGAATAAAGTTAACGTTAATTACTTTCACCTCGTTGGCGGCCATTGATTTACGTGTTTTTCCGCTGCTGAAAGCGTACTCCGCGTTGTTACATAGAGGTGTTGAGTTGCCGAGCAAATTCAAAGGTTTTTCTTTGTTAGCATCTAAAGAAGTTTAACTTAATCATAGATCAAGGGGAGGTTTATTAAAACGTATATAAGGGCATCAAGAGTCGTTATCGCCTTTTCCTTTTCTCATGAGGTTTTATAGATTAGGATTTGAAAGGGTATCTTTTCATTAAGTCAATTTTCAAAAAGGCTTTGCTAGTTCTCAAGGGGTCGTTTCTGGGATATAGATGCCGTAACGAGTAATTTCCTTTTTTAAATTAGCCCCAACTGTACGTTAGAACATACTTTTTATGTTAATCGTTTAATAGGTAAAACCTTTACAAAATTTTGAAAAGGCGCGGGCATCACAGCTAAAGTCTTCACAGAAATTTGTGTTGTAAATGTACTAGCTGACGTAGTTGGTTAGGCGCTTTTTAATCAAAAATTGGTTCATATTTTTCATGTAAAGTTATTCATCAAAGTAATTAGTGAAAACAATTTCGTGGGTTTTGACAGCCTTGATGTATTTTTTACAGGGTGTCATTTTGATGTTTTGGTTTATATAGGAATTGATAGTTGAAGAACTTGATGATTTGGAAACGTAATATTTGATGTTTTAGCGTAAAGTTATGTAGGGATTTGGTATTTTAATGTGAAGTTACGTAGGGATTTAACAGGTTGGCGTTAAGTCGCGCGATATAGCTTTTTTAACGCTAATTGGTGATTTCGCTTAGTGTAGCTATCTTGACGCTTTTAGTAGCGTAAAGGAAAGAGAAAAAGAGGAGTAAGGAGAAAACTCGGTGTTAAGAATAAAGTTCGGTATAAGGGATAAGGTCGAAAGTAGTTTGTTATTAGTGGTTTAATAGAATGTGACTTGGTCGTTTTTGTAGTAATAAGGCATATAATAGTAATGTCCGTAGTAGTATTAATTTAGCTATTTGTTAACTTGACAAACTTCGAGACTTTTGGTGGTTAATCTCAACGCTTTTCTTTAAAAAATATTCGTGAAGATTTTTTAGTGTTTTCGAATAACGATATTATCTATACTTTTAAGCTTCCTTTGAAACCGAAGTAAATTAGAAGTTTTCTTTACTTATTGCCGTGAAAACCGACGCAATTCGTTGAAGTCTTTCGTAAAAATATTTTCTCCAACCTTAGTCTTTTACAAAGCGTAATTGGAAAGTAACCTTTTATTTTTCTTAGGTCATTGTTACTTAACCGAATAATAATTAATCAATATTGGTAGGGTTTTATATGTTGCAACGTTGTCTATTAGATTGGTCGAAATGATAGTAGTATTATGTGTTCAAGTGGTAGATGTATTTTTCTAGGTTTGGTAGACTTCTAGCCGGTCTACACACTAATTTTTATAGCTAATTGCTTGGCCTGTACCCTAATGTAAAGTGGGCGCATACTGTACTTGATTTGAAGTTAATACAGCCAACTCAAAAAACAATACACTCAACTTGCAGTGAGTATGCTCAACTTTACTATGAGTAAAGTTGACTTACTGCACTACAATTATTACTATTCCAATATATAGTTCAGTAAAACATTATAAAGAAGGCACAAGTTAAGGAAGCTACACTACGACAACAGCTTCACACAGATACACCAATATAATCGAGTTTAAATACGATTTATTACAATTGAATGCTACTTGTAAGAGTGTTATTTATCTATTTATTGTGTTTGCTTACAACATTGATGGAAAAGATATTGAGCTCAACTAATATGATCCCTTCAATAGGTATGTTAAAAAGCTCATATGAAGATTAAGATCTTTCATTAGAGAACTGCATTGATTGTCAATACGGAAGGATCATATAATTCAAAAAACCAAGGATGAGAACATTTGACTAGAATCTGAAATGGCAATGTGACAATGACAACCTCTATCAGAAACATAAGTATCCTGATTAAAAATAAATAAAAAGTGTTGAATATATTATCAACCCAGATATTAATTTAAGTGCGATACACCCGCCAAGTGCCAAGGTCTAAAAAGATATTTTTTATGTATTACCCTAAGGTTTCGGTGAAATAATATATTAACCATGTCTTTCTCTATGAAGGTAACGATGTTCTACAAGATTTGTTAGATATTGAAGATAAAAACCACCCAGAATCAATTGAGAAAGTGTCTTAGTCTCAGAAGAGGGCGATAGAGACTTTAAACACTAATAATGAGATAATCACGTCGATTTGATCTTACAAATTGAATTTCAAATATTAGATATTAACTATGTTGACATATAATCATACAAAGAACATAAAATTAGATAATATATAAAGACTGGCAAGCTAGTAAGTTCCAATAAATATGAAGATTTCAAAGTTAATAAGGAATTTATCATAAGCTAAACTTATTAGAAAGCGGTGAAAGATTTTTCGTGTATTTATAAGTGCCAAATGATTCGCAAGCAGATATCTATGTCATACATGCTTCAATTTGTGAGTAAATCGTTTGAAAATGTGTGTTGAATTATTTAAAAAGTAGATTGAGGTATTTCCATGAAAAATGAGTGAAAACTATAAAAGATAGATATTAGAATGACTCATTGAAAAGAAATTGAAAAAAGAATATATATAAAACTATACACATTAGTATTAGTGGTAATTGTAGTATATGTATAGAAATGAAATGGGGTGATAAATTAATATAAGACACAAGCCAAATGTTAGCCTTGAGAAACCTAATTGCAGATAGGCTAGCGGTCATTTCAACTTAAAATTATTACCCAATTTTAATTTAATACAATACTATATGTTACTTGACTACTATTTAAATCGAAATACATTCTAAATACTGTATAGGTACCACCACTTTCATATAGGAGTTAAACCTTGAGTAAAGGAAAACGTTATTTATTTAGTGAGTAACCTGGTATTATTTAAGTCCATCAGTATCTTGAAAGGTTCATTAATAGTAAATGGGTAGCTGAGTACATTGAAAATCCCCTAAAAGAAATACCATCAACACTTATTTAATAACATATCTCGTTTTGTTTAGATAATAGAAATGAAAAGCTGATTATAAATATAAAAACTACGTGATAGAATACTAATGACCTTAACCGTAAAAGTAGTTACGAATTCGATGGCGACATTAAGTTTCAAAAAGCTTAGAGATTCAAAGAAACTACTCAAAACTGTAATTGTGTTTACGATAATAATAAAATCCTCGAACTTTGGCGTAAAATATTTAAAAAGTTCGCTCGGAATAATTAAAAATTTGTATATCCCCTAAAATAAAGTTTTTTTTTAATAAAGTGGATGTCATTCCTAAATCGTTGAAGAACAGATCAATTTTCTCATGTTGATGTTAAATTAATTGAATTTTCGGTGATAATATACAATTTTCGATTTAACAAACTCATTTTACCCATACATAAACCTAATAACTCTAGATGTTGGAACCGAAAGCCTAATGAATTTATCTTCTGAAAATTCAAGAGCGTTGAGGTAATTTTTATGCCCCAAATAAAATTGTATTCAGTATATATTACATTAGACTTTTCATGTAATAAGGGTCCAAAGAGTAAAACCTTTTATGAATCACAGAATGAAAATAAATCATCTAACGTAAATAACTTTGTTTTTAGTATTAGACGGAATAACGATAGTTTGAAAGATGAATTTATCATTATTATGATTTGAATATTTCTCAATATCCAGTCAATCCCACAGAAAAATGAAAACCAATAATGAATTTTCAAAATTATCACAATCCATATTATGAACCGGATTTTGATCTTCAATTCGCCAGAAACCGAATATTTTTTTTTTTTGGATAAACACGGCCAATATTCTCATTCTTTTTCGATTATAAATGAAACCTCAATGAAATGTTTTCAAGAGACGAAGTAAATGATACGTGAAATTCGAAGGGATGGCTCTATATAAACATCTTCTAATCAAATTATAATACTATAAATACTCCTTGATAAAAAGAAAGAAAAAAATATTTTGAACAATGAAATCACCATGTGATATAATAAAATATAAACGGAAGCCAGTAATATAACTGGTCAAGGAACAAACAATTAGACACAAAATATATATAAGTCAACAAAAGTGGTTAAACTAGGCAGGTACTAGCCCCTAAAATCACCACTAGCACCCACCCCCCCTACCTAACAAAAAAGCAAGTCTACCGGCTGGAATTGTGAACCTCCTACATGAAACTTATATAATCAAAATTCCTTTATATCAACGAAATGGGTGCTAGATAAATAATACTATACCACAAATTTCTCAACTCTATAGTAATGAACGCGCTGAAATACTAAATACACAAATTATCTACAAAAACTACTATAAAACCGTCTAATACGTTACAATCTAAGCAACTAGTCGGTCACAGCCAGTTAATTGATTAACTAAAGCCTATAACATGCTGCCACGAAAGTCAAACAAATCCATTGATCTTTATAACTTACTCGTAATAAACTTTAAAAACGTTAAGTACCCCTATATCAACTAAACTTTCCCAAAACTCCTAAATACAGAGTTTATATTTAATCTACATAACAGATTTATTTTTCTTTGAATACGTTATTGATACTCATATAACCAACTAAAAGTTTAATATGTATTCATAAAAACAGTTTAACTGAATACTTAAATTTAACTGCATTATAATCGTAGAAGGGAAATGAGATGAATGTGGAGTTAACGAGTTTGATTGATCAAGAATAGCGGTAACATTATTGGAAGTCGGGTCGTAGGGTTGATTAAGTGAAGGTGGGTACTAGTTTTGACCTTTTCATTTTCGATTGCGATATTATTTTTACCAATTGAAACGAGTGCGCTTTTTAACTTTTTACAAATTTAATATTCAGAAAATAATTATAACATTTCGAACTGATGAAAATGCAGCAAATTTTATGAAAAAGAGGTTAGGCAACTGATTAATTAAGGATTAAAAGTGGAAGTTAACGCTAATTTCATTATGTTCGTAAGTAGACAAATAGAATCAGATCTTTAAGAAAGCAAAAACGCTAAATTATGACCAATGTTAATATAAATTCGTATTAAAGTAAGGAGAATTCTCTAAGGTGAGGTTTCAACGTATATAATTAGATGAATGAAAAATTTCATAGTGGTGGTTTCGATGGTTTCTTATTATTAATGTATTATTATTTATTAAATGAACTAAATGTGGATAAAATGGTTTCTATTTTACAAAAACTTGAATTTTACGAAAAAAGAATCAATAATTCAATCAATCTGGTATTTCTTATCTGATTGACATTTTGTTTAAAAATCATAAATTCGTTTTATGTTTCTTTCATAATAACTCAACCGCGTAATAAACATAAACGTTTGGCTGAACCACAATAACGTATTGAAAATGTTTATTATTCATTACGTCGCAACTTTCACAGTTGAATTTTTTTTGTAAAGTTATGAAAACGTTATAGGAAGTTCTTTCCTTTAATACGAGAATCAAACAACGTAATAACAAACCATTTTACGAACTGAATGAAGTTAATATAAAAGTAATATTATATAAAAAGGGTATATTATTCATACTCGTCATATGTATCCTATATAGTAACAACTGGTAACCCGGTAAAAAAAGGCTTTGATTTGATTACGTATATACTATTAAAACACGTGGATATATTAAAACCTTTCAATTTACCCGCTCTGAGAGCCCAATGAGTTCTTGGTAAAAAAGGTGTTTTCAAACGCTGCTTAATATACATTGGCTTCTAAAAAAAAATTGAAACCTTTGCGTTGTATTGTTTTCTCAATTAATTATTATAAAACATAGAAATTCAAAAAAGGTTAATAATAATATACAAATCGCTTAGTATAAGCTTTAAAATCTATAGAATTTATGTCTTTAATTGTAACCAGTTCCTTAGACTAGTTTTTAGTAACTAAAAAGCAAGGGGGTCACGCGGTTTTTTTTTCACGGTAAATCGGTTCTACAATCGATATCAAATTTGCTTTATATCTGTTTAAAAATAGGAAAACAATTGAAATTTCCCTTTTTAACAAAACAGCAATAAGTTGTCCGTTCGAAAAAAATATAATTTTGGTGAAAGAAATGGTTTTCTTGGTAAAGGGGGAAAAAATGAAAAATGAATTTCCAAAAAATCGTAGTCCTAACGTAACGAATAAGGTAACCGGCAATAAAAAAAATCGCATCTTTCCCAACACATTTATGGGCATCTCCAACATTTATTAGTGCTGCCAAGAGAACTATATACGATTTATTAATATCGCCGAAAAACTTCTCAATAGTTTCCGTTACAGCTATCATTAGAGTGGCCAAATCAATGCCGCGCGCACCCGGCACGCCTGTAAGACAATACCTGACCTTTGCAAAAATATTAAGGGCCCTAGAAGAAACGCTAGGTAATTAGACCGCCCCCGGCGAAAAAGGATGCAAATGCTTACCGATCTCAAAGCTTTAACGTGAAGGCCCTTTACAAGGCCTTCGACGCATAAAGACGTAACCTGAAAATTCGAAAATTCACATATCGAGTCTACAAACAAACCATTAACTTTTTTGTTATCCGTTTTGACAAACTCAACTTTACTAAGAAACGTACGTTAACATTACGTATTACAACATACACCATCAACAACATCGCGAATGGGAGCCCAGTGTTATAGGAAAATAGGCCTATGCCCAGACCTATACCTCTTTCTTTCCTTACGTAAATCTATTAAATCCGAAAGCCTTCGCGAAACATCTCTCACACATTTTCCCCTACCATCCTCAATTACTTCATGATATCGACCTTTTGAACATACTTCATTACGAAACCCATTACCTTATCAATTGAAGAACTTACTTAAATTATTGTAATAAGTTGTAATTGAATATCGGTTTTTTTAATATCGTAAAAATCTTTTCCGTCTGTGAAAGACCTATAGTGCTTCACCCGCGATTACTTATAATAATACTCCTTATAACGTATCACTCCTTAAAATTTGACGGAATAGGCGCGCCTATGGGTTTTTATCAGGGTTTTCAAAGGCTTCAAACGCGAAGTTAAAAGATATTCCTTTTAATACGTCTTTATTAAATACATATAATGAAATCCATTTACAATTGAATTTATAACAAAAACCCTTATGATGTTTTTTATACGTTATTACGATATGGTTATTCAAAATGAACTCTTTTACGAGGAAAAAAGATATCAATATTAACTTATTTCTTAGGAAAAACCTTTGTTACACTTTATTAGTTCTAATATATTCACGCGGTAGAAAGGATTTTCTTACGAAACTCACACGATTTTTTAAAGTCTTCAATTGTGGTTCCAAAGGTGATAAAAAGGAATCACGATTTAGATCAAAATTACACCATTTAATAATCACCTATAGATATACAAGAAAGATATTTATACAGGTTTACCGATCTAAATAATATCGTTCCTTAAATATATAAAGAATTTCTATTACGCGGTGATAATAAGTAGTAAAAACGATAGACAAGTGATATTGGTTTTAATTTTACAACAATGGATGCAAACAATGGTATATCAACTTACATTTCATATATCCTGGGCAGTATTACAACTATATGATTCCAGCTAGGAATTACGCCCCAAGATCGTATGTATTGGCGATTTAATACCATAATTTCCACGAAATGTTTCGTTTGGTTCACTTTGATTGTATTACTACTTTTAACTGGAAAGATAAGAAATTTATCTATGTTTTGGGATGTTGTTTTTAATGGATTAGAACCTTTAGTAAGACCTCTTATAATATTATAACGGACGTAAAAGACATTGATATATTTTTATTACAACTAAAACCGGCGAGCCGAACGTTCGCCTAGTAAAAAGGGTTCGCGACGCCGAACTTTATTACATTGATATAAACAAATAGATTACTGATCAATCCGCTGTACAACTAGTACTTTTCGCTCACATTTCTTAACCTTTTAATTACATGACTTCGAACGTTAATCCTTTATTATTATACAATATCTTATTTTCGGATCTTGTTACGTACGTGGTAAACGATAGTTGTAAAAGCTTTAAAAAAAGGAGGATATATGAGACTTTAATGTCGGAGTCTTCATCACTCTCATTAAGGGCTTCTGTATTCACGACGCATACGATAGACCTGCCTTATTAGAAAAGGTTAACGCCCGTCCAATGTGTAGTTCGACTATTAGGCTTATATTTAGAGCGGCAGGATAATTTTTTTTCAAGGTTACGAAATCTAGTTCAAAATCTGTAAAGTTCTTTATAACTGCAACCTAAACTATCCTGGCTGTCGTGATCAAGAATTTTTATATTAGATTCGTTCCGTCGTTAATATCGGTTACATTGATATTCGAATCCGAGTTCTTACTATTTCTTATTGTTTTTACCGCTTAATAAAACCTAACAACCCCGAAAATTAAAGCTATTTATTGAACTGCAACTTTACTGTTTATTTAGTATCAATTAAAATTAATGTTTTATAATGATAAATATATTTATATCGAGAAAATAGGATAGAATACCTATTATCAAATACTGAAAAAATATATGGTTTATGAATATCTGTGTAAAAATTGACAAAATAATTATAGTATATTAAGTTTTACTTATAGGTTGCGCAAATTAGTACATAAATATTATTAATATATACAAACCTTAATTCAATAAAGAAGACAATACCCAAGGTTCGACATAACAACACCTAATTTATGATATTTTTTCACCCGTTGGAAATTAGGAGAGACCTGCTCTTATATGAGAAGATTGAAGCGAATTTCGTTTTATAACTAGGCCTCAGGGTTTTTTCTTTATTTGAAAAAAGGTTTCATCTACCGTTATATAATTTCGGTCAAATTTTAGAAGAAACAGTTCGTCATCGTATATTAATAGGATTGATATCATAAATGTATACCGGGATCAATTTATAAACGATATGTTAACATATATGTTTAATTGTATAACTAGGTTTTGAAATATTGGTAGTTGAAATTTCAATTTCCTATATAATCGGAATAAATCGACTTTGGGTAATACGAAAGGGGGAATTACTTGGGATAATTACGTCTTTATGATAGATATATATTTGCACAACGTAATAAACGGTTTTATATATAATTCAAAATACTTTTTCGATTTTACCTTTGTTAATATTACCGGGATCATTACAGTTATCCAAGACAATATAGATAACGATATTAAGTATAAGGTCCTATTAAAGACCATGTTATCTTAAGGGTCCTATACAATATCAATTATATGTATTAAAATATCGAAAACTAATTTCCCAAGATTTTGCAACCTAATTATTATTAGAATAATGTTGGTAGGCCTTTAACGTTACAATGCAGTCGATTAGAATCAATGTGATCGAAGTAACTAGTGATACATTGATGTTAGTTGAAAAGTCTAAGTTGTAAGTTTTAAGTTTGGCAGACCGCTAGCCGATCTGTACGCTAATTTGTATAGCCAAATGCTTTGGTATATTCCCTACTTTAAAGTGGGCACCTACTACACTAAACTTGCAGTACATTGTATTCAAATCCAACAAACTGCAATCAATTTACAGTACTTACAATCAACTTTACTTACAGTACAGTTGACTTGACTGTACTGCATTTGACTGCTATTCCAATACTGGCGGCTTTTCATTTTGTACCTGCACGTTAGCATAGTCTGCTATCAATTGGTTGCAACCTTTGAAATCCCTCCTTAATCCACGAGTCAATAACAAGCCAGACCCCTATCAATTCCGATTAATTTGTATTAAAATAGACCTTAATTACGGCCTCTTATAGCTCTTTTACTCCACTCTTCCAAGGTCTCCGTTCCTCAATTCCCATATATAAGTCTTTCTCCATAAACCTATACATATCATGTATTTTACCACTTGCGTACCTTTTACCAGTAGTTTAGTTTACTAGCATTACCATCATCATCTTTACCTCCGTTTCCATTAATATTATTACCCTGATAGTCTTTAAGTTTTTCAGGGCAACCCTATTCCTTTACATTACATTCCAGGCGGTTCACGTAACCCTTGATTCGTATTATTAGCATATTACTATCCACAAACCTTTTCAAAGCGCCGTTAAGTGTAGCCTTGGTTATAACGTTGGCGGGGTTATTTTTCCCGTTAATTTACCGGAACTAATCAATTTTCCAGACTCTGTATACCTCCCTTAAAGCTATTATGTTTATTTTGAAACATTTTTTATCAATCTTACCCAACTTCGATAGGCATTAGAAGAGGCTCCAGGAGTTAATAAAAAGTACCATAAGTATCGAAGGTAGTCCCAGTTATTTAGTATTAATTTTCAATATACCGGTAATTACCATACCTATATCAAAGCCTGCCATCACATCATAATCTTTAAATGATAACAAGTTTCGTATTATAATTTTACACTTAACAAATATTAAATTTATAAGGTTTTCAGTAACTACAAATTGCTCTTTTAATCTTTACTAATGAACAAGTATTATCAGGAAGCCGATTTGTAATATTAAGTTAGTATTCTTAGCAAATAACATGTCCATAAAGATTATTATCTTCACTTTCATTGAATTTACTAGATCTATATAAATTCCTCTTTTCAAATAATCCAGTTGTTACTTAGTCCTTTTATTTAGCCGGTTAAAATCTTTTTCCCATCAATATTATGTTTATACCTTAACGAAAAGGTCATATAATACCTCTGGTTTGTATATCTTGGCATTGTAAACCATAATTATCCTTTACTTTAAGTATCTTTGAAATCTTACCTCGTTAGCTTTATCGATAATTGTTAGGCTCGTAAGTTTTTTTTTACGTAGGCTAATATAAGCACCGTTTTCAGCCTTAATATTATAGATACGGATGAACGATCCATTAAAGTTAAGTTATATGCCTTTAACTAACGTTTCTATTAGCTTCCATTTACAAAGGCTTGACTTCTTAATTGCATGTTATTCCGTCGCTATAAACCCTATATCTCCATAGAATAAGGTATCGTTAGTTTGTATACTTATGATGCTAAAATCTTTACCTTCCGTAATCAATAATTACGAGTCAAATGTTAAAGTTTTTATGCCTAGTCTATTTCTAAAATACGTCTGGTACGTTAAGAACCAATAGACTCCTCTTTCGGCTAATCCGTATAGAGGCTTGATATAACGTATTACCATGCCGGCCGAAAACTTGCCCTTTAGGTTTTTTTTGGAAATTCTAATAGTACAATCCGTTCAATATCGATATTAAACTACGTGTACGCTTACGTAATACCCCGACGGTCAATTATAAACTAAGCTTTTATACCAGAAGTCACACTAATAGTAATAACGATGATAAAATGCTAATTTAAATTTTGAAATTATAGGTAATTAAATAAACATTTAATCCTTACCTTTATCACTGTATCTTTAAACGATTGGACTTAATTTTTCGTATAGCCGTTTCGTTGTTTTTCCCTTCATCTTGTGAACTATTTTCAACTTAAAGATAGTAATTTTTTAGCTTTTAAATGGCTTTAACGGTACAAATTGTATTACCTCTCGTAAAAAAAAAAACTGTTAATTTCTACTTGGTCGTTTTCCCTAAATATCTTACCCGGTATGTTAATAATACTTGTAACACGTAGCTTAAAAGAAAGTTTTCCATCAAACTTTTTCTTTTAAGATACACACACCGTTATATACGCCCCAACATGTGTATAGTTCCCATTGCCGTTCTTCTCATTAATATATCCTCCTCTTAGTTGATTTTACACGCCTTCGATATTCCATTAGATTGTCAAGAATCGGTTTGAGAACTTTATATTAACTAATCCGTTCGACTTGAAGGTTATTGATGTTAAAATATTTATTGGATTTAAGGGTTGTTTTATACAGTTTAACCTATATGGTTCGGAAGGTAACAGGACTGTTAACAGTTTTAATTAACATATTTAGGTTATTAATGCTTAAAAACTTATACGGCACATCCCATTTACCTAGCTTTCGTTATATAAAGACTTTACTTTAAAGAGGGTGGAATAACACATTTATTGTTCATGGTCTGTTTATAGTATTAAAGTCTTCGTTAACCTAAGGGTGTACCGATTCCTTAATTAGTTTTTTTTAGGGCTTTGCTGTATTTCATAACACGTTTTTAGGTGTTTAAAGATAGTAACAACTCAGTCGTTATACATAGATAGGCCTTAAATACCTGAAAAGTTGGTATAAAACCGTTAAAGTTAATATTATCGTTAAAACCATTTACCGTCATTTAAAACCGTATATCTTAACTTATAAACCTTTAAATTTCCATTGTAAAGAGACAATGAACCCTTCGTAAAAAGACGTGAACCCTTTTGATCTTGCTAATATCTTATTAAAGCTTAAGGGAAGCTTATCAATATTATATTCCCATCGACCTAATATTAGTTTAAGATTTTGTTGTGACAAAGTTGTCATTGATATCGTAAACTAACACTTTTAATGGTCCAAGGTACATATTAATTCATAAAATATATAACTTCTTCTAGGTTTCTTTTACCGTCATATTTTTAAGAAACTTAACGCTATAAAACCCAGTAGTAGATTTTTCAACATAAAGTACTAGCTTACCATCGAAGTGAAATACGTTTACAAAAACGTCAAAGTTGAAGTTTTAGTCTTTTTTTAGCCTGAACTTAAACCTTAACGGGGTTTAAAAGTGTATTTAACAATGATGACAAAGCCGTTTAATTACCTTTAATACCAGCAAGTCCACATCTTTATAACAAGTAACCCTTACAACCTTATAAAACCTATTAGTTACCAGGTAGTTAATCCTATGGTGTAGTTAACAAAGTTGCGTCTTCGTCAAGTTTAATACTACTGTCTTTAACCTATAAAGATAAAACTAAAAGTACATATATTTAAATATAATTGAAAACCATTTACCGCCTTTAACTTATATTAGTTCGTTAGCCTCAAAGTTAACGTTAATGCCGAGGTTTTTCATATCTTTAACGCTAATGAGGAAGAAGGTAAAGGATTCCGAAATGTTAAAAAAAGCAAGGCTGATAACAGTCTTAACCATTATTGATCATGGTAAATTTTTGTTTCCAAAGTCAAATCTAACCTTCACTTTATTACTATCCATATAATTATGTTTCGTGACAATATTAATATCTTTTTAAAATACGACGTATTACGAATAAATTCCTATTACGTACCATACTGCTCACGTATCTAGTATAATACCTCGAACGACCTACTCGACTTGAAGGTTTTAAATAGTAAAAAGGTATATATAGCTAAGGCTTTTATCGTTGAATCGGTGGTAGGGATATGTACCTGTTAAACGGTATGGGAATACGTGGTCGGCGAGTTATTACGTCACTTTTAAGCCGATACCAATATCTTTATATTAATAGATAGCCTTAAGCTTACTTCTATCCTCTTTAACATTAATACCTTAAAACCTTTTAACACGTAACATATAATCGCTTTTAAATATAAATACAAAGTATATATTATATATTATGTATTTAGATTCGCGTTTAATAGTATTATTACATGTCGACTAATAAACTTACTTACCGTAAATTCAACGTTTCTTTGTATTTAAAGTAAATCTACCAAACTAACTTAAAGACATTAGGGAAAAGGAATAAGTTTTTCCGGAAGTAGGTTGATTATGTTCCCAGGCCCAAACCTTTCGTTTGCCGTACTAACTCGGGCTTCCGTACTTATGGTAGATACAATATATATTAAAGGGTTTCTTTTCGTCGTTTATAAATTCAAAGATTTAAGGGTATATACTAGTCAACTAGAAACTCGAATTATCACGGTCGCTAACGAAAAACGAAACTCACTAACAAATCCTTCGGAAATGACGTCAAAGTATTAAAGGGCGTATTTGAACTCTTTGTAACCTATAATGGCTTGCCGAACCTATTAACGTAGGGTACCTTCACTAACTCATACGTTCCCCATTACTTAATAGTAAAACATTGGCTTATTAAAATTTTAATTAAAAACATCTATTTTACTTTCCAACCTTTTCTTATAATATAGTAAATAAAACAACTTAATAATTTTCCAATCGGTATAATATTAAGCAAAATCAATATCGTAATTGAAATAACCCTTTAAGTCATCGTCAATTTTGCGAAGGCAGAAGTAATTCTTTATGTACTGGAGGTAGTAATCCTCGGCTAAGCTAGTAAGAATACTGGAAAATAACGAGTAAAAGTTTAGCAATTCAACACTCATCTATTTATAGATGTTAAATAACGAGCGTAAATTAACTTTGAAGAGGTTATACAACTTACCGTTATACTTCTACTTTCCTCCCCTAATATTAACAAACGTAATAATTACCGTGAAATCAGTAACCATAATAAGGATATGTTGAAAGGGAAAGGTAATATACTGGTTGTAAAAACACTCTAAATCCCTCCACTGGTACTGACATTAATGATAATAGGTAGGATAGTTACCTTTAGCTTAGTTTAAAAGAAAAGGGTCAGTAGTTGTACCTACAATAAGCTGGCATATAAAGCTAATCCGTTTTTAATCTAGCTATTAAAGTTAGACGTGTTAAGGAGCTTTTGGGAAAGGAACTTAAAGGTTTCCGATGCAAGGGACTTGGTAATAGTCTTCTTAATATTAAGGGGTACGTCGAGGTTCCTATTCAGTTAACTAGTGGACTTGAAATCTTACAGCTTGTAGGTTAATCAATTCCTTACTTCCGGTGGTATTAAACCGTTAGTCTTATGTAAAGGGGGCTGAAAAACTTAAATAAGCTTAGGTAAGTCCTTACAAACGCATATAAATGCATTAAGAAACACTATCGCCAGCAATACCTTTATCCTTAGCTTTAAAATTCCATTAGGAATCTTTATCGGTAAAGTATTCGTAAAACACGCTAGACAGATTAACCTCTTTCCCTTTCCTAACAGGGAGGTCGAGCCCTCGGTTAGTGAACTTAATCTTTAGCCTAACCTTAACGTGCCTATATTCCATCTTTAAAATATCTAGGTTCTATTACTTAAAATATCTTTAAAAGTCTTCATATGCCTATTAATTTCGAATGGTTTCAGTAAGATTTGGATCAAGAATGTAAGAGCCGAGTACGTTAGTAAGATACTCGATTAAAAAGTATTCGGTAGGTTTAACAAACTAGGGGTCTTTATCATAATACTTCTTAAAGGTAATACTGAAGGCGATAATCGCTTCTTTGCTAACAAGGTTAGTGCGAAATCAATTCTAGCGGGTTTTCAAGCCATCGTAACGAAGATTAAAAAGTATAAGTGCAAAAAAAGTGTTATAAAGTAATAGGCCGTAAGTTTACCGTCAAAGTTAGTATTTAAAGTTAAAAGTCGGAGGACTTAGTCGTTTTTGCGATTTATAATAGTAGTACCCGCAATAGTAATAGCTACAAAAGTATTAACTTAATTGTTTTCCAACTTTCCGGCTAGGTAATCTTTAAAACTTTCAGGCGGTCAATCATAACTTTTGCAAAAAGGATCAATAAAGATTTCTTAATATTTTTAATAACAATACAGTCGCTTACTTATAAACTACCGCAAATAACTGACACAGCCTATAAACATTCCATATTTGCTACCGCAAACAACCGACAAAACTTATAGGGGCTCTTTACAAAAACCTTTCCTTTATCTTTAGCCGTCGTTTAATATAAATCTTAACTGGAAAGCACCTTCTTTTTCTAGTTAGCCAATCTGTACTTAATCTAATAAGCACTAATCAGTGTTGTTAGACCTTTATCGTTACAATGTAGTCGATTTGAATTACTGTAGTCGAAGTAACCGGTACTGCATTAATATTGGTTAAAAAGTCTGATTTGTAAACTCTAAGTTTGGCCGACTGCTAGACGGTCTGCACGCTAATTTGTATGGCCAAAAGCTTTTTCCTATTCCCCAATTTGAAGTAGGCACCTAGTGCACTGCACTTGCAGTGAAGTGTATTCAAATACCATAAAATGCAGTTAATTTGCAGTACGAATAATCAACTTTATTTACAGTAAAGTTGACTTGACTGTACTGTATTCGACTCTATTCCAATAAATAACCTTTTTACCACCCGCTTTTGAAATCGTTGATAGGGTTGCGGTATACGCGTAGATGACGGCCTCAATTTAATTATATTCTAATGCTCTATATGCGGTTAATAAACATATTAAAATACACGTTAAGGCTACAAAAGAATAAACTCCTAAAATCGATCGGCTTCTTCACTATACGAGAATAGTGGACGTAGTTAGCCAACGAGACGCCAGGTTTATCAAACGTAAAAATTATCTTATTAAAGTTTAACTGGCCCAAGCTGGATTATAAAGGATAAAATACGACCGGACCACTGACGTTGAAAAACATGATTAAAAATTTAACGAATCCAAAAAGTTCCCCCTTTTCACTTCCAACTTCTTTATTAAAAGTAAATAGACACCTTGGTTACAATACAAGTTAATAAATTTAAATTCCATGGGACGATATTTTCAATGGGTCTTAGGTCGAAAACGATATAGTAAACAATCTATTAAACGATTAGAAAAGGTCTGAGTATATAGTTCTATAAGGGTCCAATATTTCTAATAAAAAGGTCCGCTGTAACAATATTGAAATTCGAAGTATATCATCCGAACCTGACAACATAATTATCCATCAAATTAAAGTGAGTTGAGATTTATAATAGGGGGTTTTCGGACATTTTATAATAAATTTTTGCGATTAAAGGTTTCCTGAAGAATTTAGCGATAATCGGAAGTATTTATAACACTAAAACTAGACCACCAGGATCTATTATAACTACGTTTGTAAAAGTTCATTATTTTGATTTCTGTGTACTCCAAATAGATAAAGCATATCGTAGAAAGAAAACTATTTTTTACGTTAATAATCCGGATCCTAATTAATAACTAATAAAGCGGGAAAACGTCTAGGAGATCTGTTTCGAACTTTATTACATCCCTCACCTATAATATCTAATCTACCTCAACAAATAACCAAGCCCTCTCGATCCTTTCCCACGATACATAAAGTACTTTTAACAACTTTTTACATAATTTAATTATACAAAGAATACTATATATTAGGTTCCACTGAAAGTTACTCACGATTATTCAAAGTTTTTTAATAGGTAGGTGATAAAGTTTCGATAAGAAATAGTGATTATAGAGCTTACAAAATTTAATTATGATACCTCTAAAAGCTTCCTAGATTCCCCAGTTTTATTTATTATTTATATATCAGATTTCGTAAAACTTTATTTTGTCTGTGGTTTTATTTACATCGATGATATATTATAGTTTTGCGTTTTGAAGTTTTTTAAAATGGGTATCAAGGAACTTGACAGTGATTTACATAAGGAAAATTAACAGGCGATTGAAAATAAATTTATTTTTGCCTTCGAAAAGTCTAAAATTTTATATATTACCGGGAATCGGGATTCCAATAACTTTACAAAACGAGGTAATGTTGGTACACTTATAGTGGCAACGTATTTCTTGAAAGTTTGTAGTATTCTGACGATGGAAAAGGAAGAACTAGAACTAAAAGCGAAGCTTAATAGAGATAAGCATATACAGATAAGCACAGATAATGCCTTCCTACCAGTCATCCATTATCATTATGTATGTCCCCCTATATAAGTACAATAAGTCCACGTGATTATAAGAAAAGCAAAGTCCTTATTGTATAACATATATGATAGAAGCCAGCGAGACGCGAGAAGCGAGACGTGAGATGAAAGACGCGAAACGCGAGACGCGATAAGCGAAACTCGAGATGTGAGACGCGAGACGGGAGATACGAGACGTGAGACGCGAGACGTGAGATACGAGACGCGAGAAGCGAAACGAAAAACGCGAGACGCGAGACGCGATACGTGAGACGCGAGAAGCGAGACGCGAGACGTGAGACGCGAGATACGAGAAGTAGATTTTTACAGGACGTAATTCTCGTGAGATAA
Organism: Anisogramma anomala; assembly: GCA_038502455.1. NCBI lineage: Eukaryota > Fungi > Ascomycota > Sordariomycetes > Diaporthales > Gnomoniaceae > Anisogramma > Anisogramma anomala. Next base: position 37,929,950 of record JASMMZ010000003.1, on the reverse strand, counting down.
CTTGCTTATAAGACAATCTTTTCGCAAAAAAACTTTGTGTATACTTCAATAATATTTTTACAATAATTGAAATCCTTTTTAACCTCTTACTAATCTTTTTTTGGTAAACATCTTTTTTAATAAACTAAATATCAAATTTGATAACCAATACGATAACAATGATTACCACGTTCTTTACTTTTTTTCGATTTCTTATCATTTTTGTGAAATCTTTTGAATATTGTGTTGACCTAGGTAATGAAGGTATGTGAGCGAAAAGATCTTGTTCTAAGTTTGTTTTAAGGAATTATATACTATATAATAACGGTGGGATAACCTGTAAATTGGCAGGAAAATCGAACGTATGTACCAAGGCTTTTACGCGTTTTATTACTATATAAAGATCTACTTTAGGCGATGTTAGTCTTTCTTATCGACAAATGGAATCATAGATTTTTCCTCTATATAATAAGATATCATTTTGAATGTTGAATTTCATTCAGCGGTAATTTTCCTTATAATAATACTTATTCTCCATAGTTTCAATATCTATAGGAAATGACGTATTGTTATTAAAATACATTTTTATAAAACATATTTTAATTTTTATCTAGGTAAAACAATGTTCACGTAATTTATAGAAACGTGTAATTAAAAATTCGTAAAGATTGATGTTGATAGTTCGAAAATAGGCGTTATTAATGTTTTATCAAGAAGCAAGTATATACTTCGATTGTAATTGATTTGAATATTTGACGATATGATATGGAAACGCAAGTTTCATAACTTTTTTTTTTTTTTTTTTTTTTTTTTGGTTTATTTATCTACCTAGACGTTAAATTCCATTATAATATTTAATTTTCATTGAAAAATTGAATAACATTTGCGAAAATAAAAATAAATATTTGATATCTCGGTTTAAGTTATTTATTTCGGATATAGATAATTTGCAAGCAACAAATAACGATAAGAAACTGAATTATAATATACGACTGTGTATTTAATGTATTCTGAAATTTGGAGAATGCGTTTACACATTTTGCAAATAATATGCACAATGATATTAACTTTATTATAGCCGGGTGACGTTTACGGCGTAACGACCGATGATACGATAAGAAAAGCGGTGACAAATTCTATGCATAAAATGTTCATGGATTGTTTAGGAGGTTGAATTATACTAAAATTATCTATGGGCTTTTGATTGTCGTTTGACAATATAATATAACAAAAATAACAAAAACAATTATTTTCGATTAATGTTTCAATTGGAAATATAGTTCCTTAAGGCGATTATTATACGTTTTGGCACAATGTGATATCTGTTGTTAAAATTATTATGGGGGAAAAAATTAGATGAGGCGGTTCGGGATTATGAGCTGTTTGAGTCTTACCTCATTTCTATTATAAAGTAAATGGTCTATCAAACGAAAAGGATAGCTAGTTTTAACGTCGTTTACTACTTGCTTGTTTTTTTTTTTGAACCTTTTTAAAGTTTGATATAATGATTCGTTCAATCACGTCTTCTTTATATACTAACGAAAATTTGAGGCGTATGTTCCTAGGTAATACATACTCTGTAATTAATGAAGTAAAATTAACTTTATTAGGTATTATAGGGAGATTATTGAAAATTTGGTCGAGTATGGAGAACTCATTCGAAACTCAATGAAATTATTCAAAAAAAAATGTTTAAGTATTATATATTTAGGTATATCATCGTATTGATAAAACGTTGATTTGCTTTTTCCATAAAAGTGGTATTAGAAAGTTTGTGTGGATATTACCACATATTCCTATAGTTAGTAAGCGAGCACTTTGTAGAGTGCACCTTTGCAGAGTGCATGGTAACGTACCACTCTGCAAGGTTTATTTCTGCAGAGTGTATGATAGCGTGCCACTGCCTAGAAGTGGCATCTGCAGAGTCCATGATAGCGTGCCACTACCCAGGAGGAAGATTAGCAAAGTGTATAGTAGAGTACCACTGTCTAGATAAGAGGTTATAACCTCTCACCTATGGTATGCACTGTCTGAATTCCTCTTCTCCTGTCGACAACTTATCTTACTACTATAATACAAATCTTTTAATTACTCTTCTGGTACGTCAAAGTATTAGAGACCGTACCGATAGTTTGGATAATAACGTTCATAGTGGCCTCGTAATAGGTAAAAATTATAATGGGATACGGTTTAACTATTTAAGTGGGTACGAAACTTTTGTATGTCTAAACGAGGTATTCCACCTCATGCTTTGATAGTTTATAATTTAATTTTTGTGTTGTTAGGTATTTATTGAAAAATATAATAAGTTGAATAATAGTAGCGGGTATATTATTCTTTTAGGTTTTATATCTGCTTAAGCTTATGTTAAAAAAGTATAATTCTGAAGCTTATTTCAAAACCTCTATCAACTTGTAGGAATTGAGGTCGCGTAGGGTTAGTATAATACAAACGCATTTTATTCTATAAGTCCTACAATATGATGGCGAATAATTCTTTTTCCTGATTTTTGGGAGTAATTTTCGTAGTTTCAGTATAATGTATTTTTTTTACGATTATTATTCTTCACTCGGCTAACTTTACAACCGACTACTAGAAAATAAGTTTACGTTTTTTTAGAATAGCTTCAATAATTCAGAAAAATGAGGTATCATAAAGCTGAGTAAACCCGCTATACCTAAGTAAGTTTCCAAAGCTTTAAGGGTCGTGGAGAAAGAGATTTTCCAAAAAGCTCAAGTACATTATGTAGAGGTGGAAAAATCAAAACCATTTACGAAAAAAACCAGTAGTTTAATAGACTAAAATCCTATATAAGTTTTGTTTGTGAATAGTGAAATTTCGATTTTGGTGAATACGGTTAGTATTCAGGCGAGGTGGTTTTTATGTTTTTTTTTTTTGGAATTGTTTGGGAAGATAATAATATTATCTATGAATACTCGTTAAAATATTTGGTAAGGTTGAATAGTAAGATCTATAATTATTTAAGTAAAAGCTGTCAAGGTTTTGAATCCAATAGGGGTTACTTTATTGCGTTTAAGGCTTTAATAACTTTCAAAAGTTAAAACGAATTCTGAATTTTCGATATACGAGAAGTTGAAAAAAAGTGTTGGTACCTTTTATTATTAAAATTTATCAAAGTTTTTTAGGTAATCGATAACTTTTTTCCGTAAATAAATAAGGTAATTTTCGAGTACTACAGATTTGTTAAGTGTTTCAAAGTTATCGATAACACGGCTTTTCTCGATATCGTACAATTTTTTTTACGCAACTGAAATTAGTAAGGTAAATGGGAATATTTTTTCAATATATTTTATATGGTTCTATACGTATAGGTTGTTGAACCATTAGTTGTGAAAAGCTATATCACGTTGTAGATTGAGGTAATAACAACAGTTTAATTTCGCATTTACATAATTTTAAATTAAAGTACCTTTATTATATCAACGGTTAATAAATGAACGAATACCTAATTTTTTGATCTGTTGGTAAATTTATTACATATTTTGGTTCATTTATACGTATTTAAATTGTTTGTATAATTGACCGGTATCTTATGTTTAGTTTTGAGTAGTAAGACGGTTTTAGAAGCTTAATATCGAATAACCCGGGATTTTTCAAAGTGAGATTTGTATTTCGTATATTTTTAATGAAGTAGGTAATTGTATCGAGAAATGGTGTATTCAACCATTCGTTTATAATGATTTTTTCGAAAAAAAATCGTAGATTATATTGGGGCTTTCGTAGTTTCAGTAACATGAGAATTTAATTTGAACTTTAATTTTATAACTGATGTTTTAGTAATTAGAGAGCCTATTTCGCTAGTTGTAATAAATATTATATAATATTTACTTACTGTTTCTCGGATTAGCTAATTAGTTTTACTGTTGGGAGGGTTTTCGATATTTCAACGTTTTCTATTCGATTGGTTGAAGTAACAGTAGTATTGCGTTGTCAAGTGGTGGATGTATTGTTCTAGGTTTGGCAAACCGCGAGCAGGTCTGCACAGTAATTTGTATGGCCAATTGTTTGGCCCGTACCCTAGTGTAAAGTGTAGCTTACTATACTCGACTTATACACAATATAGTAAGCCTATAAAAAACAATACATTTAACTTATAGTCAGTATAGTTAACTTTACTGTAATTAAAGTTGACCTACTATATTACATATACTACTTTTCTAACACTAGCGGATTTTTAGTTTGTACGTATACGTTAGTGTAGTTCACCAATATTTTCCATTAAGCGCTAAAATACGACCTCATCAACTAGCCAGAACCCTATCAATTTCAATTAACCTCCGCATTAAAATACACCCATTTGTATGTAAATTAACCTCGATTGCCATTAATTGCCTTACGGCTCCGAGGTGCGACTTTATCGATTCCTATAAAAGGTTTTTTCGCTACAAACCTTTGTAAACCTTTACCTTAGCCGTATCAATTAAATAATTTGCTATCGTTAGTTCTTCCTCTTTCCTGGCAGTTTTCCAATTTTACAGCATATCTATAACCGCCTCCACTTAATTTAAGCTTACCTGGGGGTTTATCAACGAATATTTCGATACGTATGGTTAGTCTATTGCTATCTACAAATCTTTTTCAAGTCTTATTCGTCGACACCTTCGTTATAATATTTATAGGATTATCTTTTCTGTTAATTTATCGGAACCCCTTAATCTCCCTCTTTTCTTAAGCTTTACTAAGTATTATTACATCGATTATGAGGTGTTTTTTTCTAGAGTTTCCGAGCTTTGAAAGGCATTCGAATAAACTCCTCGAGTCAGTATAAATCACCATCAGGATAAGAGGAATTTTTACCTACCTGGTAATAAGGTTAAAGGTTTCCTATAATGTTATTCCCACGTTAAATCCTACTATTATACCGGAAATCTTTAAAGTCAATACGTTTCGTATAATCCTTTTAAATTTAACAAAGGTCTGGTCAATAAGGCTATAGTTAATATTAAATTAGTTTTCTAACCTATCTTTGTTAAAGAAGGTTATCAAGAAGCCCATCTGTAAAGAAAAGTCGGTGTTATTTACGAAAGATCAATTCGTAAATATTGTGAATTTACTCTTTAATAAATTAATTAAAATGATATTAATTTATTAGTTTACGTTTCGAATTTATTACTCAATCCTCTTGTTGAACCGGTCAAAGTTGTTACCTGTTCGATCTTGTACCTAAGCTGCGATAAAGAGGTCGTAAAAGGCTTTCGGTTAGCATAAGGTGGCGATATAGCTGTTTCAGGTACGCTATTCTAGGTAACGCTAGGCCTTAACCACATCAATTTTGTCAATTATAGCTAAATTAGTATCCTGGCCCTTTTATTGAAAACCAAAGCCGATATTAACATCAAGTATACGAATTAACGATTCGTTAAAGTCAAGTTAATTACCCCTTATCAATGTCGTTACCGGCTTGTAATTCCAAAACTTAAAGTTTTGAATCACTTGCTGTTCCGATACTATAAAGCTAGTCGTTCCGACGATAAAGGTATCGTTAATTTATATACATATTAAGCTAAGGTCTTCATTTTACGTTATTATTAAATACGGGTCGTATATTGAAAACTTTAAACCTAACCTTAATTAAAAATACGACTAGTAAGTTCAAAACCAATAAACGCTTTCTTTAACCAATCCGTACAGTGGCTCAATATATCGTATTACCGTCTCTAAAAGGTAAATAATACGTAGTTTATATGGAAACTTTAACAATACAATCTGTTGTGATTTTTTTATTAACTATATGTAAGCCTACGTTATATTATAGTTATTAAACGTGATCTTGATTTTAATCCTTGCTAATGAACTTATTATTAACGTAACCACTAATTTTTAATCAATCCTTTAAATAGTTAGCGATTATATAAGGATTGATTCTTTACTTTTATAGTCGTATCTCTAAGCGATTAATCGTAACTTTTCGTACGGTCGTCCCTTAATTTTACCTTTAATCTCGTAAATAATTTTCGACGTCAGGATCGTGATACTCAGATTTTAAAGGTTGAAATGAGTTTTCGGTATAAATTATATAACTTTTTTAGTTAACAGGTCGTTAGTTTTGACCCTATTGCTTTCTTTAAAAGGTTTACCTAAAGTTTCAATAATGCCTTATATTTGAAGCTTCAGTACTAAGTCTTCGTCGTCCTTTTTGTTTTACTTACCCAAGTAGTATTGTAAATGCGGCCCGGTATATATTCCTCCTCTTTAAAGCTCCAATTTTTCGGGGTTTATCTGCATTAGTATCGTTTTATTGGCTTATTGATAATGGGTGAAAGAGGTTCATATTATCTTAGTTATTTGGCTGAAGGGTCTTCATCGTTATTCGCCCCAATATAAGGCTTGAAGTAGGTGATTCGAAAAAATATAGGACTATTAGCAATTTAAACAACTATTTCAAAGTCTATGATATTTAAAATCTCATACAGGCCTTCCTATTTGACCGACTCCCGCCAAAAGAAGACTTTAATTTATAACGGTAAAGCAAATACGTCGATTATTATAGGGCCTTGCCTAATGATAAAGGCATTATTAACTTATCAACGTGCCTATTTTCTTTGTAATTCCCTTAAAGATTTGCCGTAAGCCGTAATTCTCATTTAGATACTTGTTAATAACGGAAATTCACTCGTTAAAAGTAGGTACGCTTTAAAGACTAGTAATGTAGATATCAAGCTATTGAGGCCTATATTATCGTTTAGGCCCTTTACCGCTATCTAAAGGCGTGCCTCCAGATCCATAAAGTTTTCAATTTCCAACGTAAAGATATTATACATTCGGCGAAGTAGGGTGTATACACTTTTAATCATTTCAATACTCTAATAAGCCTTTATAGTTACCTGTTTGTATTAAATACCTATTATCTTGGCTTTTTTTTTATCAAAACTCCGCCGCCGTAGAGTTAATTCTAGCATTATAGACGATGATGTTAGGTAATCCCAGATACGTATCAATCTATACCATTCTTAGTGTTTCCCACGTATTCTTTTCCGAAAGGAACTTCAAAAACTTAGCTTCGTAAAAAGAGGTTGTGGGGTTGAAGACGTGAAAAACAGGTTTATTATCTAAATTAAACATATTAACAAAAACGTTATAATTAAAGTCCTTATCGTCTTTTAATATAAACTTAAATTTTCGGGGGATAAGGTGTACAATTATCAATAATAGTAAGGATTTTAATGGCTTTTAAGGTAAATTATTCTATATTTTTACATTTGACAGATTTCAAAACTTTATATAACCTATAAAAAACTAGGTAATTAAAGCGCCGATATAATCAACATATCTTCGGCTTCGGTGAGTTTAACACTACTAATTCAGGTCCTTGAAAGTGAAACTATAGGTGGCCTTAATTAAAAGCGAGGAGAAACCTTTAACCGTTTTTAACCAGCTTGTTTACGCTAACATCGACGTTAATACCAAAGGTCTTTATATCCTTCAAGCAAAAAAGGAAAGGAGTAAAGGATTCAAGAACGCGGAACATTTTTTTTTACAATAATTTAAATTACCGTAATCCTTAGTAACGATAGTTCTTCGCCTACTCCGAAGTAAACCTCAATTTCATCAGTATTATAGCGATTAATTTTAGTGGTCGTAGTGCTTCCCCTCTACAGTGCCACGTACTACGAATAGCCTTTTATTAAGTAATTTATTGACCCTATGTCTGGTATAATACCCTGCTACTTATGGTCCGCTTAACGATCGCAAATTTTAAAGATGTATAAGGGGTTAGAGGTTTTGTTAAGTTAAGGGTAAGGGTTTTCACCACCTGAAAAATACAAAAAAGCGTAGTCAGCTAGTTACTAGGCCGCGTTGAAAGTATTATTTTTATGCTACTTAATCTACTTAGGGGTATTGTCGCCGTTAGTAAGATTATCGCCTTTCAAATTTACAATTTAATTCAAGTAATCCTATTTAAAAGTAATAGGGTACTAGATATAGTATATCAAGTTTTTGTTATTTCTTTCGGTGGAGGAGTATCGAATTAATTAATAGTCAGACTTGTTATAGATTTAATTTTGTTTACTACTATTAATACAATAGTGTTTACGGTTAACAAGTCCGCTTAAATCTTGGCCCTATTAACGCCAACGTAGTTGCTTCCTTCAGCCTATAATCGATAGGCCAAACTTTGGGCGTTGAGAGTGCCCATAGACGTACTTACGGTCGACGTAGTTAACCATCGTAAGGTTTTTCAACCACCTTACGGAAGTTGCTGGTTTAAAGGTACATACCAAACGAGTTTGATATACGTGCTATTACAGTGGTAAGAAAGGAACATAACTGTTTAAAAAAGCTTTCGTAGGTGGTATTTAGGCGTTATAAGACGTATTTAAGCTCGTTAACACCCGTAACTACTGATTTTACCTATTCGAAAAGTGTTTCTTCGCTAGTTTAGGCTATCCCCATTACCTTTTGGTACAGTATTAATTCGTCAATCATCTAGTTAAGCATATCTATTGGTGTTTTTTTTCTTTTTCTTCTTAACTATTATCGTTGTCTACCTCGTAGTGGCACAATCTGTTTAGTATTATGTAAGGTGGACGTCATATTCGAAGTAACCCTCTATACTGTTATAAGTTTCGCAAAACGTGGTTGTTCGTATTGTGAAGGTTAAATAGTAATCCCTAACGTGCCTTAAAAGGATCCCGGGGAATAGTAAGTAAAAACTAGAAGGTGAAACCTTGATTTACTTGCAAATGTTTAAAAAGGAAATTATCTTCATATTGAAAAAGTTATAAGGCTTCCCGTTATACTTCTATGTATCTTTTTAAATCTTAATGAAGTTCATAAAAAGCTTGTAGTTAATATCAATTATCTTGATGAGTTTCAAGGGCAGGTCGCGATAGTTATTCCAGCTTTTATTGGTAGTGTTTCCTAATAGTTTAAATTTTAAAGTTTTCGAAGTACGGTGTTGAAGGTAATTTCCAGTCGCTTGGCCTAAGAGGTAAAGTCTTGTAATAGCGCCTGTAGTAGGCTTTCGCGTATAAGCAAACCTGCCGTGAAAAGATTTTTAAGAGACTTGTCGATTAAAGTGTAGAGAACGATGTTTTAAAGGACTTGAAGATTTTTTCAATCAACTGGTGTAAGGCGCCGACGTCAATTCTCCTAGCCGTATAGGCGACCGTTGATTTATGTGTCTTTTTGCCGCTAAAAGCGTACTCCGCGCTTTTACGCGGAGGTGTTAGGCTGCCGAGCAGGTTAATAGGTTCTTTATCGTTGGTGCGTAAAGAGGTTTAACTTATTTAAGGGTAAAGAGGAGGTCCCTTAGATCGCGTAGAAGGGTGTTAAGGTTTTTTAACACCTTTTTCATTAGGATGTGGATCTTAAAAGAATTTCTTAAGCTAGGCTAAATCGAAAAGGGTTTTTTTCAGCTTTATATCACCATATACTTAAATGTAAACCCCTCATTTTTTAGTTCTAACTTAAGTTTCAACTTTACCCCCTTTTCAATTGCCTTTTACATATTAATAGTTTAGTTGTCAAAAAAGTCGTGATATTTACGGAAAGCACAGTTAGGGTTTTGGCTGTTAGTTTACTTAATAATAAAGTATCTAAAGAATTTGATAAGGTGTTTTTCTATTATGTCTTTATCGATATTTTACCCTTAAAGATCTTCGTCGTAATACTTAGTAAAGGAAGTTTCAAGGGTTTTAACTGCTTTTTTTTCCTGGTGGGTTCGGTGATAGATTTAAAGTAAACCTTAGCGGTAAAAATCCTAAGGTTTTGTCTTATATAGCATGTATAGGGCGGTGTAAGACGTATAGGGTAAAGGACTTGGTGATCTTTAGGCGTAGAGACTTGGTATTTTGATATGAAATCGCGTGAGAACTTAGCGACTTGATGTTTCTTAGTTTTTTCGCTTTTAAGAAACGATCTTAACTATTAATTTGGCGTAGGGGGTATGAAACGAGTAAAGTAAGGGCAAAGGTTTGGTACAAAGAGTAAGGTCGAATATTGTTTTTTTACTAATGGTAAAGGGCGAAGGTTAAAAGTTATAGGCTATAAAACTTATTCGTTTTTGCAGTAGTATCAACCGAAGTATTACTGACTTAATCGTTTGCCAATTTGACGAATTGAGACTTGTATCTGGTAATCTTAACACTCTTCAAAAAGGATCTTTAAAAATTTCGTGGTGTTTTTTTAAGTAGCGATACCGTCGCTTACTTTTAAATTTCCGTTATAGACTGGCGCAACATAAAAGTATTCTCTATTTTCCTACCATTGTAGACTGGCGTAGTATTAATAGAGGCTCTTTGCAAGAATCTTTCCTTTATCCCAGCCGCTGTTGTAGCCGTAGAGAGTAACCGGAAAGTAACTTCTTCTTTTACTTAACCAATCTTTTCTTAATCCAATAAGCACTGACTAGTGTTGGAAGGGCTTTAGACGTTGTAACGTTTATTTGATTGGTCGAAGTAACAGTAGTATTGCGTGGTCAAGTGGTGGATGTATTGTTCTAAGTTTGGTAAACCGCTAGCCGGTCTGCACAGTAATTTGTATGGTCAATTGCTTGACCCGTGCCCTAGTGTAAAGTGTAGCCTATTATACTTGATATATACTCAATACAGTAAGCCCATACAAAACAATTCACTCAATTTGACTGTAAGTAAATTTGACCTACTGCACTGAATGAAGTACTATTCCAACATTTACATATTATATGTTTTATTCAGGCAGATTAAAATAACGAGCGGATAATTTTGTTTCAGTTTATGAAAAAGTAAGCGGTACTTTGACAATTTACGATAAAACTTAGGCGTATATGTTTAGGAATAGTAATTGGCGTATGAGTGAAATTATAAAACTAAATAATGTAAAGCGTAATCAAATTTAGATAGCGTTTAACGTACACGGATATTGGATACTAAATGTAAAAAAACATCTTCTACGAAACTTAATATATTCGATTCGAAAATGGACCGTGTCCTTCAATAGAATAACGTTTGCGAAAGTTTTAGTCAATATTTGATAAATTAATAGTTTTGTAATGTTTTCATATACGGTAAAATATGCTTCGAAATAATTTTTTAAAACTTCATCATACTTTAAGATGTATTAATATTAACTTTACGAGGTTGAAACCAGTTATTTGAAAATAAAACACATACTTCAAAACGATTGATAACTTATACTTTTATAGTCTTTTTGAAAATGTTAGGCTCGTTGTCCCATTTAGGATTATCAGTTGGGAACAATGAGTAAAAATGGGTGATAAGTTTTATGGTGAGGGGGGGGTTATAACTTTAAAAAATTGTTTTATCTGGAGAAACAACAGTTTCAATAAAATTGGGCAAATATGTATTAGATGTCGATTTAGTTACGAGATTTTTAATAACGTTTGTATTAAAATAAAAAGTATAGTTTAGGTTAGGTTAAGTGGTTTACATAGGTATTTGGAGGAAGCGAAAGCTTTTTATCGATATAGCTAATATTTCGTAAATCGGTTAGTTTATAATACTTTCCAAATTTTATATAAAGTTAATGACTTCGTAAATATTAGACGTTATTTTCATATCTATATATACAATGTTTCATTTTCTAAACCTCGAAAATAAAACCTTCGTTTTATAATATATTTTAATGTGTTCAAAAATCGTATTATGTTCTTTTCATTCGTATTTACCATTCGCGTATATTAAACGGCTTGGTAAAGTCCTATTAGTCAAAAGGAGCGTTTCTCTTATAAAGCTTACTTTACTTTTTTTCGGAAACGAGGGGGATTTAACGTTCTTTTGTTTGAAATAGTTATTTTTAAAGTTAGATTGAATATTATTGATACGTTTACGCCGGTGACTTCGGTTGCAATACAGGTTTCGATTATGATAATTATTGTTATCGCGGCGGCAAATTTTTCGTTTACTGCAGCGATTATCATTATAACGTTTTTCACGAAGTTTATTACGAGTTTCGCGAGGTTTACACTCAAGGTCGCGAATATAATAACCAATTTTGTCATGTGTTTTATCGTATTTTTTTTATTATATTTTACGTTCTAGTTTTCCTAACATATACGCGAGTCGTATTTCTCGCGTCAAATTCAATAATAAATTAATATAAACGGTATCAGTGGTTCGCGATTATTAATAAAATGGTTTTAGGGTTTTCGATTTTCATCATCTTTATTAGTATAGTTTATTTATAATTCAAAGGTTATAGATTTTACTATATACCCAAGTCGAATAATGTTAAAATATCAATTTCAATTTACTATGAAGATTCATTGATTCTTTTAAGATTATATATAACTCATATGTATTTTAACCCAAATTGAATATATTGGCGCAGTTTGTATTCATCTGTTATAAGATTTTGTAAAGTAAACGTTAATTTACGAATTTTTTTCCGTAATCCGGGGTCAATTTTTGAAATCAATTAATAAAAGCATGAATAATAGCGTTAAGGCTTTCCTATATAAAGCTTATACGCATTTTTTAAATAATTTTCTATTTTACCAAATTATCATTGATCTTCAAAGTGAAGTTTTAAATATATTAACGATATACCCTTCTATGTCCGGATTAATATTGGTTCAGCTTTTAAAATGGGTTTAAAAACTTAAATATCGGTAAAGACGACGTTTTTATGTACGGTAATTATTTACATGTAGAGCGGATTAGGATTTAAAAAATTGTATATACTTATGTACTCTCTTTTTAGGCGTTGAAATCTATTAACGCATGAGGATTAGGTTGCTCAAATGCTTCGATCAGGGTTTCAATAAAGGCCTTCTTATTTGAGAGCCTAACGTTAAAGGTTATAATAGCTTTTTGGTATGGCAAAAAGAACGTCGTTCCTGTTTATATGTAAAGGCGTTAAAACGGTTTGTTATAACTGTTCAATTGTTTATAGTTTGCTTTTAAAGGTTTGTATTATAGTGTTAAACGTTTGTTAAATCTTGCATTTCTTTTAGCGATTCTAGCCATCTGCTTTTGCGAATATTTAGCTTAATTAGGTATTGAATTTATTTTGTTTTGTAGAGGGTTTTAGTCGGAAATTCATTTGAGAGTACAAGGTGTATAGTAACTAAAAGCGGTTGTCGAAAAACTGGTTGCCGGTAGGGGCATTCGGAAGGGAATAGTAGGTATAAAAGACAGAGAAGCGGATGAGTTAAAGACGGTGAGAGCGGATGTTTCCTTTTTTATAGCTAAGTGGTAATCATTTGGCGGCTTTTTTTACGTGGTATGGTAGTTAGTTAAACTAAATTTAATGCTAAAATACGTAACTCACGTTTATTAATAAAAAATTAACTATAATAGCGACGTAATGGCGGCGGCAGCAACGGTAACTTCGATAGCAGCGGCGGTAATATGATGTCGGCGACGGCGATGGCGGCGATGGTAATTAAGAAAAGTGGAGGAAGAGATTAAGATTAAGGCTTAGGGGGAAAGGCGAAAGATCGTAAAGTTGAGAAGGAAAAAAGGGGGGAGGGGGGTTCTTTGTTCGAATGGGGAAATATAGCTGATAACTTTTTTTTTTGTTTTAATTTATTAAAATTAGGAAATATATAATCTTAAGTGCCTTTTGATTCATGTATTTATAATTACAAATTAATAGTAAAATTTTGATAGTAAGGTATTTCTTGAAAGTTTGTAGTATATTAATGATAAAAAAGAAAGAATTGAAACCAAAAGTGAAGCTTAGCAGAGCTAGATATATAAGTGTAGGTATTGATAGTGCCTTCCCACTAGTTATTAATTATCATCATATATACCCCCCCATATAAGTATAACAAGTAACTTTGCCGTCCTGCTTGTTGCGAAGCCGGTTTATCTTATTATAAACCCCTTTTTAAATACAAAAATCATGAATATACAATGATTAAATTTTTATTTCAATCGAACTTTATTAGGAAAAGTATACATTAGCAAACGTATAACGAGTGTGTAAATGTTGAACGATATTATAAAGGACTTTCCCATATATGGTACGGGCTTCTATCGTTCCTTTTATAAATAATGATTGTCGTCGTGGTTGTACATATGTCAATTTATTATGTTGAGAATTGATATATTAGTTGTGGGTCATAAGGCGTTGAAAAACATGTTTTAATCTCGTTAGTTGCCTTGGTAAAGGTGATTACCACCTTTTATAGAACTTCGCCCAACGTTGTCGCCTTTAAAAATCCCGGTTTACCTTTTTTTAAAATATATTTGGAATATGAACATTTACGATTTACTTATCGTTTAAAAACAATTAATATTTAATACCACTTTATCTGATGTATTATAGCGTCGCTTACGACTTTGTCGCCAGAAGCTATGTTCTAAGACCCCATGGATTTATCAATTGATAAAAAGGAGTTTTTTCACCCCGTTTATGTACTTAAACGATTTGTATAAATTTGTATGGTATTATCGATATCTTTACAAGTCACCAACGATCTCGATAACTTATTTAGGCTACGTCGTTTAGATCTCAAAATCACCTAATCCAAATTACATTTACTAATAGTAAACCGGGAGTTTCCCGTATTTTCGCAACTCATATTGATACTTCTATGATTTTCTCTCAGGTTTTTCAAATACCTTACAAACGAGTAAACTAACAAAATTACCGCTTTAACTTTTAAATATTAGTAAGTTAACCTAGACGTGAAACAAATGACGGTATTGACCGAAAAATTCGAATAACTTTTCAATGGGTAAAAATACATCGGGTGCAGATACTTGGTTTCTTTGCAACAGAAATGTTATCGCAAAAAGGTCCGACAACGTTTACCCTATCACTCACGTTTTCGATACGAAGAGTATCGATATGTTTCGAAGTTTGAAAAAGGCTACCCGTGTTACATTGAGTGAAATTACGGTGTACGTAAATAATGCCTTCGTAATCTAAGGCCTAAAAACAAGTTGACTATGTTGTTTGAATAGACTTTTAACAACTTCCATGCTGTTATCGAAACACACCTTCATCTTATTACGGTAAAATAAAGTCTCGGGCATATATTATCGATGGAAACGAAGTTACGAATAAACTCGTAGGCATTAAAACCCTGTTTATCGCTCTTTTTAATGTCAGCAATTAACCCTCTGTTAATGAAGTCGAATCTATAGTGTGATTACTATTAAAAGTAATTAAGGAAAAGTGATACGCCTAAACACAAGTTAAACTATCCCCTTAATATAATAGTTAAGAACTTACGTATTTTACTAAACACGGACCAAAGTTTAGAAAATCCCGGCGTACAAGTCCTTTCACGCCTTTTCTTCTGTTATTCTGGTCTTTATTATATCAGTTTTTAGAGATAAAGTACGTTTATTAATATTTTATATTATATTATCGGCGTTTTATAATCCTTCATACGAATGGATGTTACGCTCGGTACGATGGAAAGCGAAACGTCGCTAACGTATTACATTACTCGACCTTTTCAAAGGTTTGGAAACTTTAGTTACGACTTCGTAAAAGCACCTCCAAATAGATGTATAAGTGAGGCTTATATAAATAAGGTCTTTTGAGACCTTGAGAATTTCAGGAAATTTATATGTGTTATGGACTATTTTTATAAGTGGAAATCAATTGAACTATGACCTTAATAGGTTTGAGTTTCCGCCCACCAGCAACAATAACATTTTACACCCGCTAGTGATAACAACACGCTACAATATTCATGCGTACGCGTACACGCGACCTCTACGCATTTTATAACCACCTTTTCCTCAAGCTATTTGTCTACTATTAAACGTTACGGTGCCCTTCTTTCAAGGGCCCATACAATCACATCCCCAGCGCAAAAAAACATCGGGTTGGAACTAAAACAGCAGCGTTCACAGCCCGACTAAGGTTATAGTTTATACGATTTCGGATTTTTAAACGGTAAGGAATCCTAAGGTCTTCATTAAAGGGATGCCTCGGGGTCCTGGAGGCCTGTACGGGCTCCCGATAGACCCGTGCTATAATCTTTTTCGCCGGTATCTACCGAATGATTTCGTAACATCAATTGTGAAAATTCGTTGTTGGTACTTCCAGATGATATTAAAATAACAAAAGAAATCGAAAGTATATATTTTAAAGTAATGGTAAGTAGGTTTTATATCAAGATGGACGTACGATTTTTAAAACGAAACATAATATTATTAATTACTACCCATTTTGTAATCTATATTATAAACTTCTTATCTTCATCAACAGTAAAATCAATGTAAAATCTACAATTGTCTATAGGTATTAAGTTATCTAAATGGAATATATCTACTTTTTAAATAATGATTTAATTTCAATCAATTGATATATACTGATGAGTAAATAATTCAGAGCCTTTTAGAATCGAATTTTTAATAATAGTAAATCTTAGTATATGTAAGTCCGGAAACTAATGTAAAGAAAGTCAAAAACTTGTAGACAACTGCTTTGTAATGTTTACTACCCACTTTATAATGCTAGTCAGCCTCTTTATACCATGAACAACCAGCCTCTCCATACAGTCAACCACTAGCCGTTCTGTATAATTAACCGCTAAATAGTGCATACGAATAGGTTAACTTTTACATCCTATTAAATAGAAATCAAAAACGGTCTGGGAAACGTTTCAATCCACCTGATATAGAATGTCTAGTGATCCATAATTTATACGTTTATCACGGGAAAAAATTTAACCAACATTATAAAAGTCTCTTCAATCAATTTTTTAATTCTCTTCAAAGTTGAAGTATAGTTTTCATTTGTTTTTAATTCATACAATGGGTAAAACCTGTAAAATGAGTCGCTTTATGGTGGAGCTTTATTCTTCAAACATCGACATAACTAATATTAACTAAAAAGTCCGTATAATTAATTTCCGAATAGCATTTGGCGGGTATTTCAAATGAAATATAGTAAATCAAAATAATATTTATTCTCTCATTCTATTTATATATTGAATAACTATGTAACGCTTTACAAAACTAATCGATCCCATCAATGGTTTTACGTTGAAATTCCTATGACGTTAGTCTCGGTTCGGAAAAAAATGCTTTTGAAATACTCGAAAACTGTCGGTAAGGTCTCTGCCCATTTCACGTGAAGTAAAAAGAGTAGAAGAGTAATCATAAGATTGGTATTATTGTAGTGAAAAATAGATAGATCAGAAGAAGTATTCCGAAGAGTGCATGCCACGGATGGAAGGTTATAAACCTCTCACCCGGGTAGTAGCTCTTTTATCGTGCGTTCTGGGATACCTATTCCAGACCGCTTAATATATTTCTATGCATTTTGGAATACAAATTACAGACCGCTTTATACATAATACACTTTATGTTTTACAAAAGCGTAACTTTCAACATAACATGTTATTATATACTTTAGAAGAAAACAGCTTGTAATATAATATACTACCGCTTAACCAATATATACTCTCTATAAGGGTATGTAGTAATATCTATACAGGTAATCTTTTATGTTTCCTTATGTGCCTATAGCCTAGTAGCGATAGTATAATTGTAAGGAGTTCGTATACACAACCCTATAATAACAGTGTGGTTATGGTATAAATGACAAAGGTTTAAATTAGCAGGTTTTACAGTGATGATATATTTATGGTATCAATTGTAAAGGTTCAAATTAGTAAATCCTAACCGCCATAATAATTATAAAGATTTAAATTAGTAATTTCTGGCTACGGTGATAATTGTAGTAAGGGCTTGGTAAATATAGTTAATTGGTAACAATATAGTTGTTAATAACGTTTTTTATTAGTTTTAATAAAGGTATAATTATGTAGGCATTATAGGGGTGATTATATTGGGGTAATTACATCGTCACGTGTTTTAGGTCAAGATAAAAATATGTATCGTTATCGGTTTAAGCAAAACTTCTTTTTTTCCTTTAAAGGCGTATACTTATTATTAACATAAGTCCTTAACCTATTTTAATTCGACCCCTATTTCAACCAACTAATTTAAATCGCTCCGATAGGTAGGTTATTTAACCAATACTCATGTATTAACCTTACCCTTAAATAAATACCGCGCAAATCTAGGTTTGTTAAACGCTGTTTAGTACACGTTTATCGCCGTGCCGTCGCTACCTCCACCGTTACCGTCGCTTATAATACCACCACCCCTACTAATAGCCCGCCCTCCACAGGCATAATATTATTAATAACCGCCTCCCCTCCGGCCTCCCTATACCCCACCACCGCCGCTTCCCCAACCTCTTTTTTTTTCGCCGTTACCACTCTTTCCCCGGCTCCATTGTCTCCCGCCGCCGCCTTACCGGCTTCATTAGCTTTCGCCGCCGCCGTTACCACCCTCTTACCAGCCTCGTTAACCTTCGCCATCATCGCTACCCCTTTACCGACTTCGCTAACCTTTTCCGACGCCGCCATCCCCTTACTAGCCTCGCCAGCCTTCGCCGCCATCGTCAACCCTACCTTTCCCTTTCACCTCTCCCCCTTCTACCCAAGCTTTTAGGAAAAGGAAAGGAGGGGTTCTAAGGTTATAAAATTTATCCTCTTTCTGTGGATAAAAATCCCTTTACTTGTAAGCCTCCCCCAACGCCTTAAATGTAGCCTTACGAAGCTTTTTAGCAGTATATATTTTCTAAATCCACCTGTATATATGTTTTTAATGTTCCTGTAAATAATAATTAACAAGATGACCTTCTCAATAACCTAAAGCTCCATATCAGCAAGGTACGATGCGAGGCTTTTTTAACGTGTAAAGCGTTGGAACGACGTACACGAGTCCATAGTTTTGGGCTACTAATAAATACGCCCTACGTATCGTGTATCGCGTCCGCGGCCGCGGGTCAATCCGTTAGCGATTGGCATGAAAGTGGGGGTCGTTTGGCCCGTTGCCACCGTTACGAACGAACTAGTAGCGGATACGCCCCCGTTTCGCTGATTTTAGAGCCGAAGGCTGAGGCTATATTACGCGCCTGTCAGCTTTATAATAAGTTTTAACCCATATTGAAAAATATTCTTTATTAGAAAAATAATATTTAGGGAGCTTCGAAAAATTACCGCGGTTGTAAATAACCAAAACAAGCTGATGCTAATTAATACAAGGTGTTAACCAGCGGACCAAGAGATCGGCAGCTACTATTATTGCCTAAAAACAGGGTTTACTTATATATTACGTAAGCGGTTTTAATGACGTTATCGCATATCAAGGCAAAGAGAATACAAAACTCTTTACATCTTTACCCAAGGGTATATGACGTAAGGCACAAAGTCATATCCTTATTGGCGCCAGTAACGTCGATAGGGGTAATATCGGTAGCGCTAACATAAAGGGGAAGGGCGGCGGGGAGGATAATAGGGACGCGATGGCGTTGCTTTTTCTCTTTCCTTTTGGTAGTAATTATCTACCCCTTTAGCCGAGCCCGCACACCCAGCCAAATTAATGTTAATAGGTTCCTCGAAATCGTTTCTAACTGAAAAATGTAATTTAAAGTATATATAATAAAAAGAGGTAATATATTAGATATAGTACGATATCATAAATTAAAATTAAAAGGGGAAAATAGTTAAATACTTAATAAGTCCGAAGAACGTAGAATGAATGGTAAAAGTATATGAAAAGCGGTGTAAAATCATGTACTTGAACTAATAAAGGTGAATAGGTAAAGAAACAATTAGGTTGAAGGTGTAGATCGAAATGTAATGATATTCGAGGAGCGGTGCGAAATAGTAGATCAAAACAGAAAAAGAAAAAAGGGGTAATTCGGCAGAGTCGAGGTATATAAAATAAAAAGTAATAGAATATTGGAAGCGGAGTGAAATGATAGGGTTGAATAGAGATACAAGTCGGAAAGTGGCGTGGATAGCGGATTTCGAACCACTTTAAATTAGTAAAAGTGGTGTAATAGCTTATTAGGGTTGCAAAACCTTTTTAACAACCCTAATAAACAGTGTACTTATCTATATTAGTATCTTTAATGCTTTGTTCGGGGTAGCTTTAGTTATCGCGTCTGTTAAGTTGGATTTTCTGTCGATTCACTTCATTTGCTTTATTTTACGACGGTTATATAACTTTCGTAAAGCTATAATATCGATTATTAAGCGTTTTTCATTCTTAGTACCTAATTCAACTAAATACTTATAAAACGAAGAGGAGTTAATATATATAATGAAAAAAAAAGCGTAAACGAAAATTGAAAAGAATTATCCGAACTATTATTATTATAGTAATACCTGAATCGAAACATTCAACTATATTATAATTTTCCGAAGTTAGGACGCTTCGTATAACCCGTTCACATTTGGTAAAGCGTTAATAAATAATATTTTCATGTAACGTTAAATCATTTCGTATTAGGATTTCATTATTGAGGACTAAGACGAAACCTGTTTACGAATTATAGTCGGAATTATTAACAAAAAAGCCGTTGGTAAAACCAAATAGCTTTATAATATACATATCTAATAGTATAAATTATAAGTCGCGTTTCAAATTGTATATTCATTATAAAAGGTGTTTGTTAAACGCTTTGTATATATCGTTTAACGGGGCGTTTTAGCATTATGCGGCGACTTAAAGGCTAAATATTTCTTCCGGCTATATTATAAAAGTAACTAAACGCCATGTACGCGTTAACATCTATATTCTTCATCCTGTTTTACATTGTTTTAAACAATAAGGGAAACTTTATTCAACTAGTCTTTTTATGTAAGGCCTAAAACACCGTTCCAAAAAGTGTTGATAATGCTATTAAAATCGATTATATGGTTCACCTTTAGGTAAGTCTTAGGTTTCGCTTTTAAGTCGGCCTCCAAAAGTTTCTTCTCTTCAAATACGGAAAAAGAAGCGTTATATAACGTCAATATGTTATCTGTTTACATACCCGTTAATACAAAGTCTTTAAAGCGGGCTGTTAACAATAATAAGTACGGGTAGAAAGTCGAACTAATTATCCCGAGCAGTTTTTTTTAGAATACCTTTAATAAGTATTATATTAATAAATATTTACTTTAGCTAAACCGTGAAGTGGTTTTATAATACGTAAAATTTCTTTAGGTAAATGGTATTTCTTAAGATTTTGAGGTATATCAGCGTAAATACGTCGTTTAAACCACTACTTAAACTGACTATATGTCTGCGTTGTATTACGGAATTCAACACGTAAGTTATACGATATGTTAAAAGAGGCTATAAACGCAAAAACCAAGCGGTAAATAACCCGTTTTAAAATAGGCAATTAAATTATTATATTCTTTTTGTTATGGTCGTTATAACTTTGAATAATCAGACGGATCTTTTCGTAAGGTTTTCCGGTCTTATTTTTCATTTAATAAATGAAACGAGTAGGAAAAGTTTTATAAACGCCGTAAATAGTTGGGTCGAACAATTTAAAGTGGAATAAGTCTTACTCAATTAGAGCAGAAATTTCTATTTAGATAAACTATTCGAACAAGACACCTAAGATAGCAATAATACCGTCGTAGCGAAGTTTCAAGCAAATTTCGCGGTTTGACATCTCCTTTTAAATGATATAGAAGCCTACAGTAAAAATTTAAAAGCGTTTCTTGGTTTTCGAGCCAAAAGAGCGACCCCGACAATGAGGTGCTAGTGAAATTAATACAATCGGGTCGCTTTCATCTAATAGAAACTAGCCGGATACGTGATTAGGAGGGTAGGATAAAACTAGAAACAGCTTAAATTCGTTGGCTTAGGTAGTATTTCGTTAGCATTTTTATTCAGATTATGGGTTCAAGCCGCTTCTTTCCATTTTTCTTTTATATTTTCGTATTATCATTTAACAAAACAAACTTATACCGTTTGTCAAAGTAACGAATATATTAAAACCTCTAAACCTGTTAATTTTCCAAAAGCCAGTTTATATGTCTTTAGTTTTTTCAACAAAGACCTCAAATTATAAAGGTAGATTTAAAACGTTAATTTCACCTAAACTATTCCTTATAACTAACGCTTTAAAAATATCGTTTTTAGCTCGTAAAAACTAAATATTATTATAACTTTCGCTACAGTATTTACCCTTTACACCGTGGTTGGTAATGTTGTAAAGTTGGTATGAATACTGAAATAAATACAAAAAACAAAGAACGTAAGAATAAACCCACTTGGGTTAAAGATATTATTAACAGCGTTAACCGCTATTGAAAAGATAAATTCCTTGGAACTAATGCCTTTTAATTCTTTAAATCACACTATATATGCTCTTTCAAACGGTCCGTGATACCGTTCATATATTTTTTAATACTCTTTAAGGATTTTACTAAAATTTTCTTATATTTGCTATCAGTCATCCAAGCTTTTATACACTATGTGGTACAGTTGAAAGCCTTATTAGCTTCGTATTTAATTTAATTCAAGGGTTTTAGTAAAATGTTTAACTAACAATTAACTAAAACGTTTCAGTAATTTGTAGTGAAAGCGCTTTGTATAAATTTGGCGGCTTGAAATAATATTACCACGTCAACAACGTGAAGAACCGGTTGATTTTCTTAATATATAACATCAAAAATTACCTTTTAGTTAAAGTCTTTATAGTTTTAAAGGCAAAGCCTAAACCGGTGTAGGACTTGCAAATATAATCAATACTTATAATAAAACTTATCAATAACCTTAAATACGTCTTTTCCTACATTCGTATATCCTGCGGTGTAAAATAAGCGTAAAAGGCGTTTTATAACCGGGTATCCGAATCAGCGGTATAAAATCCGCAATTTCGGTTACGTTAAATAAATAGCTTAAATTATACGTATCATGAAAAAAAACTATAAGTAGCCGAATTTAAGCCGGAGCAATAGGATACGTTATCCAAAGTGTAGATAAGCTAAATTAGTCGTATTTAGAACCTTAATTTCGAGATTATTCATATTAGCTAATGAAAGTAGGAATAGTATTTCAAAGTTTATTACGTAAAACTTAACCGGTTCAAATCGCGTGTTTACAACAACCGTTACAAGCGATAATGCTTTATATTAACTAAATAAAATCTTTTAGTATTTACCGGTTTTATTTAGTTAAAATTTCAGGAACTTCGCTACGAACGCGTCGAATTATCGTTTTCCAGCCGTTAATATTTCAATAGTACCGGTATCGGGTATAATTCCTTAAAAACAGCTGTAGTATCTATTTAAAAGTGTAAATTGTAACGCTATATAGGCGATAAATCCTCCGTTTATATAGTTTTAGCCTATAATGTATAGGAAGGAGATATCCTGTAAACCTGTCAAAATACGTGAGGCGGTTTCGTCATTTTAAGCCGTTAAATAAGTATTATTACCTTTAAAGTCTTCCTTTCCAGAGGTATATTCGTAAGATATACGTTAAGTTTATTATTCATACCTTCGTATTCGGCTACGTATGTTATAAGATTGCTTTTTATCCCGTCTTTAAATATATAACCAGATTAAATTTATCGTTTAATCCGAATTTACTCGTAAGCTAAAAATTAATAAACTAATAGCCTATTTTATCATTTACGATATAACACTTTCATAAACCGGGGGGATTCGTATACCTTTTCGCAGGTATTGTTATGGTCGCGGTACGTTTCGCTCATTTTCGAACAATCGCCCCTATCCTTCATTACTAGGTTTCCCTCCATAATACCTGTACTTTAAACGCTCGTTTTACTTTAGGTATACTTGAAATCTTCGATCTAAAACGTAGCAAATAGTCTCGGTAAGGTATACTTTAGTAACTTAACCCTCGCCTTTGGTTCTATCGGCTACAAATATTAATCCGAAGCTCGTTTATTAATGTATAAAGGATTTAAACGATATTTTAAAACTTATATACAAGGCCTTTAAGTACTTTTTAGGTTTAAACAGTATAAAATAGAAATCTGGGTTTTTGCGATATACTTTTATCATTATTTAAATAATCAGTTTGTCCTCTTTATATTTCGGATTAAGGGCTGACTTATACTTTCGAAACTTAACTAATAAAACGGTAGAAACTTCCTATTAGTTTTAATCAGCGTTTTTCTATTAATTTTCTTCGGATTTTCAAATCGTAATGATCTTATCTTTATCGTAAAATTCGTAGTTAATCTTTATATTGAAGTAGGATTCTAGGCTATTATAATACTCTATAAATATATCCACCTATGTAATTTAATATATATACCGTTTTTTGACGTACCCGAATAGTATACCGGGCAAAATAACATAAAATTAAAACGGTTCTATATCTAATTTCTTATATATATTAAATATAACATGTATATTATTATCTATTAAATCGTATAATTCGCCGTTGTAATTCTTATCCTTATCTCAAAACCTAACAAAGTTGGTGAGTTTTATAAGATCGCTTTTATTAGTAGGAAATCGGTACGGTAAAAGGTTATGGCAAGGGTCTTAATTAGCGGGTATCAGTCCATAAGTCACGTATTTTCGTTTTACGTGGTTTGTTGTTTCTTAAAGCGAGCTATTCTCGGTGTTTCGACCGTTTCTATTATTACCAAACAGGCTATTTTCGGTGTTTCAGCCGCTCCCATTTTAGCTTAACGGGTTTTTAATCGTATTAAGAAATTAATTTAGTGTTTGGTTTTATTTTACAGTATATACCGGTATAGGGGTATATTATACTCGTATAATAAACAAGGATTACGACCGTTTTTTAATTCCTTAAAGTCTATATTTCTGATTTTGGGTACAGGTGTAGTATTAGGCCGTCCTACACCTTATATTCATCGTTTCATCCGCATATTTATTACTACCTATTTCTTATACTCCGTTAAATAACATTCTTTTACAAATTCTGTTTTGTACGTATCTTTATACTCCTAGTTTGGCAAGTCGTTAAGTCGTACTATTTCAAACAGGGTTTTTATAAGGCGACAATTTCTGCCTTTTAGAGTATCAATATATCCACTTCATAATTAGATTCGTAAGGCTTTGGTAATAAAGGGGTTTACCATTTACTATATATCTAACGTTTAATTCGAAAATCTTTTATAAAAATCATCTAGTATATTAGGTCTTTAGGTTTTCTCCTCCTAACAGCGAAAAATTACGGTTAAGATATACTTGTTTACTGTATATAAATTCATTTTTTCAACTAGTAAATCGATAATATTATCCCAAATACCTAGGTTTTTTTCGTATATTATAGCCATCTCAATTCACATATATTCGACTAAAAAGTCGAAGTTAACGTTAGCTTCCTCCAGTGTTATTGATATTGAGACTAGAGCTATAAATATATTAGAGCGGTTAGGGATAATTTTTCTTACGTATACCTGATATATTAAAGTGACGTAAATTAGTGGTTTCATGCTGTAATTTAATTTGGGTACGTTTAGATTTCGAAGTCTCAGGTTATTCGTTTTACAAACGGAAAATATAAAGTAAATAAAGTAAATAAAGTAAATAAAGTAAATAAAGTAAATAAAGTAAATAAAGTAAATAAAGTAAATAAAGTAAATAAAACGGTCGAAGTGAAGTTATTAATGTTTACTAATATAAATTAATTTTAAATAATACGTGATCAAAACCTTATTATAAACTTATCGGGCGTTTTAAATTAGTTGTATTTACGTTCAATAATGTTATATTGATTAACAAGATGGGAAAATTAAAACATCGTAAAAACTAAATTTAAAATATATAAGATAAATGTAAAAAGGCGAATAAGGAAAAAGAAATATGTGTGTAAAAATGTGTAATGTATAGTCCGGTATATAGGTTTTGGTTTGTATTTGATAAGGTGAACGGTTCGGATTATCGTGTCGTAACCGCTTTTACTAAAGCGAACGGGTTAGCTATTTCGCTTATAACCGCTTTTAGTTTAGTAAGCGGTTTGGATATTAATTTTAAATCGGACGGATCCCAATAAAGGGTTCCAAAACCTAATAGGTTTAACTTACGTAGCCTAGTACATAATATGAGGATCTTCAAAAAGTGCCCGTGTACGTTAAAACGTTAAATAAGGATTAATAGTGGCGTAACAGGGTTTTGAATAAATAGAACGTTGAATAAAAATGAATGATATCGTGTTAAATTATCCTTTTTAAAATTACTTAGCTTTTACAATCTTTATACATATTTCGTATAATTATTATAAAACCGGAGTATTTAAATATAAATATTTGGGATTATTATAACATCCCGTTATAAATATTTAACTTGTATTTGTCTTTTTTTTTTAGGTTATTTATAACCAACCGAGTCGACTACTCATTAGTATCGGTAAGGTCTTTACCTATTTTACGTAAAGTAAAAAATGTAAAATAGTAAATATAAAATTAGTATTGTTAAAGTAAAATATAGATAGAACGGAAAAATTATTTCAAAAAATGCACGCCACAGATAAAAGGTTTTAAATCTCCTATTCAGATAGTGGCCCCTTTGCCGTACTCTTTGGAATACACATTCTAAACCGCTTCATACATTGCTGTGCGTTCTGGAATACACATTCCAAACCGCTCCATACATTGTTGTGCGTTCTGAAATACCCATTCCAAACCGCTCCATGTATGATGCTCTTTGCATCTTTCAAAAATGCAGCCTGCAGCGTGATACGTTGCCGTGTACTCTGTAAGAAAGCACCTTACAATACAGTGCACTGCCACTTGGCCTACCTATATTATCTATGAAGGTATATAGTAATATCCACAAAAACAGAATTTTTATTAAACATGTAACCAATGAAAGTACTTTGTGGTATTATAGGGATAAAAAACCTATAAAAGTGAAATATTGTCCAACAAATCCTAGGTAAAAATTAACAAACCCCGAGAATACAAAAACCTATATAACTGTTGTAAACACTAAACAATTTAAAATAGTTTCAAATTTTCCGAATTTATATATATGCATGCTTCAAATTTAATAATAAATCTCAACCATTGAATCTTTAATACACCATATATATATTTAATAAGATTAAGCTTAGATTAAGAAATTCATGTGACGTTTACCATATGGTTTTCTTTTACGTTATGATCGTTCCAATTACTATCGAACTCAATAAATATATCGTTCAAGTAGATAAATTAACACCTATCCAAAAAAAAAGGTGTACAGTATTATTGAAATACTATTACAATATGGTTAAATGTTATATAAAACTTGAAAAACATAAAAAATGTAATTAGATACTTCAATCATATATATAGTATATAGAAAGATGTTATTTACTCACAAAACTCCCTTATCTGAAGCTTTCAAAAAGTTACATAAACAATGAATTTGGTAAGGTATTGAACTTGGAAGATATTCACTACTATTTACTTCATTCAAGGTAAGAAATAAAGGTTATTTTTTTAATGGCGTCGAAGTTTCGACAACCAACGTAAAAGCAGAAAGTTACCCTGAGACCGTTGAAAAAAATTATCGAAATTTCAGTTAAGAATCTATTTATTTGAATATATCTTTGGTCAAGCATCTTATCTAACGTCTTTCTCCAAACGAGCAATGTTTTACATAGTATATTATATAATAAACCCAGAAATCACTTTAACTTACATCCATATATATTGATTTTAAACTAGATTCTACAATCTATCTCTAAACGATAAAATAACAACATGTTGCTAAGGGTTCCACAAAATCAAATATTCAATTTGTTCAAGTTCTTCGAATAATGTTTTTGAAAAATAGTAATGATATTTAATCAATTATTTTAGATGTACGATAGATAAGGTATGTTGTTAGTATATACAAAGGTTTATTATATTGAGTATGATTCAAACGAAACGCTTTGACGAATAAAACTAAAGTTGAAGCTTTATTATGGTTAATAACAATAAGCTGAAAATTCCGCGTAATTGAAAGATTTACTCGCCGCTGTAACCGAAAAGATAAACCCGATAAGGATCTGAATAGAACCAATCAGAGAAAAAACGTATGCGCTGGTTCAAAAACTACTTAATTAAGGCTTAAAAGAAAATGTAGAGAAGTTTTAGGAGGGATAAAAACTAATATTAGAAGGATTCCGTATAGTAAGAACTTAAAAGCCTTCTATGCATTCATGATGTACTTAATAAATATACTATATTTCATAAAACCAAATCCTTTAAAAAAGATAACGGAAATATTTTAAATGTTTACGTAAATTATATAAATACTTTTATATACTGCAAAGTTGCATTTCTAAGCGTTTATAGCCCTCTTCAAAGCCCTTTACACTACAATGTTGAATTCGTCATGAAATAGCGTCCTTTTTCATAAAGGGTGAACTAGTCATTGAACGTTTTTACAAAAACCCTTGAAAGGTTTATAAAAAGCAAACCGGGTTCTTTGCAAATACGCGCATAGCGTATTCTAACTCATTAACGTTTATAACGGACGAGGGCATAATGAAAACTAGCGAGTTTTTTTTTTTTAAAAAAAAAGTAGGGTTGCTAACTGTAAACTGGTGACAGTATTTACAATAATGGGTACTGAGTGGTAAGGTGTTGGGAAGGATGTTCCGGAAAGCATTATCATGGTTATTACTGTCGTAGTTGTGTCCCAGTTCCAAACTAGCCAGGCGGGCAACCAAGTGACGTTATGTAGCACACAGTGAAGGCTCCTTCGTTCTTGCCCACATGCCCCAGCATCTCTACTGAAGGAAGCTCACGAGGAAGCTGGGACAAGTCCCCAATGCAGCCCAATGCGCACCAGACTCGACGCTCGTGTGCCTCAAGAGCACGGGATCGGCGACCGGGGCGTAACGCAACAGGAACTCACGTGCGACCGAGTTTATTCGAAAGAGTGCGGAACTTGAACAGCAGTTGTGTCGCTATACGTTTGGAACGAACAAAACGCGGGATCTGCCCAGTGGACCACGACTGAAGAGGTTGCACTACGATAGAATGATGGGATTGGGATGAAGCCGTTTTTCGGATGGTCCAACGTTGGTTATTGCGTGTATGAAGTCAGGACACGTAGTGAGGCTCTTTTGAAAAGTAGGAAGCTGTTGGTGGGATTCACAGGCCCATACCGTTACTACGTGTGTACGTTTTCATAGACGTTTTCCCCCTATCACATGGACACACGTAAGAACGGTCAAGGTATTTCCATTGTGTATATCAATGGATGACCGAGACCAGGGCATCATTTCAAACTGATCATGTTGTTGTACCTTGATCGCTGCGATTGAATTTGGATGGTATTGCTCGCAATATTACAGACGTAATGACCATGTAGACAAAGCCATTTCACAGGGCGTCGTTTCAGGATCATGATCTGTTTCTACCTGACCAATCTTGACTGAGATGGGGTGGCCATCTTGTTTGATTTGTGGGTGGATCCCACGTTTTGTCAGTTCCCAATACGTTTTTATCAACTACACCATCTTCTTCTCAACAAACCAGCGGAAACGATGGCAGAAGATTCGAAAACAAGGGACGACATGACGAAGCAAGGCATAGTAAAGACAACCATGGCCATCTATCTTGTCGTTCGGCTCCTCTCGCCTGATGCCTGTTGGCAACTACTTTCCGACGAGATACCTTGGCACGTTCCCAAGAAGATTGGAATGTGCAGGAATGCATCCTTGACTTGGTGGTTGTTCGCAAGTATGCCAAGTGCCACTAGACAATTTCAGGTGAAATTGGCTTCTCATTCTACCCAGGACTTTGGTTTGATGAACATGGCCTGCCTGGCAGTGGCTCGCGTAGGGGTTGGGCGGAAACAACAGCAATATATATGCAAGTATGTATGGATTGCAAGCAGGACTCCAAGCCAGCTTAGACCTGGTCCCTCTGTTTCAGGCGTGGGCGTGGAAAGGGGCCCCTTCATGCCCAACCGGCTACGCCTGAAAAGAAGGCAGCCATCGATCGAGGAGTGATATGCGAGTGAACCGCACGAGCAGCGCGCTTGGTGAGCCAACTTTATTTAAATGGCACCGTACAAGGGGTTGCACATAGTACACAGGACTGTAACGAATCGTACCTGCGACAGGGGGCCAAAACACCAATTTATTATTCAGAACCACATTAAACTTTGTGTAATAGCGTCGGCCGTTTCATGGCTGCTTCCTTGCTTGATTTCTTTATTAGGAGGACGATGGCCCCTCGAGGGCCGCTCGGCCGACCCTCGAGCTTGCACAACCACGCACTCGCGCTGCTCGGAGGTACTCATGTTGTTCCAGGGCGGCCTGACGGTGCTCGCCACAGCCTTGTGGGTGCAGGCGGCTCAGCCTCGGCATCTGCCTCGGGCCACGGCTACGGCCACGACCACGGCCACGGCCTCGCCCGAATCCTGCGCCCAAGTCAGCTCCGAATGGGCTGCTCAGAAGCAAGCCCACGCAGCAGCCGGGACGCCGGACATGGTCGTGGTGGACGGCCAAGTCGCATACGACTGCTTGAACTCGGTCCCCCTCAACGAGGCCGACGCCGTGAGACTGGTCCGCTCGATCCAGCCGTTCGTGCAGTGGCAGACCAGTACGTGTCGAAGTAAGCCGTGAAGGGCCCCGGGCGGAGCAGCACACTGACAGACCGTTCCCAAGCCCGCGCATACCTCAAGAACCCGCCGGCGGACTATCCATTTCCCGGTAGGCGTCCTTCCTGGCCCATGGAGCTGCTGTGCGGTCGGGTCCGATGCTAATCACGTGGCTTCGCGGCAGCCTTCGACATGGACACTGCATTTGAGGACATCATCAACCGCGTGCAGACAGGAGGCTATCGCAACGAGTACGAGTTCCAGAAGGACCTGTACTGGACCTTCTACCGCGCCAAAGATGGCCACTTCCGATACATGCCCGACCTGCTCACGGCCGCGATCGAATTCCGCCGCGGCGACCTCGCGTTGGTGTCGGTCAGCCTGGACGGGGCCTCGCTTCCCAACATCTATGTGCTCGCCGACATCCAACTGCACAACGCCGACAGCTCCTTCACGCCGTCGCCCGTCAGCAGCCTCAACGGAGAGGACGCCGTGGCGGCCGTCGAAGAGCTGTCGCTGCTCGGCTTCCTGCACGACCGCGATGCGCTGTACAACGCCATGTTCTACTCGCCAGCACTGGCCGCCAAACACCACGGCGACTGGCAAGGGCTGTACGGAGGAAGCGAACGGTACGGCTTCCTGTGGCCAGGGCCCAGCACGGCCGTGCAGTTTGCGAACGGCACGCGTGTGGACTACAAGACCGTCGCGCGGGTTGTCGGCGACTTCACCGCCATCAGCGACGGGCCCTCCTTCTACGCCAAATACTGCACCGGCGCGAAGCCGGTCTCGCAAGTGGCCAAGCCCAGCCCACCGGCGAATGCTTCGATGGCGAGGCCCGCGCCCAGGCCCGACCCAGCCGGCCTTCGCACCGCACCGCCTGCTCGGCCGTTTGGATATCCCACGCCCGAGATCATCACCCACGACCAGTCCGCGGCGGGCTACTTCCTGCCCGACACCGACGTGGCCGTCCTGGCGTTGCCCGACTTTGTAGGTCCCCTCTGCGTCCTCTCCGACCTCCCGACCTTCCTCTGCTCACTGCCTCGTGCACTCAGGGCCCTGATGTCCCGGCCGAGTGGCAGCACACCATCGAGGTCTTCCTCCGGAACGCCAAAGCGGCCGGCAAGACCAAGTTGATCGTGGACGTGAGCGCCAACAACGGCGGCTACGTCGGCCCTCCCAGCGACGCCTTCCGCCAGCTGTTCCCAGACATCGTCGAGGTCCAGTACGACCGCTTCCGATCCAACCGGCTCCTCCAGATCGCAGCCAGGCAGTTCTCGGCCCTGATCCCGCGCGATTTCGATCCCGAAACCAGCGACAACGCCACCCTGATCTCGCTCTCGCTGAACTACCAGAACTATCGCTACGACCTCGATGCCAACCTCACCCGCTTCGTCTCCGTCCACGACAAGTTCGACCCGGTCCCTGTGTACGGAGACGAGTTCACGCCGCTCACGCGCTGGGATTTCAACAACGCCTGTATGTGTCCCCCTCGACAGCCTGGCAGAGCCACTGGCACAGCCACTGGCACAGCCTCCTTCCGAGCCTAACACAGCCTCCCTCTGCAGTGGACACCATCAATGCGACCTTTGGATCGGTCAGTGCCCTCCCACCTCCGAACGACACCACCGCTCGCTGACTTGTCTGGGCGCAGGGCTATGATATCACCGGCTATCGCAGCAGGCGCAACCTCACCACCCAGCCTTTTCCGGCCGAGAACATCATCCTCCTCCACGGCGAGGGCTACTGTGCCTCGGGCTGCAGCATCTTCTCCGAGTTCATGCGCCTCCAGGGCGGCGTCCGCTCCGTGACCCTGGGAGGACTGCCGCGCCTGGACGCACAGGGCAACGTGCCCATCATCCAAAACTACGGCGGCACCAAAGGCGTACGTGGCCCGCGCCGCCCAG